>VZRM01000657.1:236081-345601 GCA_013397955.1 Grantiella picta
TAGTATTTTTAGTATTTTTAGTATTTTTGTCCTCTACGTCAATGAGTGAACGGTTGGCTGCTAAATACTTCATCCTGTACTCCCTGTCAGAATAATTGCCCATTAGTGATAATTGGACCTGGCAAAATTTTTGTTGATGGACACGTATCTACTGTGAGACAGAATGAGAGTACTAATTAATTTCAGATAGGTCACTTCTGGCTGTCAGTTTTTCTCTGAACTGTCGATGTGTCCATATAATTCTTCCCTCAAATTAAATTGGTTGGAAACTATTTATTCGTAAATATAAAACTGGACAGTATAGTTAAAACTGCTGTAGTTAAATCTAAACAAATGCTAACTTTGAACGTGTGGATGGCTCCAGCTGCTGGGTGGGATCTTTTCTTTTCCTGTTCATCTACTCTGCAAGTCAGTCAGACTACCTGAGTCTTTTTGCAGTGCCTTTCATTTCCCAGCTCCTCTGCAGGCTGCCACAGCATTTAAACTGCAGAGACTTCAAGGCTTAAATCAAATGATGTAGTGAGAAGGAAAAAGGCTTTAATTGCTAGTTTGACAGATTCTACACAAATATTTCCACTAGTACTGGGCTTTCAAAGGCTAAACAAAACTATGAAATTTAAACACCTTTAACAGTGTCAGCACTTAGGCTTCATACAAGTGAAAGAATGAACATGCCAGACCTTAGAGACCCCGTAACACTTTTAAATAAGTCTAAAATGTAGCCAGGCATCTTTCACTGTGAAATTTTAAAGGCTACTTCAAGAGGAGACACCTCTAGTTTCTGTGAAGCTCTTGCTGTTAGCACATTTTAGCTGTGTTTCTCCAATGTGAAATTGTCCCTCTCTAGTTAAATTCTAAATCAGAGGCCTTTTAGCTCTTGCAGTAGTTTTTTTCTTTCAGTGAAATAGTGAAATATTAGTTTTTCCTGGGACAGAAGAATCTTTCAAACCTTCCCAGTAATAAAATTTAACGTAATATCACTTTTTTAATCAGGCTTTCAATAAAAGTCATGAAAGAATCCTAGATAAAAGTAATTGAAAATAAAATTAAATAATGGTTAAAAAAAATAATAATTCTGTAGAATGGTTTTAGCTGATTACTGGGCTTTGCCCTAATATTTTGAAATCTAGAAAATATATTATATGCCCAAAAAGGTTTTCTAGGTTCCAATTATTCATTTACTTTCAAAAACTAATAGTGACAGTTAGCTGCTACAGAAGTTAACACCATAACCACAGTAAAATGCAATACAAATGTTATTACCTATATATTACTGGATGTCATATCTTTTCCCTTCAGCCAGTTCATTAAGTAATGTGAACTTCTTTTGAGAAAAAAAATCTTTAATATTGTATGTCTGGCAACCAACATCATATTTAAATACTCCCTAGAATGAAAGAGTAAAATCTGAAGCTTGTAAGTCAAACAACAGGTCTGTGAAATCAGACTGTTGAATCTGAAATCAGGTCTGTGAATTCAATATAAAACTTGGGATTTTTAAAACTATTTTGAATTTCGAGAATCTATTTTTTATTCTGCTTTTATATCTAGTAGAGGATAAGAAAAAGTCCTTGATTTCCTCTGCAGTGAAATCCACTTTGCCACTTCAATGGTCTGAGTGAGCCCATCATGGTGAGGATGGTGCAGAACTTCGACCAAGGTATTTCCCAGTGGAAAAAAAAATACAGTTGATAAAAACTGGTTGGGAGTTTGGGTTTTTTTGTTTGTTGGTTGATTTATTTCTTGGTATTGGGGCTTTTATGGAGGGTTGAGATTTTTTGTAAGTGGAGATTTTGTTCTAGTGAAAATAGGGAAATATCAAAGTGATTCAATTCCCTTGTCCTGCCTTCTTTTATTGCCTTATAAAAGTTTAATTCTATTTTATTTTGACTTTTAACATCAAATATATAAAATACATTCGTGGTTCTGAAACTTTCTTCAATTTTCATTCCCAGAAACTTTTAAAGGTTCAGAAAACTTGTGAATTAAATATACAAATAAAGATCTTGACTTCCTATCAACTTCAACAAGGATATAGGCCATAGACATAGAGTTAGTTGACAGTCAACTTTACAGTTTTCTCCCTCTTTTCCTCCAGGAAAAATGGTTCTATATTTTGCTGTTCTTTCTCTGACTATGCCAAGTTGACAATGTATTTTGATTTGTTTAAGGACATCTATCAAGAGAGATGATGGAGTCACACACCCTACAGAATTTACAATGTAAACTGATGTGCATGCATCAGAGAGGATACGAAGTGTAGCAAGACAATTGTTGATTGATGAAAATGTAATCTATGTTTCGCTTTGATTCATTTAAAGCTGTTTATGCCATGTCATTCATCCTTTCCCTGACAAATTAAAATAAAAATCAAAGAGCACAAATCTTCTTTTTCAGTTCTATTTTTTGCTTAGAAGTCTTTCCTGAAATATGGTTTATTATTTATGTGTTATAGCTAAATCGGCCTGTACTCAGCAAAAAACAGTGTAAGAAAGAAGAAACTGGGGATTTTTATAATTTATTTGTTTATTTTAAACTTGGAAGGTTTTAGTTCTATACATATGCCTATAAATCTATAAAAAACTCCTGTATGAAACCCAATCCATGCATGATTCAGGTTCTGTTTCATTGTAACTTTGTAAATCTGACCTATGAGCACGGAAGAGTAGATCTGCCCTACCCAACATTTCTGCCAGAGGTTACTCCACACACAAACAAAAAGAGAAGGGCAACCAAAGAGCTGTTGAAGGAAATCCACCCTATGCAATAAAATTTCCTTGTTACATTGGCTGCACTGTTATCTCTAGACAGCTGAACACTTTACCTGTATGAACTGTGCTTGCATGCTCTGAGGGTTTGCCTCCCTGCTCACCTGGGATCCAGATTGCTCAGCGATCCTTAGAAAGACAAACCCACATGTCCCATGACTGCTCCATGCTGCTGGCTAAGGTCTACCTCAAATAAAGGCACTTTCTAGTCCTCCTCGTGTGGATGGGAACAGTCACAGGAACATATCCAGGAGGTATGGGGCCCAAGCAGCCAAACTAGAATCCATTTTTAACCTAAGAACTACATTGAACATACAGGTGAAAAGACAAAGCTTTGGACCAGAGAGCATTCCACACTTTTTTGGTTTATTATCTGGCCTAACAAGAGACACAAGACCTCCTCAGCAGCCTTTCATCCCTTGCTTTTGTTTGATTGTTGAAAACAACCATTTTAAAAGATTGTGGAGTCTCCATTGTTGGAAATATTCAGAAGCCATCTGGCCATGGTTCCAGTAAACTGGCTCTAGGTGACCCTGCTTGGTCAGGGGAGTCAGACCAGGTGATTTCCAGATGTCACTTCCAGCCTCTGTGGAAGTGGAAGTCAGAGCCATTCTCAGCCATTCTGTGCTTCTGTGAAACCCCTCTGGATTCACATGTCCATCACACTTATTAATTTTGATCACATTGAAAGAGACAAAATTTAGTTCATGAACAGCAAACTCCTCAGCAAAGTCACGGTGAGGAGTCATCATACAAGGTCCAGATGCCTTCAGGTAGTTTAGGAATACTTTGGGAAACAAGAAATGTATTTCCAGGCAAAAAAATCCTCTACAAAAATGAGACGCTTAGTGAGAGGCAATAGCATGTTACTTTACTCTTTTCATTCTGAAAAATGACAAAGGCTTCAATAAAATACTAAAGATGATAATTTGAAAACAAAACACAGCAAAACAGATGTCACTGCAAAATTAAGGCTCCACAGGCAAATACTCAAAATCCCTAAAAAGCAAACCTAAGGGTGTCACTCTGCAACCTCCCCCAGCGAATACCTCTAATGCATAATACATTTTCACTCAACACATAATTAGCTGTTGGAACTCATTGCACCAAATTAACATTGAATTAAACTTTGGCATAATTCCAAAATATTTTGGGCATTCCTATAAGTATTAACATGGACTAGTCAGCAGCAATGCCCCACTAACCTATCCCAGGAGGCACGAAAATATCATTATTCTTCAAGCTTATGAAATTCCAAACATAGAGCAAATGAAAAGGACTTGTCCAAAGTCAAACAGGAAACCTCTGGAAGCGTGAGGAGTTCTCAAGTCTGGTGAGCAAAAACAAATAAACACAAACTTTTCTGTCACCATGCATGAGCAACCTTTTTTTAACCTCTGACAGCACTGCCACTGAGGGTGCAGGGACACTCATTACATGAACCTTCTGAGCACTGACTGCCATGCGGGAAGTACGAGTGTCCTAGATTACAATATAGATGTATTTAAATATTCTATTACCACAAGCTGTGGGGCACTGGGTGCTATCTCCTGCTATGACTCACCCCTGATAACAGTTAATTAGTTATCAAGAACCAACTGCATGACTCACGGATTTATCTCACCCTAGTGTGAGTTGCTCTGCCCAGGAGGGAGGAGCCAAGCATTCCCACCTGGATATAACCTGGCTTTGAACAGCACAAGCAGCTCTTTCTACTGGATTCCTAGAGGATAAGAGCTACCACTGGACCTTCAGGTGGAGACCAGACCTTCCACAGGATCACCACTTCAACTGAACTACTTCACTTGGACTGCTACCAGCACCCTAACTGGGTGTCAGGTTGTATCTGACTTTGTCAGTGCTTTTCCTTGCATTATTACACTTATTTTTTAATTTTTCCTATTAAATTTTAATCCTGACTTGTGATCTCCCACTGGTTTGTTTTCAAGCTAATACACTGAGGCAAAAGCAGGGAGAGATGTTTGCAGCTGGGCTTCATATCCTCATGGCCACTCCCTCTCTTCTCCAAAGAAACTCTTCTTTGCCCTGGTAGTCCAATCAGGGCCATCTCTGACTCCAGCCCTGCTTTCAGCTCTGCACTGCACTCATCTCCTTCCTGTGCCCAGATTCAGGGACTGCATGGAAAGGGCTTTCCTGAAGGACAGCATCACACCAGCACTCGGCACAAGAGGTGCAATGGTGCACTGGAACAGTTTGTGATGAGCTCAACCTTTTCCCTTAAAAGCAAAACCCTTTTCTTGATCAATATAAATTAAATGGAGGAACCAAATGAACCAAAGCAGCAAAGCTGCTGAGTCTAGAGAAGAGAGCTGCTGTGGGGCAAACCACAGGCATGTTCCCAAAGGACACCTGTGCTATCTTCTTGGAGCTCTTGAAGTTTCAGTCTGGAGCCTAAATCTGAGTTTACGGAGTTATAAGCAAATTTTTTACTATTTTTTTTTTGTTGTTCATAACATCAGAAAATGTTTCTTTCAATTTCAGGCATTTGGAAATCAAAACTAATCTGTACAAACTGTTAAGCCTTATTTTAACTGTTTCAGGGATTATTTTTGTGTAAAGTTCTCCCGAGTTGCCAAGCAATCTATGGCCATTTTGCAGAGATTACTAATGAAAGTTCTAATGCCATTAGACACTCAGCCTTGCACACTTAATTGTGAGGGCTATGGAATTTATAGCATCTCTTTTCAATTTTCCAGAATAAATGTCCAACATACCCTCAGAAAAAATATGGTTCTTTTTATAGAGACAGAGGAAAAAAAAAACAAAACAGAAAACCAGAAACCACAATGAAGACTAACAAAACAACCCCCACAAGCAATATAGTCCAATTTACAATTGAAAATCAATCATTATTAAAACTGCTTGGAATGAAATGGAATGAAAAATACAGAATTATTTTGGAGTTCTCTGAGCAAACTACATAAAAAAGGTAACCTATAATTAAAAAGAGTTATTAAGAAATAACCAACAAAGAAGTAAATTTCACTTATGCCAACTAGCAATTATCCTTTTTATTTTCTGTCTGCTCTAAGATCAGGGACTTAGACAAAAATAATTCTACAGAAACAGGAGATAGGGATGATCAGTTGTCTGTAGAGTGAATCAAATCTAAATACTCCAATCTGACAAATAAAATTGGGTAAATATAACTGTCAAGAAGCCACCATCACAGAGATGTAAAATCAGCAAGGACCTGAGAGAAATACTCAGTGATGATTTTACTCCCATTTACTTACTGAGGATAGGTGAGTAACGACAGATGAGGACCAAAGGAAGACAAAAACAAAGCAGCCCAAAACAAGACTGGTTTCCATGTCACAGTGGAATACAGCATTTCCATGGTTCAGAAGCTCTTTTGTGTCACTACATTTGGTGTCTCTTTTCTGCAGCTACAACTGAGAAAATATGCAACTGAACTAGAGAACATGGTAGGCTCCCAGCAAGGTTTGGCATTGCACACAGAATGCTCTGGCACCGAGCCGACAGCAGACTATGTTTAACAACTAATGATATACATTACCATAGCCTTGACACTAAAAACACATATCTAGTGACAGTCATTCTGTTGCCATTTAAATTCATATACATCTTGGGATGGTTTCCATCCATGCTGGCAGACGAACTGTAGTGGATAAGGAGGCTGCACTTTGCAGATAAATAAAAGCAAATGTGGTATGTACCTACATGGATTTGACAGATTGTAGGAATAATTTAAAAATATAAGAGTGTAACACGGAAATGCTGGCATTATCCGTAATGAGGACAAGAATTCATGAATTATATACTATTGCTAGATCAGAAAAACAAGAATAAGTACCAGAGATGTTCAGGTCCTTCCATTTACACAGCAGTAAAGTAACACAGTCCTCTTGCTTTGTATTCAGTAAATGCCTTTTCATTTGTAAACCTCTAAGCTCTCTATCCAAAAAAATTATTCTGAGCATGAACCAGGGCAAAGAAGCAGCTGGTTTTGTCTCACATGGAAAACCAGCACATAACTAGGAGGCGATATGGCAAAAAACATTGTAGGCCATAGCCCAAACTGTGAAAGAGCAATGCAATTCATGCTGGGGCTGTCCCTGAGGACTCCGGGGATTTTATCCCATTAAGAAGCGCTAAGCATCTTTCCTAATATCCACTACTAGTCATCTACTTGTTACTGGCACAGTTCTGGCACAAAGCCTGGAAAGGATGAACTAGCTCATAAACAAAAGCTGGAAAGGCTTTTTTAACATCTATAAATTTATTACTTTTCTTACTAGCAAGGTTGACGTATTTAAAGGCTTGCTAGTTTGGACAAGATACTTTACACAACTCAGTACGAAAACCAGAAGGGTACTAGAATAAAGACACAGCAAATATGCTAAATAGATTATGAATTTTTGGTAAACCCCAAAGCACCTTTAACAACCATCCCCAAATTACCAACCAATTTTTAGAATATTCTACTGGTTTTCCTTGTACTTTTTCTCTTCTTCTGTTTCCTTATACCTTTTCCTTCTGTAATAACTTCATCTTTTATCACTATTAAACTAGAAATAGGGACCACAATTTCTTTACCAGCTTTTTCTTGATAAAAGTACCATACAGTATGCCATTTCAAGAACATAAATGTAAAATCTTGGGAGAAAAGAAAAATATCAAAAAAGTTGCTAAACAAACACCTTGCCTAACTGTAATGGGGCCCAATATCTTTACAGATGGAAATAACACAACTATATTTTTACAACATTACTACATTAAATGGATATTAGTGACCCCAGAGGATAGCTGTGGTCTGGTGCCAGCTAAATAATATGTAAACAGAAGAGGCTCTAGTTAGTTTGTCTAGTTTTGCATTTTAAAGTGGTTATTCAAAGAACTCTGGTTTAGGGATAACCAAAGAGATACACCTTGTGCAGGTATGTGGCTGTCGATAGGATTCTTCCACCCTTTCTGAAAATCAAGTTGCTTTAATGCTGTGAGACAACCAAAGATCATAAACACTCCAAAGCACAAACCTTTGTTGAAAATGTTGATTAGCTGGAAACAGCTTGTGAATACCATGGGAACATCTCACAGATGAAAATTGACTACTACACCACCTGAGCACAAAGTGACCTTTTAGGAGTTCACTGTGGCAATTATTCATTAATAAAAACTAAAACATTAATTATCAGGGGACCATTCACTGCAAACCATGAGCACACAAGGAAAGACAATCATAAATAATTTCACTTGTGCATCCTAATCTTGAATTTTAACAATTCAGATTAATGTGATGATTTATCTCTATTCTTATTGTACAGATTAATACTACCTCTCAGCTAGCATGGACTTAAAGCCCCATGCTGGAATTTCTTCATATAAATTCATATATTTCTGCCAGTGTAGTAACAAAAGTACATTTGAAAGGGATATTAAGAGGTTTACAGCTTGTATCAATCATGGCTGAATGAGGAATTTAAAAACTGATTAAAGGAACAGGGGTGGTTCTGTACCTTCTGGCCAGCCCACACATGCATATGGACCCATACACATTTAAAGAGGAATGAAGGAAGCCTGAATTACAAGCACTGAAGCAAAGTATTAACTGAATTATGTCACTTCTAGATGATACCATGCATGGTCCATTTTCACACTGACTCCAAACACCAAGCTGGCAGGTGTACACAGCCTGCTTGTTTCCATAGGGGATGGACTGTTGCTACTTGCCAGGATGACCAAACTTACAGTGTACCATCCAAGCAAGAGGGAGAGCCTTATGGAAAGGACCCCAGCTCCCCCCTAGGCTCTTTTTAAACTACATTTGGGATTATTATTACTATTTTTATAATAATGAACCCTCCTTCAACAGGCTCAGAGTATAAAAATGAACAACAAAATAAAAAGGTATGGAAAGCTGTTTACTTCAGAATTTAGGAGGAAAAAGCTCATTCTTGCTTCATTTTGATCCTTTCACCATATACCCAAATCCAGTAAAGCTAAGATTAAGGCCACAAGCACCTTCAGTAATAGTAGGGACCCCCAGTGATCATGCAAAAACCCCATGATTTCTCACACTTTTAAGAACAAGCTTTGAAAAGACTAATAGCAACAGTCAAATTGTACCCAAAACCAAGCAAGAAGCCACCATTAAACAGACTACTTCAATGGCATGAACATGTATTTCTCAGAACACCTTCGGATAAGTAAGTTTTATAAAGACAAAAATAGGAGGGCAAGATTCAAGACTTAACTCGGTTTGTCTTGAATCACATTTATTAGAGGGATAGATCTTATCTACTCAGAGATATGCCCTTAGTATTACAGCAGGATATAAATAAAGGCCTATGTTATTTTTAGACATACTCCTCATAACATTAGTAGAATACTATATGTCTTACTGCTATTCAGTGAGCTCCCACTGATTTTAAATTTCATTAGGCTCATAAACTCCTCCAGTTGGCAGAGAAATTACATTTTCTGGTTTCCAAAGCTGCATAATGAGTCATGACCTATCCCTTCCCTTTGTCTCCTCAAAATACCCTTCTCTTGGCTAATCTTCCCCATATTTTCAATTTTCCCCTAACACTCGTATGGATATTTACACACACACACAGAGGTAATAATGCAGAGCATTCAATTTTTTGTTACAGAACTAGGGATGCTTTATATAGCATTTTATTTCTCTGCAGCCACTGGGAGTGAAATCACTAGAGGGAAAGGCAGTTTCATATCATATGTCTCCTGTCTTTGATTAATCTGCAAGCCACCCATTTTAATGACTTCTCATAAATAATTCATTTTCTAATTATGCTATAAGCCCCCTAACCTGGAGAAGAAAAAAGAAAGGTAGAAAGGTAGGGGAAAGGGAGGGGAAAAGTGTGCATGTTGGATCAAACAATGCCTGCAGCAACTGAGCTACTCTTACTTATTCTGCCCATGCAAAATGCAGCTCCAGCCTAAACCTTGAAGTGATTCTCAAATAAACATGACACGATTACATACAAAGTTGGAATTTAAGACAGCAATTCTGGAATCTGCTTCTTTTCCCTCACTTTCCCTGTTCACAAGGTACATACATGCTTGAGAGATGCTCCTGCTCTGGGTGAATTGAGCATGCTGACCCTTCCGGCGCTGGTGGGACCAACCTTCTGCCCCTGCACACTGCCCTGACCACAGGGGGAGAGAGCAAACCAGCCACACGAGAACCTCTGCTCTCGATTCTTGCTCCTTATTTTCCCTATCTAGGAAATCCAATACTGGCTATTCCGTTTTCCCCTACAACTCATTTTCTGAAGAGGTGGGACAGAAACTCTGCCCTCTTCCAGGGAACATTCATCCTCCCCTAGGCACACATGATCCAGGACTTCGGGAGGAAACCATTAGCAGCACATGAATGACACCTGCCTTCTCCCCACAGAGAAGTTCTGCAGTTCCCTTTGCACCCCAGTCTCACTTTTTCACTTCAGAAAACATTGCTGCCAAAACTCTTTTCTTGCTTCAATCAAAATGCATCTGACATACAAAAAGCTGGTCAAGGTACAACTGACAGCACACAGACAGCTGAATGATCTCCTCCTACCTACAACTATTTTTTAATTGCAAGGAGGTCTCTCAATACACAGCAGAGCATCTGCTCATTAGCACCACAGCACTATTTCTCCTACTGACACTTCCTACCCCTCCTCCTCTCCCATCTTTAACAACTATTCCTAAAAACACTTGCAAATTGCAAACTCTCTGTGACCTGTGGGGTTGGATTTATATTGTGCATATTAATGCATTTTTCTAAAACTTCCTTAAAAAAATGAGCCATCCAAACTCACTGTGGATTTTGTCTAAAATCACCAAGATTTACTTTGAGTGGCAGCTATTTGGTTTGTCTTGATTCCTTCCTGAAACAGTATTGTATATTGCTACCAAATACAGAGCTTGTGGATTTCCACAATTCTGGTTTTAGAATTCAGGTTAGAAAATTCAGCCAACACTGTTGCATGGCTGAAGTTCATTGTGTCAAAGTTGCTGCAATGGTATTTTATATTACATAATGATAAATTGCTGCAATTTTACTAATTATTTAGTAATCAGAAGGTCATGGGAATGGTTTGTGTTACAGAACGCACTGCATTTTATTTAGGACGCACAGTTGATCTGAGACCACATATTTTGACTTCTCCAGTTTGTTTAACATCCGAACACTGTACTAATAAATAAAAGCCAGAAAAATACACAGGTCAGTCATCTTTGGTCTTGCTGAACCTTGTGATACATATGGCCCATCATCATGAAACTGAAGCTGTAGTTAAGCTGCTGACAAGGAGCTTTTACAAATGCTTTGGTTATTGTCCCAACCTGTCCTGGAGCCAGAGCTACACCTGTGTTGCCATTTCATCACCTGCAAACTCCTGGGAAAGAGAACAGCACACACAGGCTAAGAGTCTGAGACTAAAACTCTAAATATGGGGCCATTGTTCCATTTTCTCACACAGGTTCCCATCCAACTAAAGCTTATGTATAAATATGTGCTTCCATTTTTTGTGTTATTACAATTTCACATAGAATTTGTTACGACTGCTCATAAGCATAAAATTAGCATAAAGCACACTTGGTTCTTTTCAAGTCCAGGACGCAAGTGAAAGCCAACAGAAAGAAAAAAGCTGTAAAATTATAAATATTTATTTTAAAAATTCCTTAGATTATGTTAAAACCATGGCTATAAATACTATGTGTGTCAGGTGGTTTCTCCCGGGCTAGATTCTTCACAGAGACACATACTAAATGCTCCTAACCACTCGGTGCTGCATTCTTGAAGAATTAACTAAAAATGAGAGCATCCCCACAAGCTCAATTAGTGTTTTGCATGTTTTGTGCACTGGTAATGCCCCAAACCAATGAACAGATGTTTTTGAGAGTTTGCACAAATCTCACGTTGTCTTAAGACTTGGCATAACCCTCCCCTTACAAAAAAACACACCTTCGTAATTCTAAATTTCAAACAGAACTGAATGAATGCCACTGGAGGCAGCTCATTTTTCTAATATTGTTCTTCCATTGCATGGTAGCTTCTAACCAGATTTGCTCTTATCACTAACAGAAAGATCTATTCTGAACAGCAAAGGAACTAATATTTCCTGTATAAACTTCAAATCTTCAACCCCTCAATTTCTCTTGATTTAAAAAAAAAAAAAAAACAAAATCAAAAGACTCCTTAAACCATGCACAAAAACCCAAACAAAATACAAAAGCACCAACAAAACTCACCAAAAAATCCTCGTGGAGGAGAATAGGTGCTTTTTAACGTACATTTGTGGACTTGACCTGACACAATTTTCTTTTTTTCAATAAATTCCCATCAGATAAACTCTCTGTGTTTTTGTGAGCTGGCTTAGTGACTCAGTCGTGAAAGTTGATTACAAGCATTAATCCTTTATTGCTGTACAAGTAAATATAAACTTTGCACTCTGGAAGAGCTTGCTACAAAGCTCAGTGGCTAAACCAGAATATAAATACCAGGTGGCTGGCATTCATGTTCCTGAAAAAGTTCCTCTCATCTCGTTATTAAAATATGAGAATACCCAAAACTGTTGTATAAGTCATATAAGAAGGAGAGTATGGTGAACTCCACGTGTGTCCTCCTTTGTATATGTGAACTTTCCCAGCAAGCTTCAGATCCAGCATTTGAATTTTTGATTTTCCACGTGGGTCAGGGTTACCCACGGCTGAAGTCTCACCATCTGTTCAGAAAATACCAGCCTTGAATGGCAAAAACTTTACCTTTTTAACTTTTCAGATGGTGATGGAGAGTGCAGCCCCCTGTAGGCATGTACCTAACTCAACTCCTCTCTCTCCACAAAAAAATCTCATTCACTTTCGGAGCTAAGGTGAAACCAGAATTGTAAAGACAGATCTAGAGCTTGTTTACACAGACATAGAAAGGAAACTTGACTCCAGAGTACTTTTAATGTGGGTAAGTTAGATTATGCTTAACATTCATGCAGAGAGAATTAAAGTGGGCATGGCTTTTTTTTATTTTTTATTATTGTTATTATTTACTTTGTGTGTCTTTTAATGTAATTACCCCTATAAAACATAAGCCTGGGAAAGAGTATATTCCCCCACTAGTGAGAACATAGGGATTCCTGGTGATAACCTTCTCAATCTCCCGCAGTTTACCCACCACAGAATGACACCAAGAATGACAGCAAGCCCAGAAATCACCTGCCACAAACAGACTTGGCTACTGCTACTCCTCATCAAGGCTTACCAGTTTCAAAAAAGCTAAAAGACATTTAAAGCATTAAAAAAATGAAACTCAGATCATATCTCATGGTAATGCAAACATTTAAAATGATGTCAGTATTTACCTAGAATGTTTGCCTCAAAAAAAAAGAGCATTTTGCTAATAAACATATTGAAAAATGGAATAAAATACATCACAATTAGAGAGAAAAAGCAGAATTAAGCAGATGAATTTAAAATTGTTCTAATGACTTTTTAATGTAAAATATGCAACAGGTAAAACAAAAACATTTAAACAGGAATCCTCTTTAAATGGTTATTTGAGCTTCTTTGCCCTCCTGAAACAATAGCCCCAGAAGCAGAGAACAAAACAGCCACAACAAAAAGATCAGACATTTCAGTCCCCATTCAATACTGAGTATTATATGTAGAGTAGCAAGATGATTATGAGGACAGCACATAATAAAATGTGTACAAATTAATTAGATCAATACGTAAGAAAGGAGCTCTGCAGCAGTCGCAGAGTTATTTCTGAGCTATGAGCCTCAGAGTAGTGGTTTGTACCACAGCTGATGCTCTTGCAGGACTCACACTTCAGAGGGATTTCATCTCTGCAAACTGTTCAAAGTTTCCTACCTGCAAGTTCTGGAATGTTCCAACACAGGTGGTCAGAGTGGTCTGTGTTGACACAGGGAGAGCTGCTAAGTATTTGGTGCATCAACTCTGGTTTTAGGTGAACATGCAAACTGAAGAAAACAGCACAAAACTGTATACTCACAAAGAAGCTATTGCAATTTAGTGGGAAGAAGATAATTCTTTACAACTTTTCATGTGCCTAAGACAAAAAAATATATTTGAAATTGTAAATACATCTTCTAAAACAAGCAGATAAATGAATGACTTCATCTGAAATCCACAACCACATTGCCCATCTGGGTGAATCCTGTGCCATCAGTCAGAGCCCTTTCTGACAAGTTTCCCAGGCATTAGCACTTAGAAGAAAAATAAGTTTCCTTTTGCTCCATTATCTAATTGATGTCTAAACAGCTCAGCCTGCAACAAGAAGGGATGAGTAAACCAAGTGCATGTCTGCCTTCGCCTGCTAGGACAGCCTTCACATTTTCTGACATTTCAGATCTCATACGGTGACCACAGTCTCATAAAACTGTCTCCTGCTTTCTGCTCTCACCCATCATCCAAGGGCAGCACAGTCACTTTCCTCACATCAATCTGGGAGCATTAATCCCCCAGAAATGAACCCTTTTGCTGCTGTCTCTGGCGTCAGGAGCTGCTTGACCACAGCACTGCCAGGGCACAGTCCTGACACACAGCGCGCTGACCTCACCGTGTTAACAGAAGAGAATGTACCTGAAAGATCTGCATGAACAGATCCCTGAGTTCACCTACAAGATTAAGGGTCTCAGTGTGTTTTAAATAAAGACTGCAATTTTTACAGATTTCTACCATCCTTCTCTTTTTCTCCATCTATTGCTTCAGTAAACAAACACCTTGCAATACCTTATTCACGAACTCTCATAGTCCCCATTTAGGCTGGGAATGACTAATATACATATTCTCAAGAAAATACAGACCACACACAAAAAGGTGCCCAATTTGAAAATTATTTCACAAGAACTACTTCCTGTAAAATAGCTGTAGTAATTACTTCTGAATTATATGTGAAAACAAATCCAGTTTCTTTATTTCTCATTCACTTTAATTCAGTTCCAGAAGCTCTAGCAAGAGACTCATGTTTATTCTTTTTGCATAATTCTGCAGCATAGCCTGCAGCTGGGACATATTCCAGAGGATACTCTTGGCCTCTGGCTGTGAACTTCATTTGAAATACATTAAGGGAGACCCTAAAGCTTCTGTTATGAGCTGGGCTGGGACCATGCCATCATAAAGGTCTGATTTAGACTCAAAACCAGTGAGTTTTGCCTTTTCAGGGTGGAATCAAGTGTAAAATTTATTCTTCTTTGCTGTTTGGAAGTGATGATAAATGCAACTCTGAACTGTACTGAAACAAAGACTATTGGGCTGAATTTACAAAGTAGAGCTTGTGAGATGCTGTACTTTTCATCTTGAAAACTAATTGCTCCTGCTGTAGCACGGGTGGTTGTTATAAACTATGGACAGAAAGGCTTTTGAGTAAGGTGCAAAATAAAAGCTTCCGTTAACTTAATATTTAATGATCTCATTCATTAATAATTTTTTGCAAAGCTGAAGTAAAAGCAATTGTATTTTGTTATTAAGTTCCAAGCTACATAGTCACAGCAACACCTTGGGAATGAGCACAAGGTATTCTCTTACCTTTGCAGTTCAAAATTGGGTTTGCATTCCTACATGGAACAAAATGCTATATCAATAATTAAAGTAACAAAGTCTGCTGGGTATTAGCTTACAACTGGAAGAGTAAACAAGCACTGAAGCTTAGCAAAATTGATTGACACTATATTAGCCAGAGGATCCCATTCTACTATATTACTGTGGCTTTGTTTTAAGTGTGAGTTATTATCTTGCTCTATGAGCCCCTAGAAATAAAGGGGTTCCAAAGAATACAGCTCACCTTCTCTGTGCAAGGCTGTCAGATCACGACCCTGTGAGACCACAGACCACTATGAAAGAAAAATAATTCTGCTCCCATCAAACCCTTCATGAGAGACACACAAAAAAAATCACAGAATTTGACCTAATGTGCTCTCCAGAATGAGGAGCCTTGCCTAGCAGAACAATCCCTTTACACCTGAGGAATGTGACACACTGCACAACTCAAATCTGTGAAAGGACTTATAAGGCATTAAACAATTCACAACACAGATATCCCAGAACAAAAGTCAAGGACTGAAAGTTTTGGTAATTACAAGAAAAAAAAAGTGGACTTTGAACAAGAAAAGTATATTCTTGATGAATTCACAAGAGAGAGGTTTTGCAATCTAAAGCTTAGGAACTGAAACCAAAAGTGGAGAATCATTTGGATGCAGGAATAAAAACAATTAATGCCAGTCTAGTCTGCTTTTCCAGGGACAGAGAAAGCAGACTTCTTCTTACAAAGGTTGTTACTTGACCCAGTGATATAACCAAAAACTATAAATTAGTGATCATGAATGAAGAAGATCAAACACTTCATGTTCAATTCTCTATGAATTCCCACATTTCTACTGAAATGCAACCTAAGGCTAGCCACTTTGAGGGTTTTATTTACTTTAATATTCTTTCAAAAAACAATTGATACTGGGCAAGATTTTTATAGTGCTTTGGGCTAATAACAGCTTGATCTGCTGTGGAAACGAAGGCTATGCTACCTTGATAAATGTCTCTAGATCAATAAAAAAACAAAAACAAAACAAAACCATGTAGTTACAAGCTCCTTGGGGCAAAAAAAAAAAGTCCACTCTTTGCTCTTATTATAGGTTGAAAGACAAGATTTGGGCTCTGTTTTCTCTCTCTCCCAACTTCTTTTCAAAGCTTTTTTAGACTTCCCTTCTCCATGGGGATTTTGAACTTTTTCCTTCCGAAAAACAAAAAATGAGAGTGAAGACAAGAAGCATGATTGTATAGTGTTGCTGGGCAGTAAAAAGAGGGGCTGCAATGCTGAAAGGCAAAGAATCAATGTTTGCCATGTAACTGATGGCTGGTAACAAGCAGAGCACATAAGTGGTCAACAGTGATCCCAATGCTGCTCAATATCTTCACTGACAGAGTGGATGACGAGACAGAGTACATCCTCAGCAAATTCAAAGGTGGCACTAAATCAGGCAGAGTGGTTGAAATGCTGAATGACAGAGCTTTAAGTCAAAGAGACTTGAAAATGAATAAAAAGAAACTTCCTCTGAATCAACAAGGAGATTCCGTGGTCTGTGCCTAAAATGGGATGATCCTGTGCAGCAGCACCAGGTGGGAAGTTACTGGTTACAAGCACCCTGCAGGAAAGAACTTGGGGCAGAGGACACACCAAAAACATTCTGGCACTGGGATCTCATTGCATGGAAAGCAGCCTAGCCTGGCTGTCAACTGCACCAGGAGCAATGTGGACAGTAGCTGTAAGGAAGCTTTTATTCTCATCCGCTCAGCAAAGGTGAGGCTGCATCTGAAGTACTGTGTTCATCTGCACATTTAAATAAGGATGTTTTTTTCTAACGAGATTTGTTCAAAAGAGGGCTACCAGGATGATCACAGGCCCAGAGCACATGGCCTAGAAGGAGACAGCGAGATTTTTCAGCCCAGCAAAGCAGAGGCTAAGGAGTGGTCTAGCAAAATCGTATAACCAAATGCCATATTGGCAAATACAACAGAGGTCAGTGAACACAAACTGCAGCTTGGTAAGGTCAAGATAAACATTAGAGGAAAGCAGGTCATTAAGAGAGAGCAGTGCAGCTCTGAATCTAGTCACTCAAAGATACTGAATCTCCATCCTTGGAAGTTTTTGAGCCATGGCTGATCTGTTTGTAGTACTGGCAACAATCCTACTTTGGATTAGATGACTTCCAGAGGTCCCTTCCTACTAACATTTCAGTGATTTGATAGTCACTGCAACACAGACATGCTGGCATATGGCAGAAATATTTAATCTATGAATTATTCACCCTAAGGGAAAGGAGCCAATGAGGTCTATATTTCAAAGCAACATTTAGAGAAATGTGTAGCATCCTCACTCTTGAGCTGCCACCTGGGAGGGGCACAGAGAAAAAAGTAGGACTGAAGGGGCAACAGTGCCATGGGAGCAATGATTCAGACCATGTGAGTACAAAGGACAGAAATCTCTAGAAGATATAGAGGAACAGAAGTCCAGTAAAAAAAGGGAAAAGATAAGAAGGTAAGCCAGACGGAAGATTTGGAACTGCTGATGGAGGCAGATGGAGGGAAACCTCTGGAGATTCCTTCTGATCATGAGGACTCAGGCTAGGATAAGCAGCATAAAAGAGAAAGGCAGGATTTTCTATGCTGGGAAACAGAAATATAATGAGGAGGCAGGTTAAGGGGAGAGAGAAAAAAATAAATAAGGACAAGCAGAGGAAGGTAAGTGCCAATTATATCTGGCGGTAATTAGGCAAAAGACATTCTACCTGAAGTAACACATTTCCCTACAGAGCCCTACAGAGAGTTCAAGATTCACAAGTTTCACTGATCTGCTGTGAGCAAGGATTTGTGTGAAGTAAAGTAGCTAACTTGGAGAGTAAAATCTGTGAGTGATTTCCAGAGAACCGAGAGAACTGGTTTAAGAGAGTGCCTGGCATAGATAAAAAATTTATATGGCAAGACACAGATGGAAGCTGATGTTTAAAGACGGGATTTGTTTGTTCACCTTAAATGCTACTGTGGTCATGATCAACGAATCAATAGCTTTCAGAAAAAGATCAAAATAAACAAACAAAAAACCCAAAAGAAGCCAACACATAATTAATGTGTCAAAGCAGACATTGAGAAACAATTTTTACGTTTTGTTAGTAATATAAATCAACACACACTGATGCAGAATTAATTAAGAGCTACTGCTGACTGCTAAATTACTTCTTCCTAAACTCCTAACTGTTCAGTCAGAATTTCTAAGTAAGTTAATCAAAGAGAAAAAAATTATTTTGACTATTAAAATCATGCCTCTAGGAAAGGCCACAGGATCTAATCTTTCCTACTGAATGCTTTGCATATAAGACAGCCCAAGTTAACTCAGCAATAGAGATTTTAGGGTGCATATAAATCGAAATCTATGTATGGAACTGATTTTTTTTAAATTCTAAAAGAAGATTGACTCAATAAATACGGCAAAGGAATGGCTTTTTACTGTGATTTTACTAAATACATTTTTTTTTCAAGACAGAGTAAGGTTTGCAGAAACTCTACATTACTTTTTTTCACTACAGAGTCTGAAGTCACATAGCCAGTTGACAAACTTCAGCTTCACAAACTGCTTTTGACAGACGAGATTTAAGTAGTGTTGAGAAATTTACCACAGAATGTCCCCAAAAGTGTCTTTGGTATTTTCAGGGGCACAGTGCCATGTGCTAATGTATTGTGAAGGTCTTTGGCAATATGGTGTTGGAGACCTCTTTCTCCTTTCATTTTTTTTTTCCTATTCTTCTGCTGTGATGAAATAAACCCTACAAATTTGGCTTTTCTTTTTCCTTTTGTTGGATTCCTTTAGCCTCATAGGAATTCGAGTAGCAGAGCATTGTGTCTGCAACTTTTCAATCATCTTTTCTATCCGCCTCCTGTGTCCTTGAGCTGTTGTGACAGTCTGAAGTCTAGAGCAGCTACACAAGAGGCAAGAGGTGCAAAGGCTTGAATTACCATCAGATGACCTCTCATGTGTCCAGTGATTTTCAATTAATTTTAGTCTTCAATTCTGATGGGTTTTTTCACACTGCTTGGAGCAGTGCTCTGCTGCCTATTCCTTTTTTGACAAGAAGCTTAAACTAGTACCGAATTAAGGAATCTTAAACTTTTTGCTAATTTAAGAACCTATTTAATATTAACATTTCAGCCCCAAACAACAATTACTGCATACAATCACATCTTTACACAAAAGTTTTAAAAACCTGAGATGTGCGTCTTGCAAAACAGATGTTCTTGGGAGCTGCAGTGTGCATCCACATGAGAGCCAGGATGATATATTCCCTGTTGCTTCGGTTCCAACTAAAATGTAAATCTATGGAAATAGATCTTAATGCTAGAGGATCAGATATGAATTCAACCAAAAATATTCTAAGGTAATTAGATTCAAGGGTCAAATTGAGCTAGCATTAGGTATGGATCTGCAATGGCATTGATTCTTTAATGAATACAAATATTCCATTGCCATTTCAAACCAATTAGCACTGTCTGGCTCTAAATGCTGCCTGTTCTCTCCCCTCCTCTCATTACGTGCACTTTTGTTATTTCGGTTGACCTGACATCTTGTCAGTTGAAAAACCTTGCTAAACGATTCGTGAGAAGATTAGGGTAGAGATTGTTCTTACTGCCCAGTCTTCTTCTCCTGACGCATACTCCCCTATCATTGTCCATAACGAATTTTATCACACTTCCTTCAAAATAAGCTTTAGTGAGATAGATATCGCAAAATAAACAAGAGAAGCCAAGGTTTCGGTAGCACAAACACAAAGACCTTTGCAACTGTTATTAGATTCCCCTTTCTTCTGCCTTCCCTCATCTGGTACAAAAGAAGCAGAAGCAGGGGCAGCAGCAATGCATTATTATCTCTCTTTGGATTTGCTCAAACGCAGGTTGGCAAGACAGGGAACTTTTATTATCTTGTGTACAGACTGTAAATAGAACATCTGTCTTCCACACACAAAACCCATCAAGGCTGCCTGCCTGAAGAGAGAGTCTGCGAAAATTGACAACTTGTCGAACTAATAAGATTGCTTCTGATTTTGCTGCCATCTGATGTATTCTCACAATGGGAACCTCTCATCTGTCTCTCCAGAAATGAGAAGTCTTTCGCCAGCATTCATACCAGAAATGTGCAACCAACTCAACCTGGCAGTAATTCTTTTTATTTCATTTCTCAGGTTTCTGCTATTTTTTTCCCCTGGCCTTTCCTGCATTGTAACAGCTTATTTGAAAAAAAAAATACTAACCACTGGCTCTCAAATTCTCTATTTGTGTACTCTTAGTTTCTGTACTGATTCATTCCTCTTCCATATTAAACTCATGTATGCTTTCTGAAAGCAAAGAGAGCTGGTATGATTGATATGTATTAATCTGTAGACAAACTCTCAATCCTAAAGAGAATTTTACAGAAGGAAAGCTATGCACTTGCAGCTTGACAATTTTTCTAACTCTCTGCATTTGTGGCAACAACAGGTTTTCAACACTATTCTGTATCTTCTACTAAGAAAATTGTAAGAAATACTGAAAGCATAAAATGAAGCTTTTTCTTAAATACAAAAAAAATAATATTTGCAGCTTTTTTTGATTTGAAGATCCAATTCCTGATGTGATAAAAATAAATACAGAAAAACTTTCATGCAATTTTGAAAGTAGCAAGTCCTCTGCACATAGACTCTGATATCCCCTGCAATTTATGGGTCAAGTCCAGAAATTTGCATTAATTTCATTTGAACTTATCCTGATATTCATCAGCTGAAATTTGGCTCAATAACTGCATCCCTGCAGCGTGATCGTGCTAACAATTACAAATCAGGCTTTAAAAAAGTCATGTACTCAGACACAAGCACTACACACTGTTCTAGCCACCAAGCAGACATCTCTCAATGGCAAGGCCAATTAAGAGGCAATGTAAACTTTACCACGTTAATTAAACATGAGAATTTACAAAGAACCTCCAGCAAGAGAATTGTATCTCTCAGAGCAGCTTTCTGAAAGAGTAGCAGAGACTGTAACACTTTTGGATACTTCCCAGAACATCTCCAAGTCAACAAATCCCTTTTCATCAGAATTATTTGGAATGCAAAAATGCCCCCCAAACTGAGGATCTTGTACAGGCTGCCTGTTGTTCCACATTGGCTTTTCAATCCTGCTGCTGCCTGGAAAGGCTCACACAGCCAGTCACACAGGGTAAAACTGCAGATCCCACACCAGGTTCCTAACCAGATCCATCATTCCCACATGGAGCAGTATCATTATCCCAGGAAGGGGCCCTTGTGCCAAGAACACCATGGCCTGTGTGTGTTTTTTGTGCTCTCTCCAGCGAGACAAGTACCATCCAGCAGGGTTTAACTCTGCCATTTTTGTTGAGAACCTGTAATTATCTTCCAAAGGCGACACTTCAGACTGTTTAACTGATGAAAGGACAAAGACTCTCAATGGCACAAAGTGACAAGTCACAGACAGCAAAGGGAGTATCTCATCAGCACTGATTCACATAAAGACACAGCATTTAATGACGTTTGCACAGGACTGAAATTTAATGCTCTTCTGTGGCTCAGGCTCTGTACACGAATTTCACTTATTTAATCAGTTCTAGTCTACTCACTTTTTTAATATACAGCTAAATGTCCAAGGCGAGTCTGACTATTTTCTCATAATGCTGTAGGAACCTTTACTGCTCCAGACCCTACCATCAGCAGTGGGAACTGTAGATGAAAGGTGAAATCTACAGAAGGAGATTAATATTTATCAGGATCATCCTTATTAATAAAAAATTGCAATACTAATTCCAGAACACACAACAGTACATTCTCTGCCTTATGATGCAAAATAGGTTGGATCAGGCTTATAGGTCTTTCACTGTGAGAACAACAAAAATGGTTTAGAGACTACTGAAAGAGAGCTACTCCAGCAGCAGAAAATATTTTGAACCCTACAGCCATACCATGGTACATTATGACATTATTTAGGGTAGAATAAGAGAAGGAAAATGCAGTGTGGCCAGCAACCAAGGGAGAAACTAGAGCAGCAGTCAAGGAGCAGAAACTAGAGTTAGTTCCTAAACTTCTGGGCTGCAGTAGTGTCCCATCAATACCTCCCCATCTTCCTGATTTACAGTCTGTTAGTAGAGGAAAGAATGGATAAAGGGAGGAGACAAAAAGAGAAAGTGATATTCATCTGACCAGGGATCTACACTTGAGGCAGTCCTGACTTTCTCTATCTCATCTACAGGTAAGTAGCTGAACTGGACCAAATTAATCATGTTCTAGAAAAGGCTATCTCTCTCCACTGCTTGCAAAGTTTGTGTATACAAGTATATAGTAGAAACCAGAATTTATTCACAAGAAAGTGTGAGCAAACAGCCCTAATCTCCCTACAAAATGAGGTTCTGCATTGGCATGTGCACTCTTAAATCCTGGACTACATCAAGAAGGGTCATTCAGTTAACCATAAGGAAAACACTGAAGAACAAATCCCACTGTGTGGGCATTAAATGGACATTAATACAGGACATATATATGTGAACTCATTGCTGGAGTTTCCACTAACAACCTTTGATGGTTTGTGTCTCCGTAATACTGTTAACATATTTCTGTGCTTCTATATTTTAAATTTTCTGACAGATTTTTAATTTCAGCTCTGAACCGAACAAGACCTTTTGTTTCCCTGAATTCAGAAACAAAACAAAAAAAAAGTGAATGCAAGAAATTAGCTGGGGTAACTATATTTCCCTACAATACATTCTCCCTTGAGGGACCAATATGCCAACTCTTATGAAATATCAAATCACAGTAACAATTATCTGTAGGAACTGAAGTCTTACAGCATCAGTCCTCGCTTCTGAAATCAATAAGAAACTATGATGTTTAATATTTTATTGCTTTTTCTGGTAGTGACTTTCTCAGGTTTGAATGAGTTACTAGCTTTTTGTAAATCACAAAATCCAGATAAGCCAAGACAGGATTTAAAGCATTATTTTGGTCTGCTACCACAGCCTTCGTATAAGCTGCAGTAGAGAAGAATCTATCAAAGTCCTGCCTAGAAGATGACAAAAAAGACTTCCAGTTCTTACCTCTTCAAAATATCCTTCCTCTTCAAAATATGTTTACTGAAAGAAAAAGCTTGCTGGGTGTTTGATGTCTGTTGTTAAAGGGATCAAAAACTAATTAACATGCTAAAGGCTCACTCACTGTTAAAGTTAATGAGATTTACTGTTCCATCAACTAAGTACTGCCATGCCACTTATTCTGCATGACAAATTAAGGTTTTGGTCTGTATTCAGAATACACTCAGCTAGATTTAGTATTTAGTTTTATCAAATTATGGTGAACTCAGTAAAAAAATCCATAACCTTCAGGATATAAAACTGGATTTCTACCTCAAATTCTAACTGAGAAATGCCAATACAGAGACTATCTACTCCGTGCCAACAAGAAACCATGTAATTCCCCAATTCATTGTTTGTGTTCCTCCATGAAGACTACATCAGTCAAGTCAACCAGCATGTCATGGGGCTCCATGTCTTTCTGGTGTGCAAAGCATAGTTTATTCAGGCACCAGTTTGTCAATACCAGATTTTCCATTGTTTGCTGATCTGCATTTTCTGATCTGCAGTTTTTAGAAATCCTTTAGTCGCTAATCTGCAGGTGAACCAACACCAAGTCCCCTCCCCCATGCCACCAGAAATCCCTTTATAGTGTGTTCTCACCCATCTCAAGCCCATCTCGCTGAGATTTATGTACACAGCCCCAAGCCTGCTTTCTTTCTAAGTTCAAGATCCCAAAGCTAAGCATAAAGTCTTTAAGCCTGCAATCAAAAGTTAATAAAGAGTCATTTACTGATCAGGTATAAAAGACAGAACAAGAGGATCAAGAGAAATATGAACACGGACAAAATAATCAATTTCTATGTGTTTTTTTCTTTCATCTGTTTGGATTGGTCTTTCCTATTTCAAGTCTCATCTTGCTCTCCTTGCACACCAATTAACTGACGTTTCTACCCAAATCCAGAACTGCTATCTACCTCCTTTTGTAGTTCCTTCTTTGTTTTCAGTCAATGTTTCTGGCTTCTCTTCTGCTTATTTTCTCTACTTTTCTGGTAGTTTGCAGACCCTTGAGACAAATTTTAATGATATTTAATTTGAGATTGATATATAAAACCACTGTTGTGTAAGAGTCAGGTGTTCTGCCATTCTGCCACGGGATTCTCTATTTACTTAACTCCTGTGTTAATAAAATAAATTTATTATATGACTTCTACTTTTCAAAAAAAAAAGACTAGAAGTAGAATTCCTCTATAGAAGAACAGAGCATGATATTTTTTCTGTAATTTCTTTAATTAGCATCTTACTGTTGTTTCAGTTGTCTGAATGCACTTCATCCTTTTAATGACAATGCTGCTCCTTGACTTCCATGAACAGAAGGTAAACAAATTACCTGAAGGTCTCTGGTGTAAAGGTCTGTTTTAGTCCCAGAATCCAGATCTTTGCTTAAATTAAGCAACATTCAAGGTTTTTACTTTTATATAAGATTGTGAAAAGTGAGCATGAATTGCCGCAGTGAAAACAATTTTGATTTTTTTTAATCAATTAGCCGTTTGTGGTATTAGGGGCTTTCAGAAACCACAGAAATTATTTACAGGAAGGGAAAGTGTTGTTCTTCTTCAACAATACCTCATTTTACAAGCTCATACTAGGCACACACACAAAAATATATAGTCCATGTGCGAATTTAGCGGAACATGCCATTTCTCCTTTCTATTCCCTAAAATAAAGAGAAAAATCCAAGTGACAATATTAGCTAATTTTCCCCATATCCACTCTGTAACATTATCTCGAGCAATCTGAAAAATACAAATGGTGTAGGACAGAAATACAGTCCTCAGGCTGGATAATATCCATTTGAGTGTTGTCAGAGCCACCAGAGGAGAAAAAAACACCCCAACTCCCTCACCAAAACAGAGAAGGAAATGAAAGAAAAAGAGAGAAAAGCAACATGGGGGAAAAAATACTAGCAATACTTGCTGTGCTCTGGTTTTAAACATGGAGATTAATCCCACTTCCACTCCCTGCAAACAAGAATGGCACGATGTCCCTTAGGCTAATTTGGGGACAACCTGACCAACCTACAGGTGGAACAGCACAGCACAGCACAGCACAGCACAGCACGTCCAGCTCGCAGGGCTGCACAGGGAGATAGCAGTGACAGCCTGGCTAACAGGGAGAAGGGCAAAAACATCAAAACGTCAACTAATTTACAACTCATTTGCTACTTACTAAGCCTGTCCTTTACACACTATGTTTTTTTGTTTTTCACTAACATACCACCTTCATCTGAGGACACCCACAATAAGCATGGATACATCTTTCAGCTTCCAGAATGTGGCCTCAAGAGCCAGTACCCAGGGTCTGATGTGCACATCAATTACTCTATGCCTGTGCAGCCTTCTCTGATTTCCTGCATCCCTGCCATAGATAGATTGTCCGTGGTACATTTAAAGAGCCTAATTTGCTATTAGCTAAATTCCTATAAAGCAGGCAGATCCAGACAAAATTTTCTTTTTTTTTTTTTCCCTTTACTATGAAGCAGTTGTTACCATGTTTGCCCCATGGATGTTTTCATCCATTCCAATTCAAATAGCTGAATCCTTGCTGGACACTCCTTGTTTGCGTTTCTGTGTGCATTTGCTGCCTTTTCAGACCAAAACTTCTGTTCAAGATGTTTCCTTGCATCATCCACGTGGTGGCTTCCATGTTTCAGGAGGGACTGAAAACCAAAACCTCACCAGGAGGTAACCCTGCCTCTCAAATGGTAACACGTGCCACAGGTAGTACCAGAGGATTACGATACATCCAATGGCTCCACACACTTAATTAAC
Organism: Grantiella picta; assembly: GCA_013397955.1. Classification (NCBI taxonomy): domain Eukaryota; kingdom Metazoa; phylum Chordata; class Aves; order Passeriformes; family Meliphagidae; genus Grantiella; species Grantiella picta. The sequence goes on from VZRM01000657.1 coordinate 262,280, forward strand.
ATGCAACTGCAAATTGCTGCAAACTGTTATTATTTTTGAAATGGGAATAAGCTCTTGTTTTGTGACTGCAGCTTCTTCCAGGGAAGCAGCTTGGGTTGCATTTCCAAGATTTGTGATTCTGAAGATTAACATCTGGTGATGCATACACAAGTGTTAGGAGAGCTTGGATGCCATCCTCGAAATTAAAAGGAAGACACTCAGGGTCTAATTGTCTTCAGTGCTTTAAAAACCGTATTCTGTAACTTCTTGCATGTGTGACTGTTTCATCTTGGTAAAAGGCTTTTGGGCCTTCTTTTTAGCCTCTGCAGGTGAACTCTCTTCCATGAAAACCTCCTGAAAATATTGTGTACGGGATTGTCACATAAAATCTCTATTAGCTGATCTAGTGGATCAACCCAAACCATTCCATGACCTATTGTATGATTTTGGCAGCTTACAAAGAAGATATCTGCACTTTTTCAGTCTTCTGAATTCACCTCAAATGGATGATTTCATATAAACCCACACCAAAAAAAAAACCTCCCAAGAAGACCAAAGATGTTGTCATCAAAGTGCCTTGAGCCAGACCTACACCTAAAAAGCATATTCAAGTTGAGCAAGTAACAGATGAGAACCTAATCTGTTGTAATTGGCACCACCTTTGTTAGTCAACAGGGAAGGACACAAGAGAATACTTCCTTTGGCTCTGCCAGTGACAGAATTGATCTCTGATGGGCAAGACTTTGCTGCTTTGATTCTTAATTGATAGGGGAAAACATAATTCTAGAAAACCAATTAAGCATGGGGACAGTCACAGATGTAAATAATGCCTTCTACATATAAAGATGCAAATGAAAACTAATGCTGGATTTTGCAGGTCAGGCAGAAAGAAGCCTGCTATTTCTGTCTGCTTCAGTTATAAATGTTTGACAATTTGGAAAATCTGTCAAATACATGAAAGAATTTGTATTTATACTTGAACATATGAGTTTACACTTTTCAAGAGCGTAAGGGTTTGCAAGGGGTGGAAAAGGGCTGCAGATCACAGCGGGCATTAAAAAAATAATTCACAAGGTAGATGAACAAGAAGGAGCCAAACTGTGAAGAAATTTAAAAGGATCATACGGCAAAAGGATCATGCTGCAAAAGTAGAAATAGCACCAAAGGGACTGAGAGTGAAATGAATCCTCTACTCCACTGTGGCAGAGCCTATTTTCCAATAGGCAAAGAGAAAGTCTACACTCCTAGATTAGACTACACATCTTTCTATTATGAAGCTTAATGTAAGCAAAATGAATCATGCAACATGCTTTTTTATAATTTTGTACTTAGCATGTAAGACATAGCAAAAGCATAGTGACCTCAAGGATAGTTTATGGGCAGTGATGCAGAAATGAACCTGTTATTGGCATGTCCTGTGTCAGGGATTTATACTTTTCTGCATGCTGCTCTAAAAGGTTTGTCAGAGGCAACTGCTACATCACAGTTAGACTCCAAACATAGCAATGGTTCAGGAGGAGCACAAACACTGACAGAGGTGGCATATCAGGATTCATTTTGAAAAATGTGAGAAATTGAAAAGTATTTGTAATCTTCCTCTCTGTCAGGTTATCTGAGTCCCCTGCCTTCAATATGCTATGAGCTGCTGTGAAATGCTTCCAGGCAAAACTGCTCATGGGGCTGCGAAAGCAGCTAGAGACAGTTTCTAAGCAGTTGCCACGCCCTTGTCAATGGAATTTTTTTGCTGATCCCAAAAGTTTTCCAATGTCTTTTACTGTAGTGCTCCATTTTTACCACACTCATTACAACTACAGATAAAAGAACAGGTTGGGAAAACATCAGAGACAGATTTTTATGGAGTGTTGTAATGATTCTCACTGCAGATCAAAAAGAGTTTAACTTCAATACTTCTTAAACTTTGCATTTATATGTATATCCTTTTTACTAGCATTTTCCCTTGCATTAAGTGACTTATGAAGTTAGCAAGATTACTATTAAATTTTATAATTCATAACATAGGAGACTTCCACAGATGCAGAAATCCCTCTAGTATATGTTGATATATATATCATCGCTCCATGCAAACACTCTGCTTACCGCAAACAAATGAAAACTTGCTTCCATCAACATCTATTACCTTCTCCACTAACCTGCCTGACCCTTACTGAATTACATCAAAAATGCACCAGAAAACTTTCCTGAGACCAGATACAATTTGAAAGGACAGGAGTTTGGCCTGATGTGGTAAAAGAGCTTCTAATTATGCTGTTATTTACCATCATTAATCTAAAACTGTACAACAGAATGGAACTCTGTAGCTTTCAAGCTGACCAGTGATTGTTAGCAAAGAAAAAAATCAGCAGTATAATGTTTGTGTGAACATACTGGGTATCAGAGAGTGCAGAAGCAAATGTAAAAGAGTCTTTTCTAGGCATTGAGGCCACTGAAAACACATTCTCTTGAAAGCAGTAGCAGCATACGAGTAGGAACAATGTCCAAGTCACTGCTCAAGAGTAACTTGACACACAGGGATCTCAATGGAACTGCAGGAAGAAAAGCTCCCCTGCTGAACTGAACATAGCTCACAGCTAAATAATAAATCAGAGCATGTAGTCAAGCATTCTGCAAAAGCACATTTTGTTCCCACATCTCTGCGCCTTTGTGTCCTTCCTGGAAATTCCAATCCATGGCCAGTAGTTGACGCAGATGTAGCTGCAGCTCAGACCACAATGAGGATGTCTTAACAGAAGTATTTCAATTAAGCAGCATAACCAAGAATTTTACTAATAATTCATGAAACTGTGCACAGTGTTACTAAATACCAAGAGAAAACAAACAAAAAAAAAAAAAACGCAAAAAAAAAACCCACAAACCCACCAACTAGAAGAAAACAAGCACAGTATTCTATTGTGATGAGGCTAAGAGAAGCACAAAGTTGATGAGCTTTTTTATAACAACTTTTGCAAGCCTCCAAAGCTAACACCTGCGCTAAAGAATGTGACTGTGTCACACCTCAAGCCTGGCAGAGTTCAAGCAGCATTTGAATATTCTAAGGCACATGGTGTGACTCTTGGGGATAGTCCTGTGCAGGGCTGGGAGCTGGACTCAATGATCCTTGTGGGACCCTTCCAACTCAGCTGATTCTCTGATATATATATAAAAATTCTGAATCACTTGTTCAGTTTAGATCCAGACAATCTGACAAGACTATAGTAGCACCAGTTCCATTCCAAATAAACTCCTTTGATGTCACTGTAGAAAGCCTGACTGTGTCAAGGAAATATGAGTGTGAGCAAAATTTTATACCGAGAGTGAAATTTTAAACTAATAGGGAAGGGAATTCTGAATAGGACCAGTACTTAGAAAAAAATCATCCCCAGCTGCTTTCAAGATCACCAAGTTGAAAATTTCCAAACCCTTAAGACCAAAGGGGTCTCCTACACGAAGAGATTTTGCAGAAGCTTAAAGGAAATTTCATAACTGTAGCTAAACAAGGTGAATATGCATAAAGTAACCCTAAGAAGGAAAGATTCAAATCATGTGAGGACATATATTTTTAGAAATATTGTGCCCATTTAACAGAAGATTTCAGTGAGAAACTAACAGAAGCTCTAAGTCGAGGATAAACCAGAAAATGGACTATTTCCTTGCACCACATGAATGTAATTGTTTTTTGTGCTTCCATTATGCTTATTATTATATCCACTATTACAATTCTTTTTTTTCAATTCCGAGTCATACCATAGACTTTGACTCAAGGAATAAAATGTCAGTAATACTATTACATGCTTAACATTAAATTTATACTTTATTCAGAATAAAGTCAGGAACATAGCCAGAAGCCATAAACTCTGCCTACAATACAGCAATAATTACCTAAGCAAACATGTATCTTATGTGAATCTATTGCAAATACAGAAAGCCCTTTTATGACATACTAGAACAGTATAAGAACAGTTTAAAGAAAAACGTGCTTCATTAAAAGGTTGAAACCATGAAATTAAAAAGCTAAAACACCTTATAGTAGTACCTATGCTCCATTCTCCCAACTATAAGGGCACACGGTTATAGTTGGGCTACAAGACAGTTTGTACTTTGTAACATTAATTTTTCCTCATTTTCATCCTCTGTAGTCACCTCTTTACTATATTCTCAGTAAATTAAAAGGCTGTCTAGAGCAAGCACTGGCTTTAGAAAATGAAAGCCTAAAAATAAGATGCATATTGAAAATGAAGAGTTGAGGTTGTAATAGGAGTACAGGAAAAATATACTGAAAACCAGAAGATATAGAAAACAATAACTGAGGGTAAAATTACACCATCTGGATATTTACTCTGGGAGAAAAAATAGCAATATATTCTTAATGAAAAATTTTTCAGATTGTAACTTTAAATTTGAAGTTATTTTATCTTCACTACATGCACATATTTATACCTAATTTTACATTACATTTAGATATCATACCATCTTTTTACGTGGAACAGAAGCCCATGAAATGTGTCATGAGATGAAATGCTGTTCCTAGAATTGCAAAATGCCATGCACTAGTCCTTAGGCTTCCATTACCCTCCACTGGTTATGAAAGGAATATCCTTAAGATGCATGCAGGCTTTGGGGAGGTAAGCAGGGGAAGGAAGGATGGTTGAGGGGCCAGAAGGGAAGGACAGCTCTGTTGACCTGGTGGGAAGTCTGGCATGTCATTAAATGCTGTGGAAGAGAAGAGGGATTGGAAATGCTGAGGAAATGCCTGGTGGGACCACATGGTTTACACACGTCAGTATATTCTCTGTTGCTAAAGGCTGATTCTATTTGAAATCGACCTGAAAATACTCACCCCTAGGATTTCAACTCAATCTGCTTTTATCACCTTGGGAACAGGTAAACATGCTCCTCTAGCATTTTCTGTTCATTCACATTAATTTTTTTAAAGACCTGGCTAAACATAAATACATCCTGACAACTCCAGAATACATGTAAACCTTAACCAAAAAAAAAAAGCTGTACAACAAACATCAAGGGGGATTGCTCACTGCCTGCTCAGCAATGAGAGCGTTACAGCCGCCCACTCCTGCACCATCCGCCCAAACACATCCAGCAAAAACAAAATCACTGCTCCTCGGTCTCTGACTCAGACAAGGTACTCGGGGAATAGCCGCTGAATTTAGCAGCAGAGCCTGTCTGTTTAGTGCTTTCCAGTGGACTGAGCATTAGTGAGTCACTGCTGCTGTAACACAAACCAACTTGGAGACGGCAGAAAGAGAGAGGAGCAGGAACACGGCCATTGCTGGCATGCAAGCAGCAATTGAAGCTGAATGATTATGTAAGGGTTTTCTGTACAAGAGGGCAAGACCTCAAGAATCTTCATGACCTTTTCTGTTTTGGCAGTGTGTTCCCTGCTAACTTCTTGGTGGGGGGAAAAATCCCTTTCATAATGAAGTGCAACCTGCTGGCATCTGTAACAGGTTGCACCACAAAAATAAAGAGAATATCCTTCAAACATAACAACTGATGAATTCCAGGCTTGTTAACTAAATGTAAAGAAAGATATATTTTTCCACCGAAATGTCAGAGCCAGATGTAATGAAGATAGTAATGGACGAATCTAGAGGTGAACACCACTGTCCCAACCTTACAGGACCTGCCCAACTCCAGGACTGAACCCAGGAGCCCTCACTCTTCTTCACGCTACTCTTGTAAGCCCATCACTGCACAGAATAATTTTCCCTGTACTAATTCAAGAGGACAAAAATCCAGAACTTCCTTTATTTGGTCTGAAGACAATTTCAGAGTTCACAGGGTCAGGAGTATGCATTATGGATCTAGGCTCAAGGAAAAGTACAAACTCTGTTGTTCTTTCTTGCTCTAATACTTAAACGGAAAAAAATCTTATTACTTCATCACTTATTTTAATGCCACATGAAAAGGAGCAATAGAGAAACAATTAGATTTTCCATAATTATACCTGTCATATTTGCATAAAACAAAATTTATTGCCTAGGGGCAGTTTTAATTACAATCAAGTGGAGGGTGATTGAAGTTTTAATAAGAAATAGTGAACTGAAAATAAATTAAATCCCCAAACAATTCTATAAAAAAGCAGTATTTGTGTCAGGGTATACTGAACCTAAAGACTGGCAGAACTCTTGTTATTAGAAAAACTTGAAATAGGTTAATGATGTCATTGTTAAATAAACACAGGCAAGGTGACAAAACCTCAGACAATGTATTTCTTTCAGCTTGTAAGCAATGGAAGAGGAAGAGGAAGAGGAAGAGGAAGAGGAAGAGGAAGAGGAAGAGATGCCAACCAAAGCAACAACAAAACAAAATAAACAAAAAAAACCCCAACCAAACAACAACAAAAAAGCACAAGATCTCTGTAGCTACCAATCCCAAGTAGAAGATTTCAGTCTCAGATCCTAAAGAAATTAAAGTGTCATCTTGCAACACTGACCCAAATGCAATGCTCCAGACAGAGGATTTCAGTTTCATCTATTTAAGACATCTTGTGCTTAGCACATATATATCTGTCCTTCAGCTGTGCTCCTCATATGTCCAAGTGCCAAAGGTGGAATTTGGACCTAAGTGACTCCATGAGGACGGTCAGCTGTGTTAAAATCAAGCATACATGGGAGACTTTTCAGTCGTTGGAGTTCATGCAGAGTCTCCTATCCCACTGTGCACTAGGAAAAGACAAGTAAACACATTTATGGAGAGGCAACTGAGCCCACCTTCCACTTCCATGTGAATTCTTAAATCAAATCCCAATACATAATAATCTGATCTCTTTAGGAATCTTGTTGAAGAGCATCAATTTGTATCTGTTAAGCAGCTTCATAAAAGGGGGTGAAAAATATTCCTGGGTAGTCTTTGGACTTTGAAGAAACCATATCTTCATCACATTGACACATCAATAAATGTGTCATCACCTCGTTTCTTGAAGCTTCCCCATCAAAGGGAATCTATTAATCCAATGAAAGAATTAACATAAAACACACGTGGAGTACCTCAGCTTCTACTGATTAATAAAGCTTTTTGAAGGTGAACATTTGTTTATCATCAAATTCACAGTTGGATTACAGAAACTTAGACTTTGAGAAAATAGCAAAAAACAGTTTGTGCTTTCCTTCAGCATATTCTGCTTTCTGAGTTTTGCCACTGAGACTTCTGCTACAAAGAACTTGCTGGGTTCCCATGGAATTTTGCCTTTTGTACTAACAAGTACATCAAAAGTCAGTGTTGCAAAGAAAGCTGACAGGAGCTCTCTTAAGGAAAGTCTTAACATGGAAATTTCACTACAAAGCCCAAAAGGTGTGACAAAGGTGGTAGGTGGACACCTTAAACTGGTAAGGAAGAAAAACATGAAAGAAAGATAGCAGGTGAACACACTCCCTGAAACTGCTTCATAGTCTCATGAAGTTCAGCATTTCTTCTTAGCTAACTCCGCAGCAAGCTGTGTCCAAAGATTGGAAACAGCTGATCTGGTATCTTTAAAGCTTACTTGGAAGAGCCCCAGATTTACCTGCATTCTTTCCTGAGGGGTCCAATTAACTGCGCTGCTGAAACACTGGCACAAAGTGTGCTACCAAAATGCTTGAAGAAAAGCTCAAATATTCCAGGAAATTTGTTACACTGCTGAACACAGACGGTTATCCAGACCTAACAGTGCATTTAAGGATACTGCAGCTATAGAATAAGCACTATGGCCATGCTGTAGATAGGTACCATAACACTCAGAAAACACAACCCTTCACAGAAAGGGAAAAAAAATAGGAAACCTGTTTGAAGGAACATCCTGCTCAACTACTCATTCTTGAATTCTAATTTATTAAATTGTATGACCAGCAAGCAACCCAAAAGTGTCCTTGTGCAAAGGACAGATTCTGATGTCCATTATGCAATTCAATAACTTTTTATTGCAGCAAGAGTTCTACTGAAGTTGAAAATCTGATGCTTTTACACACTACATCAGTCAAAACTGGCATTTCTAAATTTAATCTTACTCTGGCGCCACAGTAACAATTATTGCACTGAGCTCAATCTCACTCAAAATTTGACCAAGAAAAGGTGGGAAAAAACATCTGGCATAAACAATTGTTTAATTGTAGCAAAGTACTGTAATGTCTCACTATGGAAAAAGGAGATTTAATTACACTTATCTTCCAAAGTAAAAAATATACCATCAATAATTAAAACATTTTGGATCCGGATAATTTTTATAATTGATTTTTATTTATTTATTTAAAATATTATGTCTGGCTGGCAGTGATCTACTGTTGATTTTTCATGTTGGGAAATGCTTGACTGAGAACCTGCCATGACACATGTAGAGGCATTATCTGAGCATTTTATCATGATATTCTGATTATAGACCTGTCAAAGAATTATGCCTGAAGATAAAAAAGAAATTAGGGAAATCATCTTCTGAAAGATGAATGTCTCCTCTTCCTCTTACTCTCCCTCTTCCACTTGCTCTCCAGAAGATAAGAGTCCCAAATTTAACCCAGTCTTGGGGAAAAAAAGGCCTCGCAAAGGCAGAATGCAGGCTTGGGGTTGTGTACAATACACAACTATCATACAACAGTTTATGTATAATGTGCATGTGCAAGTTTGCATCTCTGAAAACAACACTTGCACTTTGTTCTTCTCCATAATGTTTAATAGAGATTTCAGTAAATAAGTGGAATTTTCATTTCACAGAGGATTTTAAAATTTTTGAATTTCTTTTTGTTGCCGTTGAAAACATAAATGAAGTGACTGAAGAAAAATTAAGGAGTCATGAGAGAGTTGACAAGAGAGCACAAGAGTATGGGAAAAAAATCAAATTAAACTCTACTATGAAATATTATTATTTTAAAAATGTGGTTTACCATGGAAAATATTTTTTCTGTAAAATTTTCAACTAGCCACAGAGAAAAACAGTTAAAAAAAAAAGGCACCAACATGTTTCTTGGGCATGATCTGAATGGAAATCATCAGACCAAAAAATAAGGAAGAAAACAGTTCTCTTTGCCTATCAGGCAGAAGCTCACACAAGGAAAACAAAAATAACTTCAGGAGAAGAGGCTGCCTGAGGGTAGGAAGGCTACCAATGCCCTTGAGACAAAAACTGGAACAAATCTAACAAAAAACAACTACAGAGGTTAGGCAGCATTGTTTTATTTTAAATTCTGAGCTTCCGAAGCTGAAAAAGTAACTTTAAAACCAAAAGAAACCAAGACTTATTTGACCATTATTTCACCTTTCACAGCTGCTAAGTCAAACCCCCAGTTTAGGGTGATGCTGGCATTAATGAGGCCGTGCACCTGCAGAACATCTTTCACAAATGAAATTTCAGGATCCATAAACCTAGACAAAGAAATCTCCTTGTAATAAATCCATGAAGAATCTCTCACAGGGAGTAAAAAAGACCTGGAACAAAACTTCTGCAAAATTAACCATGGCCATTTATTTTGTAAGTGAATTTCCTCAAATGAATATATAAAGGGGTCTAAATGGGAAAGAACTGCTACAACTATCAGTGCTCCTTATTTTTCTGCTTATGAAATGTGAATGCAACAAAACTATGCTAACAGTGACAACTTACCCTGTAAGGAGAAAGAAATGTCAAATTGTGAAGCTGATAATCAAATAATATTATTTGTCACGAGCTCTTTTTAGCTTTCTTTGTCTCAGCCCCAGTTTAAACTCCAAGTACAATGCACTGTGCTGGTAGGATGGAGATTCAGCAGGTGTCTCTCTAAGCTCACAGACTTGATGCCATTGCAGCACAATGTAAAGTTCAGGGCCACAAAAATCTGAATTATGACTGTGGCTATCCATAAGGACACGGGAAGTTGGAAGGATGACCTCCTCTTTATCTGTCAACAGGAATACAACATCTGCAGAAGGCAAATCAAGTCAACCATGAGAAGAAAAGCATGGAAAACAGGCAATATTCGTAAGAACCTTCACTGCAAGTCCTCTGATTTATTTTTCCAGATTTTTATGATGCCTTGCAAGGTATGTGAGTTATGTGAATCTATCCTCTGGGGCATAATGTTGCATCCTCACAACCTGGATGTCGGTTAATAAAATAAGACTCTAGGCAAGACAAGTAAAAACAAATTCAAACATCTGACATGTGGACAAGTTGACAAATGTTTGACTTCACAAGTGTTGCGTCTCACTAGCTGTCATTCCAAAACACATTTGCTTCAGCAGCTACAGCTGACTTTCAAAATAGACTGCATTTACATCTGGAGATTTAAACAATGTTCATAGAGGCTAGTAGACTCAATACTGTAGTCTAAATGAGCACATGTAAAAGTTTTTCTGCTAGTATGCAAATTTTCAGTGAAGGTGGTTTCAAAACCAGTGAAGCATTAGTCTTAAACTCATCTGCAAAGTTCCTGCCATATCTGAAGAAGCAATTTAGACCAACTCCAGCCATGGACTGAAATCTAATCTAATGCTGTAAGAAGGACATGACAATGCCTATTCTGAATACTCACAGGAAGCATCCAGAAAAAAAATTTAAGAGTCTTCCACCTCAGTCAGTTAGTATGTAGAGAATTGATGGAGATATAAGAAGTAAACATTAATATACGTGGAGCCCTAACACTGTCAAATTCTACCAAATATGTAACAGAAAAGAGTTATAGAACCAAGACATATTGCCATGTAAAAACATACAGCATGCATGCATGATCTTACAGTCCTTATACAAAGAAATGGACTTTAACCCTCACAGCCTGAGTAAGTGGATTTGCCATTTGGAATTGAAGGGATACTGGAACATAATTTGGAAGCAATTTCAACACACCTGTTAAAGTGTGTCCATATCCAGATATGTACCCACATGTATTCACAGGTATTTTCAGTTTGGAGACCTGGCCCAAAGCCTCACAGAGTGATTAGCTCTAAGCTTTCGATTAGCATGTAGGATTTGTGGACTCAGCTATGAGATGTGACTATTTAGGCCTCTTGGAATTCCTAGAGGAGCTCAGGAGACTGATGTCTGATTTATAACAGGGCCCAAAAGCAAGAGATGGTGTCCAGTCAAAGTTCTGCTAAATGAGTGAACAACTCAAATTTATCTAGAGAGTATTTTTAAAGAATGGAAAGCTGTCTTGTTACTATAGGCAATCTAAGATTAGCAGATCAGAAGGTAGGTGTCCCAGAGCGGTTTTGAGAATGTTAGGTTGGTTTTAGATACCAAAACAAAAGTCAAGCTAGAGTAAGGATACCTTTCAGAAAACAAGTATCAAGCGCACCTAAAAAAATTATTTTAATTTTATAGGTCTTCCAGGTTACAGAAAAATTCCCAACCCTATTTAAAGTGCACAGGATCTCTGCCTGGGAATCTCAAAATATGCTACAACACATGTTTACTTAAGCTTCCCAGTCCTACTGTGAGACACTGAAGCCTTATTTGAGGCGGGCAGGGAAATACTGAGAGATCTGGACACACTTGCACAGCTGTGTTGAAATCGCATCTAAATCAGCAGATAAACATTCTGAGCTCCTCATTCAGAGACACAGTTGTGCACCTTGGACATTTCCCAACAGCACGGAGAGGGAACCTGTCTCCTAGCACACAATCTGTGCCTCAGTTTCCATGGAAACTCAGTTGCCTCTGTTTCCTTAAGAAATCAAGGCAAGGAGGCTAGAATGAAGATATCATGCCTCTGATTGAGATGTCTGAAGGAATCTAGACAATAAGGTGCAAATGTGCATGTAATTTATCTTTATCTACACGCAGCTCAGGAAGCCAAGGGTACTGACTAGAGACTTCCCTTGAGCAACCTTAACATGAGTTAGTTAAAAGCAAACCCAAGTGACCCCAAAGCAAAACAAATAAATCATAGGCAGGATTTTGGCAGTGAAAATAGGACTGTCTCTCATTGTCCAGTGAAATGCGCTTTAGTGGAGCTTGAGTGTTTGCTGTACACAAATGGTTGTGCTGTTGCCTTACAGTGTGGGCAGTAATGGAAGGAAAGTGCATTAATAAATGCACTCTGAGTGTACAGCATAGTGTTGACAAAAAGATCCTGACACTGAAGCTTTCCAGAAAGAGGTATTTTATTGTGGAAAAGACTTGCAGGGGAATACACATATATTTTAATTTTGGATAGGAGTATAATTAGGATTAATCTCAAACTGTTACAGAAATAGGCAAACATTAAATGATTTTGGAATGCAGAAAGGGATCTCAGCTAAACAAGAAATAGGATGTTTTGATCCTTTTTGCGAAAAATCTGCAGTATGGGCTTGAAAAGACTGTTAGTAAATGTCCTTTATTCTTAATTTTGTTTCTTTGATTTTCTTCTACCTAAGAGATACAAATTGCTCACTATCTTCAACACAAATCTATGAGCAAAAATGAGAAGTGGTACCACTGCAGATTTGCCTGCTGCAGAAGATTCAGGGTGTTCCCCAACATGTACTGAGCCATGGGGAGAGGAAGGCCAAGGGCTGCACAGCTACTCACTACACATCACACTGGAGTGAAGTTGCTGTTTAAATTTGGTGTGCAGTACTGGACCAAATATTAACTTTTATATGTTTAATATGTTACATAAACAAAATTATACTTCATTCCCCTCGTGACACAATGCATAAACAGAAAACAAAACCCCAGAACAGTGCTTTGGCAAAACACTGAGTTTTAAAATATGCCTTCCTAATTTTAAAGGATGACAAAAAAAAGAAATTAGGATCTTTGTAAATCTTAAGATTTCTACAGCATTGTACGTGACTAATAAAAAAAAAAGTATTATTAGTCCATCTCATATATTAATGACTTTAAAAGGCCTTAGTTTTATATAGTCAAAGAAAAAATATTTGGAAATCCTCAAACCATATTTTATGAATATTGTACAATGTCAGGCACTCTATTTAGTATTTCCAATGATGCTCATCAATAAGTATTAGTATCTTCCAAATTTTCCATTTTAATGGAAAGATTATGATCTATTAGCATGATCTACATAACTCCAGAAATCTATTGCATTCATAAATGGGGTAGGAATGCTAAAGCAGAGGCTAATCTATCAAAAATGAACAATTCGGGTGCCAGACAGCCCAGTGGGCTACGCATACTGTTTGCTGGTATCTTTGGAAAAGCTTCATGAGTTTTGCCAGTAGTTATATCAGAATATATTGTCAATGAAACCTGCACCCATCTGCCAGCAGACACCTGGGGATGCAGGTTGCAAGGGTAGCAAACCTCATCTGTACCCCACCTTTTAGCAAGATACACAGAGACAGAATATTGACTTGTCCAGAGTACCATGAATTGGACTTTGAGTTTGAAAGGACCCATAGGGATCATCAAGACCAACTCCTTGCAGGACCAAACACATATGGGAATTCCATTATTATGAAATAGGGGTGTTCAGTAGGGTTAGGCCAGGCAAACACACAACAGTAAACAACAGTAAGCTGTAAAAGAAACGTTCACTATTTGAACAACAGGCTCTGCTGCAGGACAGTCCTTGACATCCTCGACTAGAAGGCTGTCGCCTGTCTCCCTCCTTACTATTCATACTACTTTCTTCCTTCACTGCACTTTGCTAGAAAATTTTTCATTTCCTTTTCACCCTAACCTTTTCTTCTATGGATAGCATTTCCTTGTATTAATAATCTAGGACAGCCCTGTGAGTTCAGACCAGGGCTTTCCCCTTTCTCCTTCCTCAGCTAGGTACCTACTTCAACCACCAGTTTTAAGCTTCTGTCAAGCAGAAATTCACAGACGTTTACCTGGTAATTTTGCTCTCATAGCAAGAGAGTTTTCTAGCACAAAGTTACATGAAAATACAAAACAAAAAAACAGAATGCAAGAGATATTTCTCATTTAAAGGTGCTCTTATGGCTCAAGGGAAGGCAACTTATTATTAGAAGAGTCATCACTAGCATTTGCTCATTATACCCTTGCCCAAAGATTGTTTGTGTCTCATGCCTAGAGGAAACCATGGCATCCCCGAGGTATGCTAGTCTCTCAGCAATGACACTGTTGATGTAATTCACTGGCACCTTCCTCATGGCATCTCCAGGGGATGTCTGATGCTCTTGCATCATCCTCTTCTCAGGATTCACGTCTTAACACTTTGAGTCATATTAGCCCTAATGGTAAAACCCTCTATGCAGTCATTAGTAACAGTTCCGTTCGATTCCACTCCTGATTTCAGAGAAAATGTGACCCATCAGACTCAAGAAGACTGAAATTTCAGATAAATAATTCAGCTTAATTACATAAAGTTTACAAACTGACAGCATAAAGGTAGTACTTGACAAATACAGAACAAGAAATACATATGGAAGGTGAAGAAACCCTCTTAGTAGAAATCAATAGATCAGGTGCAGGAGATGAATGTCTCCTGTGGATAAAAAAATGTACAGGAAGGTTTAAAAACAGAAGTCATTGAAAGTTCTGGTATACATCTGGGATAACTGCAAATAGAAAAGTCAGTATAAATATATGAGCTATTAGGAGCTACTGGACCAAAGGACCATGTTTCTAATTTAGTCTTCGTTTACCTCAGGAAACTGAATCATACTGTCCTTTTCAAAATGTGACCATGTGCTTGCCTAAAATGAGGTAGCACCCTTCTTCCACATTCACAGAACAACTGTTCTGGAATATTTTTTAAAGTAAGCATGATATACTTACTCAATTTTCTTAAAATTTTAAGATCAAACTACCACAGACACATATAAAACCCCCTACATTAATCTTGAGTCTTAAAAAAATACAAGATTTGGCTGTGATAACTTAGAAGCATTAAACTGATACGGGTTGAAGGGGAAATGGTGGGAAAACTTGTTTATTCACAAAGGGTTGCAAATGACTTATAGTATTTTGCAACGGTAATATGAAGTCCACAGAATGCCATGTAAACATGTGCCCACTGAGGTCAAACAGGAAAACAAGCAAAAAAATCAAAGCTATTTTCCAGTCATTTGTGTGAATTAGAAAAGCTTTGGCCCAGATAACACTGATGTGCATTGCATATTAGCTAAATAATGGAAACTGGAAGAATGAACTGCTAAGAACCAAAGGCAGCACAGTGAGTACCTCTTGTGGTACCTATGCACAGACAACAGACTGTGCAAAATTTAATTGCCTACAAGAAGGTGAGACCTCAGGGCAGCAGCAGCAGTTTCACTATCACACTGATTCTTCAGCTGCATGAAACTGTACTGATAAAAGGACTGTCTGGGTAGGACTCATCTTCCCCAACTTTACACACATTATAGACATTTACATTTGAGGCTTCTCCATCTGAAAAAGAGAGCAGTACTGTTTGGCTACAGTTCATCCCATTTTAAAGTCTTATTCAGAAAATGTCGGGTCAGTCCTGACTGAGAAGTGCCTGTTTTATTCCACTGAACAAAAAAGCTTAGGGCAACCAGCTGAGTAGCTGTCTACAGTTAGGTGAATTAATCCCTCTTTCTTCTCTCTTTCACTTTAAATGACACATCCAAACTCATCTGCAAGCCTATGTGGATATGGAATTGCTCAAGGAAATCCAGTCTGCTTTCCCATCCTTTCAACATATTTCTAATAGCTCTACTCTGAATCAAGTATGTTTATTAATTCATCCAGATCCCCCCATGCACGTTTGGTCAATATCTTCTGAAAAGCACTTTAGACTCTTACACTAGTGAGAGTGATGTGAGTAGGAACCATACAGAGCAATTACCCAGGTTTATGTCTTACAGGATAGAAGAGAAAGGGACTGCTGGCAAAAGCTCTTTAAAGAAACAGATACTTCTTCTTTAAAGCATAAAGAATTGTTAGGTCACAATCAAGTATGGCCTTCACAGAAAATATGACTCAAACAAAAGTTAAATTAGCAAATCAGAAAAAAAAGCCCAGCTTTTTGTTTCCCCAAGCTCATGACTGACTATAGAGTAAAATACAGTGATTTTCAAGTCATAAACATTCATGTGCATCACCTAGAGGAATATTTTCCAATCTATTAATAACTTGATTTCTTACTTGGCCATGGTTCCTATCTGTTGGCCAATATTATAAACATCTGTCCTATGCCAACAAATGAGTTCATTTTTACCATGAAGTCAGGAGCCATCTTTCTACATGTCATGTCTTATACACATCACACTGACACTGCCTCTAAGTGTACAGGCAGTAAAAATAACAACGAAAGCATTTTTAATAGTAAATAAAGATTGTTTTTAAAGAGTAAGTAGAAAGCTTAACGCATTAGTACTCACCACCAAGGCTTTAGACCTGTTACTTAAAAGCTTTTCAATGTCTCTGGCTGCAATTTCCACTAGCTGACGAGGGTTGTTTGCTTCTACAGTATACAAATCTGTGTTTTTCATATAAATCTGAAAAAGAAAAAAATTAAAATAAATCAAAATGACAGTAGACATTCAAAATAAGCCAAATGACTTGACAGAAGAGGCACCAAGATGTCGTCTGTTCTTACTGGAGAGCTTCAGAAAGACTACTGCTAGGAAAATCCAAATGGGCCCTGTGAAAGAAGTACTTCACCTTTTGGTCTGAGAGGTAGAAGCTGACACTAAAAATCAAAAAATAAATCTTCAAAATTGACTGGTTTTAGTGATAAACTAACCAACTGCAAAATGCTCAAGAAATCTGATTCCCACAGCAGCATAAGAAAGCAGTAAAATGGAGATCCTTTAAAATGACTGACTTCCAAATAAAATAGTTATTGCTGAATTTAATTCTTCCTCGAAAGCTGAAACACAAACATACCAATTGAATTAATTCATTTAAATTATGCTAATTTAATCAGGTTAGTCCCTTATCTATTTATTCATATGATACTATTAGTATTCACAAAGAAAGAGAAGGAGGAACAAATAAGAGAGGGAAAAGGGAAAAGTAAAAAATACAAAAGGGGAAATGGGGAAAAAAGATGAGGAGGAAGGGGGAAATACAAATGTTTTTCTCCTCTATCCTGAATAAAGATTATCTCTGAGAAGCCATTAACTGTTTCCAAAGCACAACATGTATATGAAGGAGATAATTTGATTTATTAATCAAAGACGCTACAGTGAAATGCATGTAACTACAAAAAGGAAGAAAAAAGATCCAAAAAATGCATTTGCCCATCCCTGTCCTACTAGAACTAGATAAAGAAAAAATACATTATTTGGATGGGAAAAAAAGGGAAAAAAAAGAAGTAAAAAAAAGAAGAAAATATAAAAAAAGGTGGATACCTTATGGCTAGATGGGCAAACATGGAAAACTAATTTATGCAGCCAACAGATGGCCTGAGTTTACTCAAGTCCTTTGCCTCTGTAGTACTGCCTGGTGGGGCTGTGCTGTCTCCAGGGGAGTCATTCCAGGCGCAGGCAGGAACGGGTCCAGCACTAATGCTCTGGCTGCCATCCAGCACCAGAAACTGCCGAGCACTCTGAGCCTACCAGCCCCGCCAGCTTCTCGGGTTAAAGCTACTGAGACCTTAAAGAAACTCACCCCAATACATCCCTAGTGCTTGGAGCTGATAAGTACCACAGAAACTTTCCTGACAACCACAGCTATAGCTGCAAATTTTTATCAGGCATGTCCCATAAGCCACCACAGCTTTTCATCACTTATAAATTTTACAAAACTTATGTTAGGTCTTGGTTTGTTGTTTATTTTTCTTCAGAAGTACAGTCTTTCCTTTCCTCCAGTAACTGAGCAATTGGAATAAGCTTTATTCCTCATGTGCTAATGATTTTTTTAAAAAATCAGTGCACCATGAGCAGAAAACTACTACAAAAGATGACAATTTCTAATCCACTCAGACACTTTTGATACTTTTGAGGTATCAGAAGTTTGGATACTTTTAAGGTGCTTGATTTTCAAAAGTTTATCTCTGGTTAAAAAGAAAGTTTATCTCTGATTAAACCCAAAAATCTCTTTTTGAGGGGTTTGTGGGTTTTTTGTTGGTTGGGGGGGGAGGTGGATTTTGGTGGGGGGCTTAGGACATATCTTAATAGAAAAATTGGCCTATAAGCTAATTACTAATCAAACAAATTTGGAAATAAAGGCTTATTATTCTACAACTGATCACTACAGAATTTCTTTCTCTTTTCTCTGAAACACATTAAATTTGCAGTCAGCAGTGGCATTTGGAGTTAAATTTACTGTAGTGACCAGTACTCCAGACAAGGAAAGAGTAGAAATCAGTTTCATAGATCCAGATGGTTTGTACCAAGACTGGAAATTTCAGGGGAACATCTATATTGGAATGACCATCAAATCTTGTAAAATACTCATGTTTTCACATCATCAGCAAATATTCACTCTGCTCACACAAAGAACAGACACTGCAATATACCAGCTGTTGACATCTTGGTCTTCGAAGAGAAATGAAATGCCAAATTCTTTAAACTTAAATTGTGACTGCATGAAGTACACCTTAACCAAAAGTTACCAAATTTATAAAAGAATGGAGACAAGATTTTGCAAATAGGCTAAAAAATGTAAAATAACTTTCACAGAAGTTTTATAATAACAGTTTTAAATATAATCTTGAAGCACTCATATATTTTACTCGTGAAAATGTTTGAATGTTTGGTTTGCTTTGTTCAATTATTTCTGGTTTCTTTTTTTTCCAGATTTTTTTACACAATTGCTTTTCATTTGCTAGTCAATGGTGAAAGCAATGAGAAAAAATAGCATAAACCCTTTTAATTTGGAGTTTCAATTAGGCAAAAAATCTAAAATTTGGAGAAAGCAGTAGCTCATTGCAAAAACATCATTTCATAGTAACTATTCTTTTCATTTAACATTATAAACAAGCACTAAGAGTGCCACAAGAAAAGCAAATTCACATAGAGGCACAGTGAAATACCTGCTTGAGTAACACAGGTTTGGAGCAGCTGGATGACAGGGATGACTTGGAGATTGCACTGACCAGATATATAAGGGCGAGTGCTATGGTGCTGATTCTCTGATATTTTTAAGCACTTGGTGAAATATGGTTTCTAACAGGCTGTGATGGAACAGCCTCAGTAGAAGGTTATGAAGTACTGTATTTACAGAACCATGACTTTTGCATCAGCTAGAAAGACTATATGAATATGACTTAATCACAGAATCATAGAATGACCTGAAGAGACCTTAATGATCATCTGGTGCCAACCCCACAGCCATGGGCAGAGACACCTTTCACTAGACCAGGCTGCTTAGAGCCTATCCAAGCTTTTCTTGAGCACTCCAGCAATGAAGCATCCACTCTTCCTGTGAACAGCCTTTGCTAGTGTCTCACCACTCTCACAGTAAAACATTTCTTCTTAATACCCAATCTAAACCTATTGATTTTCATTTTAAAGCCATTCCACCTTGTCCTTTTTAAATGCCCTTGTAAAAAGTTCCCCTCCAACTCTCTTGTAGCTTTTTTTAGGCACTGTAAGGCTGCCATAACGTCTCCCCAAAGATGAACAAACTTAATTGTCACAGTCTTTCTTCACAGAAGAGATGTTCCATCTCTCTAATCATATTTGTGTCCTGCTGGACTCTCTCCAACAGGTCTGTGTCCTTCTTGTGCTGTGCTCAATGTAGAGCAAACTTACAGTAAGCCATACTGGTAAGGGATGGAGAATCTGGATGGAAAATTTGCACTTTTGTCTCTGTATCTAATTTGTTCTTCCAGAAAACTATGATCCTATTAATCCAAATTTGAAAGCACTCATTTGACATTTTTCCCATACCCAATTCCTATATGGAAGTTATTCCCATATCCCCAAGCTTGAACAGTTTGAAATCTGCAGACTGTGAAAGTATTGTACAGTGGGACATTTGTAGGAAAAAACCAAGTATTTTCATTTTTCTTCTCCAGGGCCAGCTACCAGAAAAGTTCAACAGCCTGAATCACATAACAAGGAAATCACCACAAGAGACAGGAGTGCTACTAAAACCTTTATAACAGGCATTGTGGGTCCTACCACCAAGAAAGCCTGACTCTGAGGCTGGCTTCACAAGTTCTGTTTGTCAGTGATTTCAAAATAATAAAATTCAGAACAACTCCCACCCAAGAAAACACTCCTTTGAGATTTGCACAAGATCTCAGATAGATCTGAGTCAGTGACTTCCTTTCTCCCCTTCTTGTTTTACCCCATGGCAGGGCTCAGAGCAGTGATCTCCCCTCCTTCTACTGCGAGGGGAAGATTTCTCCCACAAGCTCCTAAACAAACAGCATCAGAAATTACTTGGAACTTCACACACTTCTTTCTTTTCCTGAAGTGTGAGACCTGTCTCAACTACCAAGGAACAGTCTAATATTCATTAATTATTTAGGAGGTGTGTACATAATTTATTTGTTGCCTACTACCCTTTTCTTCAGTTCACTGTAGCACTGCAGCAGTTCAGCACAACACTCCACAGGGAAAAGATACACACCTCAGGATCTGGCACCCTGAGACAAACTCTTCCCTCTCCAAGCCTCCCACCTAGAAGTCTAACCCAATTAACACATGCTCATCTCAAATAGTCATAGAAGGTTGTATTGGCAAAGGTGTGCTCATTTGTCTTACAAAATACAAGCTGTCAGGCTCCATATCTTGCTAAGAAGAGTTAATTTGAATACAATTTATTAAATTTCTTTAACTAAATGAATACAAGTTTCTATTGGATTTATATCTAAAATCTTTTTTAATACTTTAATACTAACATTTTGCTAAAAGCTCTCCGAATCATCAGTAAAACCCTGTCACTTTTCACAGAAGAAAGCCTCATTGCATGACTAAGCAAAACCTGTAAGGTCATAGCACAAAAATACTTTAATTCTTTTCTGAAGGCCATAGCCATGCACTTCTTTATTCAGGAAAGACTGTATTAAAATTGCACATAATGAACTGTGAGGTTTTAGGGGAGAGAACATGATGGAGAGAGTCACATTAAGGTGAAACAACACAACAATAGTTGAACGTGACAAAGATTAGAAAAACTGCCAGCTCCTCAGCAGAACGTGCCCCTCTCCGTTCAGTCTTCAAGGACATGCTTATAAATCTCTCACAAAGAGACTTTATCCTTGCTTCCTATAAAGCTCGCAAGGGCAAGTCAAACACTTCTGCACAAATTGAGAGAGAACGAAAGATGTTATTACATGGCTCTTGCTGTATTGTGGCAGGCACTGGGGCTGGCCCTAGCATTGAAAATTTATTTAAATGGCCATCATGCTGTATCACACTCAGAAAAAGAATTATTCTCAACTGCAGTAGAACTACTTTGCCTGTTTGTTTGCTTTGAATGTGTAAGTCTCCCAGTTTAACAAACAACAGAGCCTTTCCTTCAGGCAGTGCTAACTTGGCTGAGTTCCCAAATATAGGACATGAACATGCCAATCTCATTTCCATCACCAAATACTTCCATGGACACAGAGATCATACGAGTCAACATCTTCCAAATTTCAAATCCAGAATTTCAAAAGCTAACCAAAATCACTGTAATTCTTTCTGCTCTGGAAAAGAGAAATAAAATAGCTCAACAATTCCAGTAATACTTATCTGTACAAGGTAAATCTATGGATGTTTTTATTATTTCAAAAGTCCTTTCCAGATCACTTAGCTTAGCTAGGTTGATGAGACATCTCTGTCAACAATCAATGTTTTATCACCAAATGCTTTACTGTCAGTCTAGACCAGCTGGAGACTATCATGATGGCAAAACTACTGCCCAAAGATCCTGCTGATCTTGCAGTTAAATCAACCAAAACTTTGTGGTGGGTTTTCCTCCATCTTTTCTGAAAGCAACCACACCAAACTACCAAGAGTACTTGTGAAATCTTGACCAAGGTTTTACAAGCTTTTGTACCAAAGTAATTAATTTATTTAATAAATTTTTAAAAATCCTTCATAACAGAGTGAAACTTAAATAAAGGTTTTGTAAAGTATTGTCTTTCTGAACACTCCCCACGTTTGGAAAAAGACCCCCATGGCCAATTCTCCCTGGTCCTTCCAATTTCTTGCTTTCTATCACTTTGTGGCTCTAAGAGGGCTCGAGACCTGCCTTACCAGGAACCTCTGCCTGTACCCCGGGCCATCAGCTCCACTTCAGCCCAGTCCTCGCCTGAAAAAAAGTTCATTTCTTACTGAAATTTTAGGTAAGGTTAAAATTTAAAAAAAAACCCGATGAAATCATAAGTTTTATTAATAATATTCAATTTTTTACAGAATCACAGTTTCTGTTTAATAACTTTGTTTAGCTAAGAAAATATCAACTAATAACACATCTATTTACTAATTTTAGTTTTGATTTTTACAAATGCCATGAAATTGCAAGTCATTATCTCATTTCTGAGAGAAAAGCAGAGAGGAGAGGTCATTTGACAGACATCAAACATATGATGAGATCCTGGGAGAAGGAAAAGTCAGAATACAGAAATAACAACTTGCTAATTTATTATATTGTATTGTGTTGGTAAGATATGATATGCTATGATACATAATTTATCTAACCTTCTATTACAGTAGATATTCTCCATTAACTGAATTTTTTAGTAGGCACAAACAATATAATCAGCCCAGAGTAAGAAAATTCTATCTTCTTACTCATGTATCCTATTGCCATAGTTATATTAATACTTTCTATTTCTAATACATGCCAGACAATTTCTCTTTCTCACAAGACACTTCTCTGAATCAGAAGCAATTCATTGTGAAACACATTGAAAAATGCTCATTTCTAAGAAGCATTCTGTATGTTCACAGAAATCAGTCTGAGTATTTTATATGTCTTACTCTCTGCTCCATATAATGTATAAATAAGATTACAGCTGCTCCCTAGCAACTCACAGATGCCTTCATTCTTGAAATTCATGGCAACAACACAAAGAAGAAACCACCCCAGCAGTTTACTGTAGCTGCTGCTTTTCAGAATCACTTGCCTGATCACTGACTGCTCTGAAGGTCTGGGATGACAAGTGACAGGGCAGCTGATGCGTTGAAAACCATGACATATCATAGTAGTGATGTGCACGTTACGAAAAAAAAATACCAGAGCTAGTTCATTCTTAAGTAAAACACTCAGAATGAATTCTGCAAGATGCTGGGAACATTTACGCCTCAGTTAACATCAGAGGGGATACCCAGTGCCAGAGTCAAGGGGCTCACTCAGGTGCCTCCTCGAAGGAAAGCACATAATCAGGAGCACTTGGTAGGAATCATCAGCCCCTTTTGACTGCTGATAATTAACAGAGTAGTCCAGAGGACTTTCAAATTAAGATGTAATTTTTGTAATTGCCACTTTGCATTTAAACCTTGATAAAGCAGGAGTTCAGCTTTGTAGTTTGTACTTCTGCTACTGTACAAACATGAAGAGCAGATTTTAAAGCCCCCTTTGTTAAGAAAAATGTATTTTAAGATATTCAATTTTGTTTCCTAGTGCTAGAAATATAGTATTCAATAACAAGATTACATTATTTATTGGTTTCACAGCAGTTTCAATCCAGGCTTTTTGCTGAGACTGATTAAGAACCCAAAAATCCCAATTTGTGAGTACAAGTGGATCTTTCTTGTAAGAGAAGAACAATGGGAAAAAATTGTTTCACATTTCTTCTGCACGTCTGTATATTTGGAGATGAGCACTTATGTAATTTCTCAAACTCAGCTTTTCATAGAAAATTTTGGCTTGCCTTAGCCGCTGTTAATGCAATTTATCTTTTACTGACTCTTTCCCCAAAAGTAATTTTAAATCTCGGGGAACTCGAACAGGTTTTTTTGGCATTTTACTAAACACAGGACTTGCAAACTGATTAGCTCTAATGTTTGGGATTTTGCTAGGTTTAGTGTGTGATTTTTTTTTTAAGGAAAATGTTTAATTTTTTTCAGCTTCTACAAAAACCATCCAAATATAAGTACCAATAGGACAGAATTTATCATTGTTAAAGCCAATGGAACATTACAAATGAAGCAAGAACAATGTTTTGATCAAAGATTATCCAGATCATCAAATAGTAATTAAAGCTATGGTAATATTAGGCCATCTCTTCCCTTGAGCTTCAGCAAGCTTTGTTAATGCAGCCACCTATTCTTAGTGACTTACAGCTGGTTTTGTTTGCTGGAAGAAAGAACACTTCAAAATGCCAGTTTATTGCTAAGGGAGCAGAGGGAGAGTGGCATCTGCAAACAGGAAATGAGGCTCCCTCTGTTTAGTCAATCTCTTAATTTCCATTTGGATTACAAAGAAAACCTGCAGATATGTATTCAGATTTCCCAGCCTCATTTTTTAAAAGTGATTTCATTTTCCTGGTATCTCAGCATTGGTCAGCAATGTGTAAACTCAACAGAATTTAGTTTGGAGTATTCTATTTTTAATGCCTGCAGCTTTGGTATTTGGTTGCACAACAGAACACAGCAGTGGCAGTGATATACCCCAAATAGGACACAGCTTTATAAATGTTGCATTTTTTTAAAAACTGTTAATAACTTTGGGAATCCCTAACCAGACTAACTCGTCTCATACATTATTTTAATTCTGGTAAATGGCCTCTGACTCTTCAATAATTACCTGAAATGGCCATGTGTCACTGTACCAACCCCTTCATAATTCTGTTCTAAAAGTAATCCTGACCTCCCTTCCCTTCACCACACCCTGCTCAGACACAGCAGACTGGTGCCCTCGCCTTAGGAATGAGGAAAAAGACAAGTGTGAATAGTATGCAATAGCCTATTTACGCTCAGAAAAAATTCAAGTGTTTCAGAAGCTGGCCTCATATACTCCCACTCAGCCAGACTTTCTGATATCTATTTTAGTACACATTACTGAGGGAATTTAAAAAAAAATAAAATAGAGTGGCTTCCTTGTTTTAAAATTTTTCTCCTGCTTTTCCTTAGAAAAACAACAAACCAAAACTGCATCTTTGCGGAAAACGGTAATTGCAGAATACCAGAACCATCCATAAATATGACCTGAACTCAAGAAAGTTTCAGCAAATATAGATCTGGCAACCCAGCGAGGATAAAAATGCTTCAACAACTTGAAAACAGTTAATTTGTCTAAATTTGCATTTCAAGATGATATAAAAATTTAGTTTTATTTGTTTCATATGGGTAAAATTCTGCCCTATTTTATGTTAAAAAAAAAAAAGCTGCTTAGTATTTTGGTTCATTAAGGACAATAAAAAGAGACAAACGGAGAGAAGAAGGAATACAATAAATTTCTAAGTTTTTAGATCAGACATAGTGAACCTCACTGAGTGGCACACTTTGAATGAATAGAAAATTTTCCTTATTTCCCAAATTTAACTAATTTAAAAACTTGCCTTCCTTTCTTAGAGCACTGGAGAGTACTCCCACGACATACAGGGATCAGCTTCATTGTTACACAAGTTGTGTCTAGAGGTGTTGTGGTACTAGTTACATTTTCCATTTTCAGGGGTGAAGAAGGATGGAGTCTGCACACCAACATATTATTATTTTATATGTCTTGAAGAGTCTTGAAATTCAGGATAAAAATAGTGACAAACTCCTCAGAACCTATGGCAATCAGAATATTCAAATGAAATTGAGACTTCTAAAGTCTACAGACAGGACTTCCAGAGAAATATCAGCCAAATGTGTTCATTTGGATTGCTATTCTTAAAATCAAATATGTTTCAAAAAAAATCCAGTTCTTGCATTTCTTTTTAAAATTTTTCTTAATCATAAAACTCTCCACTAATTCAACCTTAACAAAGGGTGAATGTAGCATATTTTGGAATGTGTCCATCTATCCCCTAGGTCCATCTGCTAGTTCATCTGAAAATAGCATCAGGTACAAAATTCTTTGCCTTTGGCTAAAGCATATACTAACTGACTCCAACTTGATACATACAGTGTTTTAAAATAAATAAATAAATAATGAAGCTGGTAAAAATAAATAGACGTTTCAACTCCATGTATCTGTTTAATGTTTTCAATAACTAATTTCAAATTTCCAAAAAGCCTTTGCCAATTTCACTCCATTTACCTTATGATTGTAAAGAAAGAGCCACAAAAATATCATGACAATCATTGAGAAAAATAGTAAGAATGAAAATGTTTACTGCTAAGTTGCCTGCCAAATCACATTTTTAAGCAGGATTCGCAGGCTTCTATGACAATAGGGGTGATCAACCAAATACAAGCCTTATATGAATGTTAAATAAACTGATAAAGTCTCCCCCTGCACAGATCTCCACACAGATAACGAGGAGAACAAGGCAAGCACTCTATGACAGCATCTACAGGTCTAAGTCAGTGGTGTCTCTGTCTGTAGAGCTTCTAGAACAGAGTTTCTAACTCAGCTAAAATCTGTGGAACCCAACAGAAAGTTACTCTGGGTTATAATTCTTTCTGGCAGAAGAAGCTTTCCTGAACATCCCTGCTCCAGGGCAGTTCAAATCAGAGAGCAGTCTCTCTTACAAGTCACTCATCTCAGTTAAACTCTAGAGAGTGATCCAAGACCTGGAAAGCTAAAAGCGTGGCCTGGGAAGCTGCTGCCAATGCGAGTGCTTGAGCAGACTCACACCATCTGTGCATCAGGCAGTCAGACTTACACTGAGCAAGGGATGAAATTTGCTCCTGCAGAATCTCAGCTGGTCTGTTCAGTAAGGAAGAGCTAATTATTATAAAACAGCAGTCAAAAGACAAAATAAATAAGAATCTTCTAACAATTGCTGGTGGACTCGTTTTGTGAATGGAACTCATCACCACATACCATATACACATACCCAGCTGGCTCTCTTTTTATTTTGTAGGAAGAAACAGTATTTTTTTCTTGGTAGGAATATCATTTAAAGGCCAAGTCAGCCTATACGGGTTCACTCTACAGCTCCTGGAACTGTAATCACAGCATGCCTTATGAACATCATGCATGGATTGTTTTTGCAGCGATGTATCAAAAAGGAAACAGATTCAGAGAGTAGAGTTCCTTGGAACTGCCTCTCTATCTGCTGCTTCGTTCAATTATGCTGTTGCCTGAAAAGGTTACACTGCACAAGATGGCAATTTTTTGCTATAACAGCCGTAGTGAAGCTCCAATGTGTTTGTCACATCAAAGCTCTTTACACAGACACACATTTTTTAATGCAGTGTTTCTGTAAAAGAGGATTCTCTTCAATCCATTTGGAGCAGACAAGCTCGTGCATTGCTATAAGGCATATTCTCTACTCCAAGGTCTTCCTTTCTGGGTACTGCAGGGTTCCCCTCCTTCTCTCTCTCCTGTCCCTGGAGGTATTTTAGGAGCTGGAATACAGAAGCATACTTGTTATAGTTTATTAGATTAAACGAGCTGTCAATTAGCTCAGTCATGAGTCTTTGCTGCGAACAGTCTATGTAAAAATGGAAGTTGTGCATATTTCCATCAAGATGAAACTATTTATTTGCTTAATTCTGTAGTTCAATAGGCTCTTCACCTCTTTTTCTTCCTGTATGCTGACGTATCTGGTTTTAGACCAGAATGTGACTTTGAACTTTGCACATATTTTTGTCTTTTCAAAGACAAAATGCCTACTGAGAAATGCAGCTAGTGAGATCAGCCTCAATATTTATTTTGCTACATGGATTTTAAAATTATATTAAGCTGCTGTCTATTCCTTCTTATTATTTTTTCTAACAGTCTGTTTGCTCTGTAGAAACCATGTATCATTCACACCAGAGCAGCTTCATAATGCCTGACTGCACAGAGTTCAACGGTAAGACAAAGTTACAGCAACCTTCTGAAGCTGAAATGACAATTACATGAGTAGTTGTTGTTGTTCTTTTAACTGTTTTGTTTTCTTTTTTTAACATAATACTTATAACACTAAAAAGAATATACTAAGCTGTGCTTCGTTGAGAGACAGGTAAAGAAGCACACTGGGGAAGATCTTCCTGTGTATTCTGTATTCCTGCTTTCAAGTCACCAGTTGTACGCCTTGTAACCCTCCTTATAAGCATTCCCTTTGCTCTTCTAGGTAAAAGAAAATTCCTTAGAAAGGACTAAACAGTACCTTCTGCAGCTGGGCAAGTACAGCAGCAATTGGGTTAAAACACAGCATCTGCTTTTTCTGTAGAAATCTGTTTGATTTTTTCAAAATATTTTTTACCTGCTTGATTTGTAAATTAAATGTTGTTAGGCATGATTCATAGCAAATGTAAATTAGTGTAATCCACTGCAGTCAGTGGAGCTCTGCCAGTTTTCAACCAGTTGAGAATTTTGGCATCTTGAGTCTCGACTTCCTGCCTAGTTGAAGCAATCTCTGCATTACTGTAATGGGGATATTACATTGGTATTCCATCCAAGTTGGAGTTCTCCCAGATCTCACCTAAACTCCTAGTAATGTCCAAAAAAGCAGGACTTAAATACGTGCTTTAAAACTATTTTTGGAAGACTATTTTGAGACCACTCCCAGAGAGTATCACAGAACCAGAGAATGTGCTGACTTGGAAGAGTTCCACAGGGATCATTGAGTCAACTCCTGGCCCTGAGCTGAACACCCCAATCCCACTGTGTCTCCTTTGGGCATCACAACAAACAGCTCTCATCTGCCTCTCCACCTCCTTGTTTCTCCTACTCCAGAATACTGGTTTGCCTGGTTAAGGCTATGGAAAATCATACCCTCAATGTAAAACTCCTAATTTTAATGGTATCCAAGCTTTCTTTTGCAATTTTTCTTACTATACGTATTATATTGCTGCCATCACTGATAACAAGAGAAAAGGTGTATGAAATGTGCATCAGCATAAACATATTCATATTTTCAGAGGCAGAATCACTACTGAAGTAATTCACTAAATAAACTCCCAAATATTTTGTCTTTTTAAACCCTATGTGGAATATTCATTAATATATTATTGTGTATCCTCGCCATACAGATATTTTCAAAAGTTGTGATTAACGAGAGCTACAGTGGTTTACAATGGCTCTAGCATATAGGCAAAAGCAAGAAAAATAGTGGTTAGTAAATAGGACAAGACTGTGATTCCAAATCACTGTAAGAAATTTGTCAATGAACAAAGAAAAGGAAATTCTCTTCTGAGGAGATTCTTCTCCTTAAATGTGATTCCATGAAATTAAGTACATGTTGAATGCAAACACCTTAAATACAAAAAATGCTTTCCCTGGTTATCTATGTCCACACTGCAGAATAAATTAGACTTTTACCTAGGCACTGATCTCAACAGCCCAGCTATTCACTTAACACATCCCTCACTTGACTTTAATGGTTGTCTACATTTTTTTTTTCTTTTATAAGTACATATTACACTCTAAATTTTCCATTCTCTCTCATCAAAAGCTCTCTCAGTCTAAAATCAAATTAATTGAGAATTAAGGCAGTGCTCCTATCCCTCTCCCTCACATTTAGAAAAAAATATTTTATAGTTCTCCAGAAGAGACCATTGTGTAGTGTAATTCCCTGCAGCACAAAAAAACCCCAGACATCCAAGGCAACCCACAAATAGCACTGATGAACCCTGAGAAACCTTCAGCAAGCTATGGGAGCACCATAAACTTCCACAGCACAGCAGCTAATTTGAAAATGCCCTGGTTAATGAAGAATTAACTCACTCTAGGTGAGAACATATTAATTGTGCTACTTTGAGGGCTATCTTGGTCACTCTGGAGATCTTCATAGAAGACTTTGTTACACAAAGTGGACACAGATTATAACTTCAGCTGAATCAGTGGGAATTCTTCCCCTGAGTCCAGGGAGAGGCTGACCAGGCTGTGAAATGGTATAATCTGTTACATATTCTTGCTAAAAGCTTTAACCTCACACTTGGCCAAATTAAAATTAATTTTCCCTAGAACAAGGCAAGACATTTCTTGTACCAATCTGATTATTACAGCTTTTGACAGAAAGTCATGTTTACTATCTTATAATAAGAGCAATCTGTTCCTTCTTTTTGTATTAATCATTCTGATTTTAGAGAGAGAAGGGGCAGAAATCCCAAACAAATTACTTCTTTTTGAAGTTTACATGAAGACTACAGGCTTGGCACAACCAATTCTGGAGCTGGAAGAGGAAATAAATCAGAAAAAAAGCTGAAAATTCAATCTGACTGTAAGCATTTTTAAAGCTTGAGCAAATAAAGGCAAGTTCTGTGAATAAAAGTGACAAGCATGCAGGCATTCTGCTTTTCATGTCTTGTAGTCTCCATTTTTCCAAGACTGTGGTTCATTTCAGAAGAGATCTGACTAAATGTTAATAGGCAGTGAGCAGAAAAAAAAAAAAAAAAGGGATGTCATTCAGAAATGGGAATGTGACAATAGTCTGTAAACAAGAATAGAGTAGGGGACTTCAGGGCTTACACCTTGCAGGGTTCTGCATCCTCCCTTGCAGCCAAGAGAGCTAATTAAAACCTCATGTCTAGAGAAAGACATCGTGCAACTTAGGTCAAACAAATGGCTTTGATATAGTGGGGTATTTTACACGAACACATCCCCCTTTCATGCTTTTAATCCTAGGATTACAGGCACATATCGACCGTCTTGTGGCTATCTTCTGAGATAACATTATTTGCTTGAAGTTTATTATAAATTCTGGCTTTTCAAAAGGAAATTACCTGTGGTATCCACACACTCATGTTTTTGTTTTTATCCACATGAACGTCACTGTGGCAAAGCTGGTAGCACTACAGATTATTAGATTTGCCCAGCAGTTTTCATTATAAGACTGTTTTAGTAGCTTGTAAATTTGCCTAATATTAACTACATAAACTTACATTTTCCTCAGGGAAAAAAAGAGCGACAGCATCAATCTCTTGGCTTTTCATTACCTATTTTACTGTGTGGTCTTTGCATGGGAAGATGTAGCAAAATGGTTGAGACATTAACTCAGTGTTTTGCTCAAGTTAGAAATCCTCTGTATCTCATTTTCCTATTGCCCCTTCTTTGTAGAGTAAAATCTCATCACTGTGTAGTCAAAGATACATTTTGGTACACACCAAAGAACGTTGAAAAAATTTTAGCCTGAAAAGGACCTGCAGATCATTGCAGAGGTTTCATCAGATAAATCTCTGAGTACACAGGAATTCCAACACAGGTATTCCAACCCAGAGAACATGACTCCTAGAGAATGTCCCACCTCCTCTACAGACAAAGACAGGACTTGTTGTGGTGTCTCGGGTCTACACAGTGGGAGAAAATGAAGAACAAAGGGCAACAGATAGAGATATGGAAACAGGACATAACAGACCGGAACATGGCAAGCAAAGAATAAGAGACTGTATGGGAAGGAGAAATAGAAAAATCATACATGAGAAAACTGCAGGCCTTGGAATGAGAATTAGTGGTGGAGGGAAATGTAAAAAAGGGGAAGAGAAATTCCTGTGGAAGAGGTAACAGTATTGTGACTGGCTGGCCACACACACCTGGACAGAATGTTATGGAAATTCTAAGAAAAACTAAGGAGTTCAGAGAGAGGTGCTAATCTGGAAAAAGCTGAGGAGAGAGATCCTAAAATAGAGAAAAGAAACCAGTGCAAAAGAGAAAGGCAGAGTGGCCAAGCAGCCAAGGCAGGAACTGAGACAGAAACAGCACAGGTTGAGGAGAGATGAAAGACAGCCAAGCAACACAGCAGGAATGGAATGGAAAGTTGAATGGTGAATCAGTGTGTGGTGAATCTTAATGCTGAATGAGAGATAGTAGGAAAAAAGAAACACAGCAAGTACAGAACAGACCAGATCACACCCAAATTAGACAAGCAAAAGGGACTCGTAGCAGAAACTCCCCACCAGAACCTGGAGATTGATGATTTGCAAGTCTTGTTGTTCTCTGTCAGCAAATACGTGTGAAATCCACCTACAAAAACTCCCATCAGTGTTCCATGCTTCCAAACCTTACATTCCTCAGGAAGCTCAAGTGCTAGACATTTCTGTGTTGGAAACTCATGCTTGTGCAAATCTGATGATTTGTGTTAGGATTTCAAGATTATTTTTTGCAGTTTGTTTAGTGTTTTCAAAGAAAAAAATTTGCATCTAAAGCCTCTGCCTTCAATTGTTTTGCGATATGAAGTGCTCAAATATTAGGAAAGGCCAGAACTAAAATAAACCCTGTGATCTTCATTTATGTTCCTTTTATAGGACAGTGGTGATCTCATCTGAGCTAATGGACATCTGAGCTAATCATCCAACCTCCTCTTACAGTCAGTAAAGACAAAATGTCCTTCTGGGACAGGATTCACATGAGACATGAATGTCTTGGCAAAAGGTCATTAAGGTAAAAGGAATACATTAATACACGATCTTAAATCTGAGAATTTCACACATTATTTTTTTCTGTGTGTTTCTTAACAGCTTCAAAACCTTTGAAACTTGAAATCCACCCCTTGGATCATTTGGGGAAATTATGACTTCTGAAAACCAAATCTCAAGGATTCGCATTTAGTTCCCCAGCACCAGATGCGTTTGTTGGCTGACAATAACTGAGTTTCCTGATGCAGCAGCAAAATTTCCCTCACATCAGCTCAGACATCCATCAGTTCACAGGAAGAGCCAAGACACTTGTGCAGGGATAGGGATAGGGAAATGTGTGATCATGCGGTTGTATACTGGATTGTGTATACACACAAGATTGTATAGGCAGTGTAATCCTGACATTTTCTGAATTGTGCCCTTATTTTTCTGCAATGTCAGATGTGCTGTCACTGTCTATGAATAAAACAATGACACAAACAAAAATCTCAATGAAAGATTTGTAAATTCTTCTCTAAAACAAGCTCTGTGATAAATTTGAACAGCTGAATAAAAGCAGTTTTCATTCTCATCTACATTTATGCTAACCAAAAGCCGCCTCAGTGCAGGAAATATGTGTCAGAAAGATAGGTTCCCTTGCTGACAGAAAGCAGAATTCTCCACCACTGTGAATGGTTGCTGCCTGGATACTGTATTTGACAAACACAGAGCACAAAAGTGCTTGCTTCAGGTGGAAGTGTTGCAACAATGGCAAGCCTTATGTCTTACACTGGAAAACTGATTAAATATTATCAATGAGCAAGCGCTGCAACACTGAGAGTGAATTGATGGATGTCTGTTATTCATTTCTCTCTCAGCAAGCACTGCAGTTTAATTCCACAAAATCATTTTCATATGTTGGGAAAATGATTGTAATGCCTAGAAGATGCACACCCTTCCCTTCACTTTCTAGCTACAGCAGTCTAGGGAGGATCTTACGTCAGCAAGCCGGTCCACTCCACTTGCAGTTCTTGCTAGCGTTACTAGATCTTCTTGCATCTTATCCACCCATGCTTTTATCCTGCAGAAACCAAAAAAGAAAACAGAGGCATCCAATCAGATCACAGACAAGTGGAAATGGTGTACAAGCATATAGCACAGGAAAGTGTAAAAGTAAAAGGGATAAAGCTGTATACAAAACAGAAGATTCGTTTGAGGTTTTTCTTCAATAGATCCTCTACCCAGCCTTGTTGACCTGAATCTGTGCATACAGGTTGCTGTGGCAGCCACCACACTATGCCAGCTGTAAACCCAAGAGTGCCAGAGTATCTACAGAGCCAAGCTGCAGCAAAGATCCCCTCAACAGAGCTGGTACAGCACTTGCCAGGACAACCTGCCTGACCTGCAGCTCACTCCTCAAAATGCCTCTCCTGTGCACCCCAAAGTCCTTCTCCCAACAGAGAGTGCAGGCAGAGAAAAGCAGCAGCTGGAAGCAGGTTTACAGACCACACTGAATTTTCTGGCCTGCAGCCTCTCTTGAAGGAAGCAACAGCAGGACAGACAGCAGTGGCCACGAGCTGTTTTGGAAGGGCACATTTGCTTCTGGCTGCTGTCACCAGGGAGCAAGTGATTTGCTGCTGTGCCTGCTCTGCTCCCTGTCGGCAGCAAACCTGACTGTCTGGAAAAGCATTGGATCCAGCACAGTTTCTGTGCCACGTCACATTCCGTAGCAGGAAAGGAGCCATGGTGAAAGTTTACTCCAGCAAGGTTCATGGTCAGAAGAACGTTGTGTTGCTTGTCTAGCCAGAAAGTTTCATCTCCAACTCATCTCACACATTATCCCTGCCATTATAACAGCTTTCTGCTCTGAAAGCTGGAAGAGATAAACATATTTCTCTTAGCCATTTCCCAGCCTTAATCTGGGATGACTGCTTAGACGATTCATTAATAAAGAGAAGAAAAAGGGAGATTCCATTTTTGATTCAATATGGAAAATTTGAAAGACAAAGAAAGAAGATGGAAGACTGATTTTACTCCTTCTTTCCATGGCCATTAATAAATACATTTTTTGTTGATCCACAGCCAATACTTTCAGATAGTACCATCTCAATTATGGAGTTGCAAGTTGACTATTTTTATTTATGATCCTTCCTCATGCTTCCTTCACACATGAAAATCACATTTGCATTGACTATAGCAATTGATTCCATGGTTGGTGTAGTGCTCCCAAACCTTCCCTTCTACACTCTGCTTTCCAAAAACTGAGATAAAATAAATTAATTTCCTGGTTCAAGTCTCCACAAAGCCCAATATTAGGCAATCATTTAGTTCTGTATACAGATCAGTTTGTTTAAAGCCATGGTGCATTATGTTTAACATGGCTTTTAGACCATCATTTGTATCTGTGTGAAGAGTATTGGCTCGTAAGCACAAGTATGAGCACAAACAAGAAAGTGCTATCATTTTCCATTTTTGAATGGTTTCTCTTTTTCTGTGTGAAAGAATGAGGTATATGAAAGGTGAAAAAGGGAAACCCATTACCCAAAAGGACTTTCAAAAGCATAAAATAAATAATTGAACACCCTGAGATTTTTTTATGATCCATTTCAGTTATAAAAATTTTGTGTGTTATTTCTAACAGGAGTCAATAGAAAAAGTCAGGGAGAATTGATTTTTAAATTGACTTTTTCCATTTCCTACTGCTTTATATTTTTACTAGATATATTCCTCTCTGTCCTTAAAGAAAACTGGAATGGTGAAAACATATATTAGTTAACTAGTTAGTTAGTTAGCTAGATAGTTACCTAAATTTGAAATTTTGGAAGAAATTACACTTCAAACCAGTAATTACTTACTAATACTATTACTTGTAAATTAAATATGAATAATGTTTTTCTCTTTAACATGTGAAAAATATTGCTTTTTCAAAAAATACTTCTTATTTATTCTCTAGAATTCCTGCCTCCACACAATTACCCCACACCTTGCCTTTTGGAGTTAGTCTTCATGACTAGTTTTTGTTTTATTTTGAGTTTGGTTTGGTTTTAATTTGTGTTTGAGCAAGGCTTCTTCTTCAGTCAGTGGGAAAAAGCATTTCCAGAGATGACCCACTCTTCTCTTCAGGTGAGCTGAACCTCTCTGTCTTCTACATAGCCTCTAGTGGAGCTCTGGACAACTTTGATTCCTAGTCCAAGTTCTCCAACTTGACTGTTAGGCAGGTAAGTGTAGAGACTATCAGTTTCTAAACTGGAATAGGAGGAAGTCAACCTTCTTCCTAATTTAATGGCAATCTCCTTCCCCAATGGTAACTACAATGTAAATAACAAGGCTTCTTCCAATATACTTCCAATATATTATATATTTACTTTAAAAGATAATTTTCTTGCATATTTGTGTTAGTCTGTTAGACCTTCTGTAGTGAAAACTGTCCTTTTTTTTCTTTCCTGTACACCAGGGTCCAAAATCATCACAGAATTATGGAATCATAGTATAGTTTGGGTTGGAAGGGACATTTAAAGGTCACCCAGTCCAATCCCCTATAATGAGCAAGGATATCTTCAACCAACTCAAGTTGCTCAGACAGTAAAAAGCCATAACATCAGAAGTGTTGTGCTGGATTACTATCAAAAGTACAAATGATAAAATTACATTCTACGACTTTGAGAAAGCTCAGTATAATTCTTCTTGCCTTCCCACAAGAATTTGAATATGATTAGTATTATTTATAAAGTCTAATGTCAGCATTTCTACATCTCAGGTTCCTACCTTGCTACCAGACAAAAGTGTACATTTGATAAATTTCATGCTCCACATAGGCTTTTTTTGTCAGAAATGGCCATACTCACATTCTATAAATTTCACAGGAAAAATGCATAGAGTATATAAAATAAAGCTATTTTTTTCCCCCACTTAAGAACTCACATTATCTGACTGTGTTTTGGGGTTTTTTTAAGTGTGTCTTTAAAAAAAAATAAATAAGGGCCTTTAGGCACTGAAATGCTTGTCTGGTGCTCCTTTTAACTGAAGCCTGAAGTGCAATATCTGTCTGACAGCTGCTCATGGTCAGAGTTTATTTAACAATTGGAAAGCTGTCACAGCAAACGGGAGCTCCCACGACTTAAAGAAGCAGCAGTCATTTTTTTTCTTCAAAGGGCACCGACAGAAAGGCTGCACAAAAGGCTGGTTTGTTCCTATCATTATTGGTTTGGCACAAACATTGCAATGGATGTTCTACTGAAAGGTGATTATGTTCTGCAGGACAATTGATTTTAACCCACTCTGCCCACCCACAGGTTGTCCCTGTGTGAAGCAGTGACGAGACAAAAGGAGTGTGCACATGCCTTCCCACAGCAGCTTCCAAGGGATCTGAATGATGGAGGGAGCTGTCTGATTAAGGACAGACAGACATGGGTCATTTACTGGGGGATTAGAAGGTACAACCCTTCTCCTGTCACCTGGGCTGGGATCAGATTGATGAAGAAATAGCCAAAACACTACAGAGCCATCCATCTACATTATGTTATTAGCCAACCTAGCAAAACTGCTCTTTTGACAGCACAGGAAGATTCTTTTTTTCTTCCTTTTCTTATTGTATTTTTTCTCATTTTTTTTAAAAGCAGGACTATTATATTTCCTAAAGTCAAAGGATTTTCACAGGTACATCCCTAGCAACACTCCAAGCAGAACTAAATATAGTAGGTGCTAGACTAAGAAATCTTTCCTTTCCTTTCCTTTCATTAAAAACTATTTTTATGTTAAACCTGTACACCAAACTACACTTGCAGAACAGAGCACTGCTCAATTACAAGAGTAAAAGAAACCAAGACATCTTGATGCAGAAGTAACCTGGCTATAACCTTTTTTCCCCTGCTGAAACTGATGCAATATTTTTTCTGCTGACTTCAAGGAAAGTAGATTCATGTAATGATATGCCATATCTTGGTAGACCACTCACACTAATTTAAGGTCCATTAGCTGACTTCTGCTTGGATAATGTCTTATAATTTAAAGAGGCAGGGATAAACCTTAGCTCTGACAATTGGAGCCACTTGGTATGTTGAAGATCCACATTCAGTTCTCTACAGTTAAGATTACATTCAGCTCAAGTTTCTGAATAGTTCTTGTATATAAAAATAGCAACAGTTGAAGTAATGAAAGCTGTCAGTAGTGAGAGGAAGAAGCGTTTTCAAAATAGGTCAATATTTCTCTGATTATCAAAAAGGAAAAAAAAATACACAACACACTGCTCCTGATTCAATTGAAAAGTGGTGTTGGGAAAATGAAGATAAATGAGATTAGTTTAGGAAACTGAGAGTGTAAGCCTTGCTATATTTTTTCAGGCTAACCTCACATTATTTTCTTACTTAGAAAAAGCTTTCACTTTCAGGTTTAGATGTTTTTTAGATGATTTGTTATTACTGAAGGAGGGGGAAAATGCTAAAAAATTATCATAGCAGCAGGCTTCACAACCATTCTTTGTCGCTCCTAGGCAACACCAAAGGGCAAACAGAAATTGTTATTGTAATGTATAGAAGGCATGTGAAAGAAGAACAATGGAAGTTACAATAGAATTACTAACCTTCTATAAAGAAATTACTTGTGCTGCTGCATTTATACCTCTTACTGCACAACTAGTGTTTTTTAATACCACTATATATTTTGATTACCTGTAAGCTGACAGGAGTCATCTTTCAGGTACGGGGACAGGTGGATAGATTAATAGAGAACCAGGCTTTTGAAGCAGTATTAAAGGTAGGTTTTGTGAAATACTGAAGAAATTTTGATAATGTGCCAAAATTCAACTGATTCTAAAATGGAAAGAAAGGGACCAGATATGGGGAAACTGATGCAAAGATCACTAAAATCCCATTGTTATCAGATCAGCTCTTGAATGTCCACTGTCTCCATAGCCAGAAAATGAATAAAAGAGGGTTATATTATTTAGATGTGACATAAAAACAAATGAAGGCAAAATAGTCCATCTAAGCTTTTGTGAATTTTCAAGATCTTACTATATTATTTGTAATAGTCCAATTAAATTCCACAGGGGGGATTTAATTTCATCATCCAAAGACAGGCTCACCTCGTTCTATGGCTTCCATGGTTATGAATGCCTCAGGATGATGTACAGTCCTCCAATACTCCTTTTTCTGTTGTCTGAAAATTTGCTAATGCACTATGTGAGTTACTAAAACCCATGGTATAGGTACTATATATAGTAAATACCAGTTTGAAAGGAAGGTAAGGATTCAGAAATCTAAGTGAAAATGGTATGTTCTGCAAGTGTTGGAGAGCTCCTTTTATTCCAGTCCAACAACGATACAGGAATCTATATCAAGTTCTATCTATTAAAAATATATCACACAATTTTGTATGAATTTTTGGAGGAATTTTCGTGTAATAAAAGCAAAACAAAGATTAATTCATTACATTTGGCTGCACTGAGTGAGGAAAACAGGGAAGCTATGTGATTTCTGTGCATAAAAATGGATGAACAAAATCTTCTGCATCTTCTGCTCCACAGACAAAGATATTTCCTTTCTCAGGAAGAAGAAAATATAGTACTTTGTTTCTTTGCTCTCTTTGACTGTCTTATCTACCCAAATGTGACAAGCTGCTGACCACGTAGTTTGCAAGGACCTTCCAGAAATAAGATATCCCCAGTGGTCAAGGACAGATGGCCCCTTTTGTTCTTTACTATTTTCAAATGGTAAAACCCTTACTTGGAATAGTTATTTCACATTTCTGTGAAATGGAAACATTAGGGAAGCAAGACATCATTTCTGTGCCATATTGTCATTCTGTAGACAGAAAACTTCATTGTAGATGGAAATTTCTTCAGGATACACCTGATTCTTAGTAGCAGACATTTAATGTTCAGATTATAGGTGTTTTAAGATTTTAATTTACATGGTTATGCCATCCAGTTGCAGAAAATATAAAAATTTGCCATTTCTTTCCTCCAAACACTCCTTCTCCATATGAACAGAGTTCATCACCATCATAGTCTTCACAGAATGAGCTCTCAGGAACATTCAGAAACAAGTGCTCTACCAAGCACTCTGTCAAGGACTCTCCTTGTACCACAGATAAAACTGTGAACAAGGAATCCAGAGATGCAGCATTGATACAGACAGAAGGAGGAGGAATGGCCCTTTCACTGGACCAGCAGCTCAGGAGATTTAAGTTCCAACACAGAATTCCATGAGAAAGTCAGTGGCAAGTCAATGGCTCATGGCACACAAAGGGCAGATCTGTCACATACCCTTTTCTGTGACCCAACACACAGTTTGCTTCTCAATACTGAGACCCAGTGGCAGGTTCCAGGATAGAAATGATCAACTGAAAATGGTACCATGAGCTGCTTAGCCTTCGCCACAGTGCCCAGAGAAGCAGAAATCTTTCTCCATTCTCATCCAGAACTTCTAGGCCAAACTAACTCCTTCACCCCAACATCTCTTTTGGAGTACAGCTTGAATGGCTGTTTTACTCTCACCTTCCAACAAAACCTTGGCTAAATACCCCCAAGAGAAGGCTTCACAGATGGATCTGGGAACAGCACCCGCTGACCCAGAGGCTGGACCCACTGACTGCTGCTCATTCCCATTGAAATAACCTCTCCTCACATTTCAGCTCTTTATCTCTAACTGCACTTCGCATTTTAACAAGTGTGCAGCAGATCCTTCACAGCAGCCAGATGTTCAGCAGAAGCAATCAAGTAATTCCTTCATTATGGTGGCCACTTTCAAGAGCATGGTCCTATTCTTTTACAACCTTGTTCTGTATGAGCCGAGTGCATAAGAGGTGTTTAACTACACATGTTCATAATTACAGCTTCTGCTTCACAAATATTTCCCTTTACTTTGCCAAAAGTGTTCTTTTGCAGTCTAAAGCCTCCTAGCAAATAACATGAAAAAAATGAAAAATATCCTCTCATGGAAATTGCTGTTGCACAAAATATCATTTAATAATTTAAGCTCAGTCTTTAAGGTAAGCCTGACACAGTCAGGGCAAAATTGCTATAACCTGTAAAAAGGACCCTTTAAAAATGATCATGTTTTAATTATCAAAGATTATACTGCTAAAACAGTTCAACAGAAAAGACATAACAAATTTTCAGCTCAAATGACTACCAGTAGAGCTCAGATATAATCCATTAAAGGCTTTTGCAATAACATATACATGTGGTACCATTCATTGCTCGGCATTGAAAAAGCCATCAAACTTTCCAAATCTAGTTACCATTTTTGTGACTGAGAAATACAAATTCAGAATGAAGAATCCCTATTTGTTTTCCAATCTGTCCCAGATTAAAAGCAATCATTTTATTTTACATTGCAATAATCTAATATACCGCCTAGGCCATAGATATCATGGAGGAGCAGGAAACTGGACACTCTGTAATGCAATCTCGTCTAAGTTAAATTTCTCCAGTAAAAACACAGATACTCCACTAAAATTATACAGGCAATGTGATAAAAAGGAGACTGAAACTGAATCTCACATACATCATGTAGTTATTCCAGTACTGTAACAATGGAGCCTGGATTAGAA
Source organism: Grantiella picta (assembly GCA_013397955.1). NCBI lineage: Eukaryota > Metazoa > Chordata > Aves > Passeriformes > Meliphagidae > Grantiella > Grantiella picta. The sequence goes on from VZRM01000657.1 coordinate 302,891, forward strand.
GCTGGTCCTTATGCAAATTAAGATGTAAACGCTGCTATTTTTGATGGTTCTGTATTATATGGCAAATCTGTTAATAGCATATTGCCTTTGGAGAATAAAAAAGCATGTCTTAAAAAATGATTGAAAAATAAATCTCAGTTGTAATGGAATTTTACAAAGTGCTTAACAGCACAATTTTGCTAAGACATTCAGGCAAAAAATTACTTTATCAGTTGTGTTTAACATATCACACTCATAATTTAACCATAATTTATACTGAAATTTCTTCTTCCCCACACTAATAATAATTTCCTTTAACATTAAAAAAAAAAAAGGAAATTAAAATATGGTACATTTGATACCAGTAAAGAAGAGATTACAGGAAAAACTGAGATTCATACCAACCAGGAACATATTCATACTCACATATGTGAACCAATTCAACTGAGTATTTCATCTACACCACCCAATTTATGCCCTAACCACTTCAGTATCTTGTTTTCATGCATACAGAATGCAGAAGCTGCACATATGGACTGCACTTGTCTGTTCTTCAAAATGAATAAATTGTATGGGCCATCATAGGAAGACACATACATTTATCTCCTTAAAACATACAGTTCATTTGATCTGATATTTTGGTTTAAACTATACTTACAGGAATGCCAAGATGAGCTTTGAGAGAAATGACCACATGTTCACCTCATTATGTCATTACCTATGCTGAGGAAGTGAACAGCAAAGCTCACCTTGAGTTTAATAACACATGGATGAGTTCTTCAGTCAGTGTTTCTCACTGACTTTTAGGGAACTGAGGTGTAAATCAGCATCCTTATTTAAAATTAACTGAGTTTTGTCTTTTTTTTATTATTTTTATTTTGTGTTTTAATGAGAAAAAAGTAGTGTTAAAGTACTTTGCCTCTCACAGAATGCATTAGGCAAGTGCAACTAAGGCAATGACAGCATCACCAGGGAGCCGAATTACTCACTTCTCTATTTTTATCTGATTGTCTGATGTAGGTTTTGGCTGTAGCAGCAGAAGTCCAACACCCAGGACTGTCACTGGCACCAGCAAATCCGAAGTACCCAGCCTGAGCTTTGCTGCAGCAAGGTGCAGGAGCACGTGAGTAATTCCCCCTATGCAAGTCACACTAGTCACACAATTTAAGTACACAGCAGAACTGGGAGGCTGCACGAAGATCCTGGACAGCAAATCTACCTTTTCTGGGTTTGCTGCTTGCCTTAATGTGAAAGTTAAATGTAAAAATTGAGAAATGCCTAAAGACAAGCAGGTATTTGCTCTGGAAGAGAGGTCTTAATTATATGTGGAGAATCTTCCTTATAAGTCTCTATGAAATTATTAAAATTATAAAAAGATATATTATTTATAACAGTTATTTCATATGAAATTCATATTGAGACTATTCTATCCTCATTTCAGCACTGAAAAAAGGAACAAAGGTTGATAAAAAAAGTGTAGGTTTTTTTACACAATGATGAACTGTTTGTTACCAAGCTTCAAATTTTATAACCTCCTTTCAAATTCATTTTTCTGTGGTGTTGCTCCCTCTTGTTTAATAATGTCAAGGCTTCATAAATAAAACATCTATTATATCAGATATCAGAATGTCACCTCCTGATAAAACTATGTGGTCTAAGAAAAAAAGCCACCTGACTCCAAATATATTCCATAATTGTAAAGCTGCTCGCCTTCTAATTTATTATATTTTTATAAATCATTATACACTTTTAAAAAAATTGTTTTACAGTGTTCTCCAAAGCATATTACTTGAAAGCTCTGCATATCCAAACTAATCAGCTGTTTCCTTTGCAAATATATTCTTTCTTTCAAAGCCTGACTTCCAATGTGCAAAGCTGTCATCACCCTAATGTGCCACTGCTATGGCACGTGTAGTAATAGCATTTAGAGTAATAAAGAGAATTTTTTTTGGGAAGGCCTAAACTGACTCCATATTCTGAAAGATAGGCACAATCTACATTCAGTGCTGCCATTTAAAATAAAAAGTAAAATACCACAACAGAAGATGTAAAGCAGAAATTATTGCACAGGCAAAAGAATGGCACAGAATATTAATTTTCTACAGAAATTAACATCAAAATTAGCATAGCCACGATGTCTTTAAATTCTTTCCATTTCACAAAGTCGTACTGAATTACATGGAGTTTTTGCTAAAGGCGCAGCTGGTGCGTTGTTGTTCCTGGGATGCAGATGCATATTATTGGTTGTTTGAAAAGGATTACAGTATATGAGAAATAATCCAATGCATTCTTTTCCTCTGTTCAAGAGGTTGTCAGTGTGTTCCCCCCCACACACACTGCGGTTTGCTGTCTGGAGAACAGGTCAGGACTCCTGAACACAGGATCAGGACAATGCCTGCACAGGCTGGTGCAGGAGAACCTTAGATGAATTAAACCCATGGCTGTTTCTCCAGAGTGTTAAGACAGAGCAGCTGTGCATCAGAAGTGCTAGCATACTGTAAACCACCAGAAAAATTCAATGCAATTACCCTGTAAAGAACCAGTAGCAACCAAAACCATATTGCAATCTTTCACTTCGCAGGCCAGTTCAGTCATAAACAACTGTGGAAGTCATATTTCTGTTGTAATCCTCCATTTGTGATTTATAGTACTTTTCTTAAATGTGAAGAAACTGGAGACTGAAGGATAGTGTTTAATGTCATTATTTGAGTGATACGAAAGCATTCTTTTTCTTTTAAAGAACTCTTATAGATAGCTCACATATTACTTACATAAATCTTAGAAAAATAAGAGTTCGTGTTCATGATGTTTGGGTTTCACTTTTGAAAGGCTGTTTGAAGAGGCTGCAAGTGTTTGATTCAGAAAGCTCAGGCACAGAAATGGTTTCCAACTGCGCACGCCGGGCTAAAGGGCTGTAAGGGTCACTTCACAGTAAAGCTGAACAAGAATGACACTAAATGTAATTCAGCTCTAAAACAATTCCTTCTCAAAGAGGCTTCGCTCTCCTTTCTCAGGCTGGGGTAAATGCTTGAAGGTCAGGAGGCCACAGTGCTTGTCAGTGCATTCAATGCACATTAAAAAGACAGGCTATTAAGGAAAGGTCTCTGACATTTACTTGGGAGCCAACCCTCCCCTCTTCCAGTTGTCCCCTTCCCCAGCTTCAACACCTTCTCTAATTAAGCATCAATACAATGCAATGTAATTGATGTAGTAGTCATTACTGGGAATTGCCCATTCTCCTATCAAATCAGAGTGTACAGAAAGGGCTGTGTTTGAAATGGGTGAACTTAATTGCCCAATGGTCCCCAAGAGGGTTGTACAAACAGATCAAGACATCACGCACACACAACTGATCTCAGCTGTGACACAAGCTTTTTGTCACTCCCTCATCCATCTTTGCTTACCAGGGATAACGGTGGCTGGAGTCGACACAGGACAATTCAATAAATAAGAGCATTGGATGTGTTTCAAATGAAGCATCCCAGAATGCAGGATTTAGTGACATTTTGATTAAAGGTCCATACATAACAAAGGCTTTTTATGAGGCAGCTGCTTAAAAGACAATCTATTTGAGCAAAAACAGAGCAGAGTAGCTGGTATCCCTTGGCAATTTACTGTGAAACATTTGTTTGCTTCACAACGATCTGGTTCACAATCATTGCACTTGCATGGTTGGTTGATTAAATCAGTATCTCTAGCAGTCATTAGAGAGAGCAAAGGAAAAAAAGTCAATTGCTAAAGTAATGCCCTTTTGTGTTATGCAAAAAAAGATATGTCAGGAAGGTGAAGCTCCTTTTTCTTTTCCAGCACCTTGCTCTTTCCATTTCTCAGTATAAAGAACTGGGATTTTATATTACAGTCATAAATAGTATTTGATTAAGAAAAATGTTAATCCAGAACAGTGGTGTTAGCTGTTCTGAAGGGACTGCACAACCAACAATTAGGAAACAATTATAGATTCACTGATACTGGTCTAGGAAAGTGCTGAAATAATTTTTAAAAATCAAGGCAGGAAGGCAGTAAGGCAGTAAGGCAGTAAGGCAGGCAGGCAGGCAGGCAGGCAGGCAGGCAGGCAAGCAAGCAAGCAAGCAAGCAAGCAAGCAAGAAAGAAAGAAAGAAAGAAAAGAGATAGAAGGGTTTACAAACAGAAACAACAGTAAATTGAATCTGATCATTCAAAGAACACAAGCCACTCTCCACCTCAGGCTGCCTCTCCCATGTAGCAATCTGCAGCGTGACAAGTAAAGAGATGCCTTGGTTCTAACCTGGGTCATCAGAAATAGCGACAGAATATTTAAAAGGCACAGATAGGAAGTATTCAGGCAACAGAAAAGAAGAAAATAAGGAAGAGCTTGACAAGAAGGGAAAATGTCAACTCTGGGGGGTCATGCTGCATTTATTTAGGCCTGGCTGGGTGTCAGTAGAAGGGAGTGATAGATGGCAGGGACAGAATGTGGGAATGGTGGGACAGCTCTTAGCTCTTACATTACAAAAGCACAAACTAAAAAAAAATTGAATTGTTTAATTTATATAGATCATCATGAACGAGAGCATTTCAACTTTTTTAAAATTTTATTTATAAAATGCTACCCTAGGCAGTTTCCAAATTGCTTAGTGCAAAAGCTGTCGATATAATTAGAGGAAGATGAAGGAGTCTCTTAAGCTAGGTGCAGTTTCTGTATTTTTCTTCATTGACAGGACTGCAATAAAATTTTGCTGTGACAACATACCAGATTCCAAGGATACACTGAATGCCTCAACAGCTCGAAATATTTAACATTCCCCAGATGGGAGGGAAGGCAAAAACTTTTGTGCATGGTGTACATGAACTGTTTTCACCATGAAGATAGCTCTGAAAGAGCAGAGCCATCCATTCCTTTGCCAGACACTCATGCACAGTGTCACAATCTGTACAGTTACCTTCTCCATAAGCATATTTCCCATAATTTTCTTTTTATTTTTCTCTGCATCTTACATGTTAGGCTAGCAGTTTCTATACCAAAGTTCTTTCTTACCTCTTCCATTACATGCATATTAAAATAAAATTCACATCATGGTACCCTTGCTTATTTCAAAGTACTCTCTCACACAGAGGTGTTTCTCATGAATTTGTAGTACCTGAACACCTCATAAAATGTATGACTCAAATAAAACTGCCTGCAACCAAGCATTAACCCAATTAGCTGGATTTTGTCAAACATTCTAATTAGATTGCACAGAAATCATGCATTAGGCCTCAGATTCAAGGGGTTTGAAATGTATTTATGCTTACATATAATATTCAGATTTTTATTTTACCTTGACTTTAACTGGGTAATTTGAGACAGCTGACAATGGTCCTTTAAGTATTAGCCAACTTCAGGAGACACTACAGGCAACCAATCCCCTTACTGAATTTTTTTTTGTCTGAAATTCAAGCAGCAGTAACAGGTAGGTACTTTGTGTGAAGACAAGGTACGCTAATCTGGCAAGAACTGAGAGTGGTTTGTTTAACTGATACACCTTTAGTGTTCTGTTACACGATTAACTCTATAGATAGAGCCTGTATCTGTACTGTAACTTTACACAGTGCTCAGCACTACAGAGCAGAGATGACATCTCTGAACGTTTTCCTAGAACAAGGCTGAGGTATTTTTCAGTGTCTAAGGACTCTGTGTACCCAGATTCCACTACATTAACGACAATTTAAGAGGCATTTGTGTGATCTGCTTCAGATTCTTGCTGTAGGTTTTCTAGATTTTATGTTTAGAAGCTTCTGCCTCTTCCCATTGTGTGGTTAAGGAGTGCCTGACCTGGGTTTTCTGAGCTGTGCCTAAGGATTGTATCATGGGGTACACAGCACAAGAGCTTTCACAAGTGTCTAAATCCCCATGGTTGTTTTGCTAGAAAACCTATTCCTATACTAAATTGTCAACCTGCCTCTCTCAACAAAATGCCCCTCTCAAATTCAGGTGAGAGTTTGAGAATGGGTCAGTCTACCACATCCACAATCACCTGATCTGTGTGGCTATAGAAGAGGGTAAACAGAGACATCTGATCTGCCTCCATTTGCAGAATTGCCATGTCCTTTTTGTGTACTAGCAATCATGATTGCAGAAGGCTATCCAGAAAGCATTCTGAGATCAACTGATATTTAAAAGGCCCTTAGCACACAACAAAGTAGCACAATCAAAATTTTATCCATTTATTCCCCTCTCTAAACATGTTGCTGAAACATAATCTCTTTTCATTTAGAAGAGAGTGCAGTGCTATGTGAGATCTGTTGCCTGCAGTACAACTGATGATACTTTAGATAAGAAGGATGAGATAGCTTTCAGTCTTAAAAAGGTAACAGACCACTTTAATGAAAGTTTAGAATTTGTGTTTAATATTTCATCAACTTAATACTTTGATTTATGTAGGGTACTGTATGTCCTCAAAGGAAAAGAGGAGAGCACTTTCAGAGAAGAGCATTTGGGGAGAAAAATGTTGACATTTCTAGTCAAGTTAAACTCCTAATTGTGTATAAATCTTTTATAGTTCTCCTGTTTCTCTGAATAAATTACTTTCACATTGCAACAACAAAATCAGGCACTTATAAACCAGGCAACTTATAAAAACTCGTCATAAAACACTAGCTTCTCGTTATTTCCAGTAAAGAAACAGCACTAGTATCAGACGTCGAGAGAAGCAGTACTGCACACACAATACAGGTCTGTTATCATGTTCTTCAACCCCGTAGAAATCCTTTATTGAGACAGTTAATAGCAGTTCTTGAAAAAACAAATGGAAGCAAAACATGAAAAGGCCAAAGAAGAACACAATAATAGATTTAAGCACAAAAGTAATGAAATTCTTAGAGATGGTGTCAGATTTGGGTATCTGCACCCTAAGTATGAATTGTTAGCTGAGAAGAAAGGTCCATGTATACAAACTTTAATATCACAATTCAACAGTTTTCTCCATTCACAGTCTCTTCTTATAGCATACAACAATGAGATATTGAAAATGTGCTGTAAAAGTATCTGATGGCTATCAGCTTTCCTATGAAAGCAAGGTATTGGCAGCTCAGTCACCATACTCTTGACAATGCTAGATACAAAATAATCACATAGCATGTTCTGGACTAGCAAACTGTAAAACCTCTCACTATTCACTGTCATAATGAGATTACAGTATTCTCTCTTCTCCAGTTCTGATGGGATACCCTGAAATCGTCTCTTGCTCCACTTTAAATTATATAACGTTCAGCAAATGCACATTTACGCCTTTGACTGTTGACTTTTGCCATGTCCTTTCAAATGCCAATCAAAAAAGCATGTCAGCACAAGGAGAGTCACATCATCATTCACACAGTCCATTGGTAGTGGTCTCGAGGAGGGAAGTGGGCAGACTGACTTTGTTCCCACATGAAAAAAGTAAGTGACCTATGAAATGTGAAGCTGACCTTTTATTTGTCATCAGTCATCTGGACAAGTGAAAGGGACCACCCTCTTTGTTATGCTTATTGGCCTTTTGTCAACACTACAAGCTCCAAATAGGTATTTCCTGAAAGGCTAAACAAATTACAACTGACCTGCCAAATCATAAAGGAAATCATGGCAGAATCATGAAAAGAATCACCATCCTGCTCATGAATTCACTAGCTTGCTGGGCAAGAAAGTGTGAGCAGAAATATCTAAGTCCTACAAACCTCTAACCTCTCCAATCTCCTAATATTCAGAGAGAAGCAGCAAACAAAGCTATCCAGAGCAGTTGTAGTTCTCCACATCCACTCAAATCAGCACTCAGTTGATGCAGTAAAATAGGTGTCATGGTACATTATTTTGCAGTATGTTTATGCTGTTATAAATTGATTGGGTTTAGCAGCCTCCACGGTAAGAGTGACATGGCAATACCCAAAACCAAGTCCTACTATTCCATTGTGAAAAACTGGCATTAACCAACAAGGCATTCAAAATTTCAAAAGAAAAGCCAACAAATAGTTTTGTACGTGGAGGAGTTTCATTTGTGCCATGAGCTTTCACACTCCTGTTTAGATGTTTCTTCTGCACATCTTCTGCCACAGGTGGTTTGTGCAGACTTCTGTTAATCCTCTGATAGCCATTTCTGTGACTGTGCACAGTCTGCTCAATAGTTTAACTGCTTAATCAGCCATATACTCAAGTTCCCATTATTTATGAGACACGCAGATGGCAGACTTTGTATTTTCAGACTCATGTAACACTGCCTTAGCCTTAAGCAAAGAAAAAATGGATGCTATGACAGGTTCCTTTCAGCCAAATTCTATTAATCCAGTAAAACTCTTACTGCAAATAATTTCACTGTTTAAGGGCTTAAATAATAGGATTCTTTCACTGCATTCATCGAAGCCTATCTAAAGAGGAAAAAATTAGTTACCAGTAGGTTTTTGAGTAAGTTATTTTTTATTTTTAAAAGCAAACTTTTGAAAAAATAAAGCGAACTTACACACGTGCTCCAGGCAATACTCGACCATTTGCATTCTCCCTAAAAATGTTTTAAACAAAGTAAAAGGACGAAGATTACAAAACAAAACAAAACAAAAGCAAACCTAGTAGTAGAGACTGGCTGGTCAGCTCTTGTTGTTGAAAGCAAATATATAATTTCTCTGTTGTCTGTACGTTTTTCACATAGCTCAAGTTTCCAAAAGATGGAAAGCTATAAAATACTTTCACTGACTGTCCACTTTTATTGGTTATCTACTGTCTTCACAATCATGATTATTTCCATGAATGTACAAAATCAATTGCTTTAAGTAAAAAGCCACTCTAACTAATGACACACATTAAAATTGCATCACTAAATAAGGAAGCAGCTCGAGGAAAATCACAGCACACACCCAAAATGCTCAACATAGTTTTTGGGTGTTAGCACTAAACAAGCAGAATTCCTTGAACAGAATGAGCACTTTACTGCTTACAGTAAAGGCATCCATAATATGGAGCTTGACATGCTGGAACCAACTAAACAACAGTAATTGCAGCTTCTGCTTGAAATTGTTTTGGGGAATTTGATGAGCTTCAGTTTCAGCACCACAATGAAAAACTGATACTTAAGGAATGAACAGGGGAACGAAATAATGAAGTAATGAGAGAAAAGGCATCAGGGGACTTGGGTTTTTTCCCTCTTTATTGTGGGCCTCCTCGTCTACAAACAGCAAGTGGCTGCTATAAAATGATGAACTTCTTCAAATTATAACAATTCCAAAGAAACACAAAGTAGAAGGATGGAGGGAGGAAAGGCTATGAAACCTTGCTGGGCTTTTTCATCACTTTTTTAATGTTCACTGATGACAGTAATGGCAAGATTTTCCAAAGAAAAAAGAGCAAATTTGGAAAATGTCCTGAGTTACATCACTGAAACAGAAGCTATGTACATATTCAAAAATAATGTGCCACATCAGAAGCAAATCTGGTAAGAAAAGCATTTTTGCTGAGGACCAAATGCCCAGACCATATGCACTTGTATCATTTTACTTTAGACTTCATTATAGTTTGGTACTGTAGATTGAATGCCTGTGAGCAGTTCAAGAATGTTATTCACGTTCTTCAAGTACAACTTCCAGTTAATGTTAACCTGGAATAAAATTTGTGTGCACCAAGGTAACTCTGCAATGTAAATCCAATGTGGACATTCTTGATCTGAACTAAAATGTTACACATACCAGAATCTACACCTAAAATCAGCAAGCTCTTGCAATAATATTTCTATTTCCCTTTCTCACAGCCAAGAGAACTTCCAATGCTATTTGTCCTTCATTTAGAAGTAACTTATTATTTTAAACCTAGAACCACTGCAAAATGGTTGTGAACATAAAAATTTGATTTTTATACTCACTTTATGCCTTTATTCTTCATTTTCATAATGGTGACCTTCACTGCAATCATTCCATCAAATCATCATAAATAAATCAAAATGCATTCAACTACTGATAAGAACATGAAAATTCAGAAGGTTTGCCTCAAGTACTAGAATTGCTGTGTAGCTCAGAGATACCTGCACAATAGGAGGGGATGAGATTGCACTGCCTATTTTGGCAATAAATCAAGTGCTATGGAAATAATTTTTGCAACTTGTATTCTTACATCCTATTATCAGTCTAATGGGAAACTTAATTTATGTAGCTATTTCTGTAGACACCTAATGTGTTCTTTTTATTGCCCTGTATGTATGGAAAAACATATTATCTTTAGCGTCCTTTCCTTTCACAACCTTGTCCTTGAACTGAGAGGTCTGAACTGTGTTCTGTACTCCAGGTGCAGCCTCACCACTGCAAGAGAGATGGAGCTGACAGCATGAGTGGGACACAAGGTGAGTTTCAGAGCAGTTCCAAGTTACAGCTGTGCTGTCTCTGGACAACAGGGCTGTGCCTGTGTGTACAGCCAGGGTATCTGAGCCACTAATTCCCTGCATGGGCCAGGAACTCCAGCACAGGAGAGACCATGGATTGATCCGAGACAAATTACTTACTTTTGCTAAAGTGGAACACTGAAACCCAGCCACCTCCAGAGCAAGGTCACCACTGGTGCAGGAGCACTCCGAGTGAGAATTTTGGTCAGTCCTGAAGATTCCCCCTGTAAACTCCTGCTGTACCTGGACTAATCTGGATCTTTTACTGAGCTGATCACTATTCTTTGGGGCGAATCACTCTATCAAGAGAATAAGGATCTAATATTTTTGTATTAGAATATTAAAAATCCATTTTAATATTTCCCTAGCCTTAACTTAGTCATTACTCCTGTGAACGGTTCTGTATAAGAAGTGTCATGTATCTGCATGAACACCACAAAAGGTAACATGAAAAATAAATTGCACCTTCCCACACGGAACAGATTACAGAACTACAGATTAATAGAGCAAAGAAGAGGCAGTGGCAGCATCAGTTTCCCTGCACTAGCTAATAAAAATGGCCAAATTTCTACACTGCAGTGCACATATCCATCCCACTGTGTATTTCCTACTCATCCTACACACAAGTTCCACTCAAGGCATTACAAATCCAGTGCAAAGAAGAGCTAAATTGCAAGAATTAGAGACCTGCAATGCAGACTGGAGAATAGATTTTTGCTACTGTTTTAGCCTGCATTTTCTTATACAGGTTATTCTGATTAGCAAAAGAGTCATCTAGGGGCACAGTCTGAGCTGTGAAATACCAGCTTAATGAAGAAAAGGGAAGAGCTCTAACATGCTTTAAATGAACTAGCTTTACAAAGGTGTTGAAGCACACATAAAATTACCTGTGCTATAAAAATATTGTTACGACAATCTCTAACACACTATTATAACATTTATATCTATATAAGAAATCAGTGAAGGGCTCCAAAAAGCCAGAATAGGTTGCATTTGTATTACAGCTAATAAAACTTTGCCAGGTAGGGAAGAACCTAAAATCTTAATATATTTTGATCCTTTTAATTTGCCTCCTGAAAAGAACAAGGATATTCCATGGCCAGGAGGGTCCTTTAAATCAATACAGGGATTTTAAACATTATCATTATCTTCCAAATCTAGTACTGAGGAGAACCCATACTGGATTTTCATGTGGAGAACTTAAAAGGATGAGGAACTTAATCTCCACATCAGCAAAATACTGATAAAAAGACTGACATCTTACAAGACTATCTAATTAAGATAATGAAGCAGATAAGGTATGGTACAGGAAGGTTCATACTTATATGAATGAGGACCCAAGTGTTACACAGGGTTTGAAGATAAGCCACAGAAATAAATGAGAGACAGGCCAGGAGAAGGAGGCTCAGAGGAACACGGCACACCCTGGTAGTAAAAAGCAGCTTGTTGACTTGGACAGCTATTGTTCTGGGGTTCTACATCATGCTACAGCAGCAAATCCTGAATTTTATTGTAAATAATTATTTCTTCTGCAATAACATGTAGGAAGCCATAAACCAGACTATCTGACAACAAAACCAGGGAGTACAAAGATCATCTCTGTAGCAACAAGTCATCAGTAAAAGTGTGAACCTTCTTGGGAAATTCTGCTTCCAGCTGGCTGGAGAAGAGCCATTTCCACCCTAAAACCTGTGTGAGCCCTGCCTGATGGCCAGGCTGTCACAGCCTGCTCCCCACACGGCCAATGAGCACTGCTGCTGCCTGGGCTGTGCAGGCTCTGGCTGCCAGGGAGAGATTTCTGTTCCAGCAAAGTGAGCTTGTGTTTGCCCACACACACAGTCACAGCCTAAGGAACACCTCGGTCATATGCAGAACTCTCATGTTTCTGTCAGCTTTTCACACCTCAGGTGCAAAACAGAGCTGCCATGTGTCAAGCACGTGACACACAATCCCTGCTGACAGAAAAATATCCTTACAGGGGAATACCTGAATGACTCTGGCAATACAATTGTCTCACATCGTTTCACCCTCTCAGCAGAGGATTTTGGACATCTAGCAAGACAAAAAAAAAATCAAACAGATATCAGTAACAATGCATGTTTAGCAGTTAGGAAAAAAATACTAAAACCACACAAAACTTAATGCTTGCAAAGAGTTAGCTCAGATCAGAGTTTGGTCTGCAGGCTCACAGCTTTTTTAATTATTACAAATATTATCAACCTTGAAAAGTGATGCCTGGCTTACACAGGATATTTTATCCACTCTTAATATTAATAGAAACTCCGTAAGTTTTTTTCTTGGTGAGTACAATAGAGTTCAAAGTGAAAAAAAAGAAGAAAAAATAAAATATCCTGCCAGAAATCTGCACCTCAAGCAAAATAACCACTCTGCTAACAAATTACTCCACTGGAACCTCACCATATGTTGCTTGCACAGTACCTGTTGATAGCTAGGCTTCAGGCAGCTGCAGAGAGATTTAGAGAATCTTGATGCTAGAGCAGAGGTGTAAAACTTTTATTAAATACCATATTTAAGAAGATGACCTTCAAGCAAATTGCCTGGCACATGAACTCACCCTCACGCCATGTGGTCAGCTGTCTTGGCAAGCCAGAGCCCCAAGACTGAAATACTACTGAGTACGGAATAAAACTTCAAGAGCAATGAGATTCTTTTCTGCCTTTCTGGAACCTGTGCCAATGTTTTACCTGTCACAGGAGAATAACTGTGAACATCACCTCTACCCATTTAATTTTGTCTTTCTGGCATTGATCCAAAGAACCTGTAGTTCAACCACCTCAGAAACCAGCTGCTTATTTTTCAGTGAAGAAACGATACTGCGACTCTCTAATATTGCCCTGTCAACATCCCATAACCTGTGGCCTGAGAAACCATTTCTAGAGGCAAAGGGACATTCAGATCACAGTGCTGTTCGCTCCTTAGTCTATTTATTGGAGGAATCATGCTATGCCCTCCAGGTCTAGTGCATCCATTCTGGAATGGGACTGATGGGGTTAATGCAGAGCTCCCAGTTTCCTCTGCTGCTGGGTGGAACCAGCAGGGATTTAGCCCAGGGACTAACGGGGCTGTGGTTCCCATGGAAAATACATCTCCCTGTCATATGAAATAGCCAAATCTTCCATTCCCATCACATTCAGAAGAGTAACATGCTCTCTACTGTATACAGACAATCGCTCTCTACGTTTCTGCCTTCAAACAGGAATTTTTCTCGACGTGATAAAGCAAGTTTGCTTGGGAAAATATCACAAAAATTCATTAGCATACTGTAAAAAACATGCAATATCTGGACACTAATTTCATGAAAGCCTTTGCACAGAGACATTTCTGACAGTTATTTAGGTTTAAAAATTTATTCCAAGTCCTTAATTTACAAATAATATTTATCCATTAAAGATAATGAAGAATTATGAAAACTAGAATGTCTTAGCTATAAACAACGTTAAAAAAAAACAAATTGAAATATTTTTAAATCTTAGAATTTTTGTCAAAGTTTCTGTTAATTCTTTTCCAGCTTCACTATTTTTTTTTCAGTCTCAGTTACGTTATACTATATGCAATGCAAAGTAAAATGTATCAATCTAAAGAGTGGTTTAATATTTTTGAGAAGTTTAATTTTAAAAATCTTACCCTATTTATTATTTTCAAACAGGTATCTATTCACCTTCAAGTGTCAGCTTGGACTGACTATTTTTGTTAGCTGGAGTTTTTTTTCACTAAAGAAGGAAACCTAAAAATTGAATAGGGAGGGATGGTTGAATACAAAGAAATCCTTACCTAAATTCTTCGGACAAAAAAGTCTTTCTTTTCAACTTACTATTACACAACAGTTTAACTCCTGTGCCAGTTGAAATAAAAGATACACATTTCATAATTTGTCAGAAAATAAAAGACACATTGCTTGTGTTTATTTCTGTCTACAATTGCAAAATATGACATGGAACTTACTCATTTTTCTGTCGGGAAAACTTTTGGTTTTTACTGTGAATTCTAATCCCCAGAATTAACTTTTGTTTCTTAGAGAGTCTAACACGTAAAGCTTTGTGTCTTACACATTTAATGCTTGTCTTGTATAAAGCCCTGTGGTCAAAGCCAAGTCACATTTACAAGTTAGATCTTTCTGATTCCCAGGACACTGCAAACTTGTATCATCATTCTGAAAAGGTCACACATAAGAAGCTTCTGCAAGTCCCAGTGATAGATAAAAGAAAACCTGCTGATAAAATAGAGACAGAAATTTTTAAAAAAGGGATAAATAGGGGCATTGTGGTGCTCAGGCTCCGACAGCCAGAAGAACAATCAGGACAGATTACTGGCCTCTTCTCTTTCAGCCTCTTCAACACAAGACTGGCTTGAAAAACTGATCTTATTTAAAGAGTTTGAATGGAAAGAAAATGCATACTCCATGTGGGTAATCACTGCTCTCTTCATCCTTTGAGTCTGAGCCCTTACTAAATTATGTCCTTCAGCTGGTCAGGAAATCCTCTAATGAAACACAGCCCCAGGGCTGGAGGAGGGGTCATGTGCTGACTACAGGAATTCTCGGGAAAGGTGTCACATGAACCAGCAAGTGAAAATAGGCAGCCACACGAATCTGTGCTCTCAGTCACCATACTACCTGCTGCAAGTCTTAACAGCCTGCTGGGACAAGTATTTTAAGTTCTTTATGGTTTTTCCAGGAAAGGAGAAAATTCAGGTCATATGATTATGAACCTCACCATCACACCATAAATACATCAGAGAGAATTTTGTCCCATCCTCCAAGAAAAGTATTATGGGGTCATTCTGATGATAGAACAGACTCTGTTATGAAATATACGCAACACAAATCTCCACCTACACTTGGCTCTTACCCCGTTGAACTCACATGGAAGGCATGGCCCAAGGAGAAAACAGTCACCTAAATATGTTACTTTTGCTATCATCACTGATGTTTTGTGGCAAAGTCACACTAATGGGCCATGAGCCATATTTTGTTGTTCCCTGCCTGCAGTAATGTCATCTTTGTGGCACCAGAGTGTCCCTGTTTCACAGTACCCATGGATGGCAAGGAACTGTTTTGATCTTGCAGATGGGGGATAAATAAAATAAAATATTGCAATAATAAAGATGATGAGGGTTGCTGGAATTTATTTTGCATACTATATAGGTCCTTACAAATTACTCTTGCCAGTGGTTGTCTATTCCACACTCTATTCTCTCTTATGGTCTAAAACCTTTTTGTAAATGTGCTTCTCCTCCTTCCCTGCTCCTTAGTTTAAAATACATTTTTACCATTTTCTTCTGGGAAGCTGTAAACCCCTGTCCCTGTTTATATCATTATAAAGGTGTTTCTATATAAACCATGACTATATGACTACAATCTTCCCTCTTATGACATATGTACGCTTAGTTTTTTTAACCCTTTCCAAAGACTTACACTCCAACTTTTAAATTTTTTAAAAAGATCCTTGTATTTTCTCCAGTTCTTTCATATTCACATCCTTCCTAACACAATGCAGAGAAATCAAATACACTACAAAGATGTTACAAATCTACATTTAATGACTTAAATTTACATGTTCTATCATTAAGACTTTTCTAAAAGCGTAATTAATTCAGCACAGGCATGTGCAGGTTGATTGATTTTCTAAACTGGCTGAATGGTTACTTTTACAAAACATAGAAGCCCAGAGGCACTTTAGGAAATGTATGGATGTATAAATGTATATATACTTTGTTTCATTTCTGAGACATTTTCTTTCTTTCGGAAAGAATGTTTGTTTCCTGTAATGTGGTGCTTACCCACCTCATATCAGCTGTCCTTTTCTCTCAAAAATTTTTATATATTCTTCTAGCTTCTTCTCTTAAAGAGATTATTTTTAATGAATTGACAATGAGAATACTGCACAGATCTTCTAGACTTTCAGAAAACTGTGCAGCAAAGTCAGCTTTGTTCATGTGGTACTGTCTGAATGCTCATGGTACCTAAATGCAGCTTAAATAGATGATTTTAGACTTTTATTATGAATCTTCATATCAATTACTTCTTCCATTTTCTTTTGGTAAAAATGAATAAATTTAATTCAAAATATTTGTTTAACAGTATATCTGACTACTTCCATAATTCCATTTGAAATATTCTGTAATAATTCCTGACACCGTTTACACATTTTTTCAGAACAGAGCAATTACTTTGTATTTCCCTAGGTCAGCCTTTGTTGTATTTTTTTTTTTCTTTTTTATGTTTTTCCCCCTCGCTTAAAATAGCAAATATTCCTTCTGACACTTAAATTGTGCTTGTTTTGGGTGGACTAGAATTAATTTTTTCATATAGTAGGGGGCTGTGTTTTGGGTTCATGCTGGAAACAGTGTTGATAATTCAGGGATATTTTATTTATTACTGAGCAGTGCTAGCACAGCATCAAGGCTCTTTCTGCTCCTCACCCCACCTGAGAGGGGGCTGGGGCTGCACAGGTATTTGGGAGGGGATGGAATCCTGCTTTCCTGGGGATGGATGAACATCTGCCTGCCCATGGCAAGTAGGGAATGAATTCCTTGTTCTGCTTTGCTTGTGTGCATAGCCTTTGCTTTCCTTGTTAAATTGTCTTTATCTCAACCCAAAGGTTTTCTCACTTTTACTCCTCAGATTCTCTCCCCTACCCCAGCAAGTGGCAGTGTGAGGCTCAGTTGCTGGCTGGGGTTAAACCATAACAATCACTTCCACAGATTCGGAGATTGTTCCTTGAGAAATCTAAAATATCTGCTGTCTGGTCTGCACATTTACAGACTCTGGAAGTTTAACTAACACTCCCTTTATGCTTCCTCGGGGATATGCAAAGGTGACAGTTTGACAACTGCTCGGGGATAATGAAGTTCAAAGGTTCTGAGGTTGGGGACGTGGTTGGCTGATGAAAACTGAGTAGTCATCTTTGCTATTAACCCACGATCTTAAAGATATACATTAAAATAAAAAGAGTTGGAATTTGTGTTTAGTTTTTCAGGATGCTGTTTGACCAAGTATTTTTAAAGTTTTGATGCTGTAGGCCCTATACTTTTCAAAGGTATTTTTTTATCCAATTTTGCCATTATTTGACATTTTGTAAGTAATGAATCTGAATCCTTTTGTATGTCTCCACTGCTGTGATAATATGTGATCTCCTTTACTTTCACACTTTTTCAGACTTATAGTAAATTTTTCTGTACAATCTTTTGAGACACAACTGTCAGATATGTGCAGCTATAACCTCTACTGTTTTTAAAGTCTTACTGGTTACTAAAATCTGTGTGATAAATGTGCCCCTTGAGATAAGTTTATAAATTCAGAAAAAGAAAATGCATATTAAACAAACAAAAAAGCTGAGTTGCATTTATGGTTCAGTCATTCAAGAAATATTATTTTTATAGTCTTTACCATAGCAGCACATTCATATAAAAAACTTTCTTGATTTCTGTATTATAAAAAATCTGAATGCTTTTGTGGAATGGTTAAATCTTCAATTAGTCTACTGAGCTGTTCAGACTGAGGTAGGATTTTAGTCTGACAAAGCTCCTGGCATATTTTTTGTATCAGATTTCATTTCCAAAATAAATCTTTTTATATGTAAATTAATTACTAGATCCAGGCTCAAACTGAAAGCAGATCAGATGAGCTGCTTCCTTAATAGTTTGCCACAAATCTCATTATATTTACATGGTTTTGTTAAAAAATGGCCTCATTCTCTTGACTGGATTCCACAGCCACCTATCAGTCTTGCTCCATGAGGAACTGTCATGAATTTAGCAGCAGTAGCACAGTCCAAGAAGAATTGCCATGACCACTGCCTGCCTGAGGAAGATGACAAGCTGAGAGTGAATAAATCCAGAAGTAGGTACCAGAAAACTAGTTTTATGATCAATTGCCTTCCAGTGTAAATGGAACAGAGTGCTTCTTCTCTCTTTTATTTATCTGTAGAGAAAAGGTGCTTAATCTTCCCAATTGCTGAAAGACAAGGAGAGGTTTCAGAGAAAAAGTGGCAGTTTGTATGGGAATCTCTATGTTTGATAACACCTGAATCACACTGTGACTAATTTTTCTCACTACCAAGAAAAGCTTGTGTCATATAAATATACTTTTTGTCGAAGTTTTTAATGTTGGTTCTAATGAAATTGAAGAAGATAAATATTCATATATTTACAGACACTAGTCTAAGAAACATATTCAAATAGTGCCTACTATTTTAAAATCTTTGTGCATTAAAATCTGAAATTAATTCAGCGTCTCCGTGTTTTTACTCTTTGAAATTGAGGAGAGAGACTCAAGGAAACCAAGTTCCAGTCTAAGGATACAGAGGAAGCGCTTGGTTCTTGGCTCTCTACAGATTCAGGCAGTTGGCATTACTCCTGCCTTGCAAAGATGGAAGAAATATGTCCTTAGAGCACAAAAGAAGTGCATGACTTTTTTTGTCACGATGCTCAATGTCAGAGCTGGGCGAGAGCAGTTGCTGTGAAATTCAGCTTCGTGTGTCACATGCTGGTTCAGGAATGAAACGCATCTGCCAGCTTCCTTTACTGGCTAAGTTACATAACAAATGCACCAAGGACAGGGCCAAGGTTCATCCCCTCTCACCCCTGCACTGCCTCACGTTCCTTGTGCAGGAGAAGGGAGCAGCACTGAGAGGAACAGCCAGAGACTCTGCAGAAACAGAGTCACAGTCTGGCTGGCTGGAGTCAGCTCACATCTACAAGAGGTGACAAAGCACATTAAAAAGAAGGGAGAAGAAAGAGAGAGACAGCTTGTGACACCTTCCAGCAAGTATTTTGGAATGCCTCCAGCCCTCCTTCAGGGTGGCCATGTGCACGCCAGACACTGCAGTTGACTCTCACAGCTGCCCTGCGATTGCTCTCCAGCAACATCAACAACGCTTGCACTGCGTCCAGAACTGACACTCTGCTCTTGAAAGACTCAAGAATTACGGAGGGGCTGGGGGCCACTAAAATTAATACTTTTATCAATGCTAGAAAGCAGGGGAGGAAACAGCTGAGGAAGCCCTGCCCGTGCTGCTGTTGTGTGCATTTCAGTGTGCATTTCAGTCCTTCTAGTCGTCAGACTGACACTTTGACAAGCAGCAAATGTCACCTGATGAAAACCATTAAAAACGTGGTGACTGTTTATGAAGTGCTATGTTTTGGCATGTCACCCTAAGCCACACTGTATCAACAGCTCCAGAAGATATCCTCTTTGGGGCTCTTGCTAGAACTAGGAGTAGAAAAATCTCTGACACCTCTTTAAAAAGTTGAATGTGCAACACCAAAAGCTAACACATAAAGTGCAGTGAACACAAAGCTGTGCTGTCTTGCCACCCTTTTTCAGCTGTCCTTTGAGAGATACACAGTTCTGGAGTGCCAGGGCTGCAGTTTCAGGCAGTCCTTACATGGCCTGAAAGCCTGGGAGAAATGCTGCCTGTTGCCTGCTGTAACATCATGTTGTATGGACACACAAAGCTTCCACAAAGGACATACATAAGAAACATTTGTGCTGCTGTGTGATCAGTTTTAAGAATCTAACTTCTTAATATGAAAACAGCATAAAAATAGTCAAAACATGGAAGTTACTTATATTTTTATATTAGGTTGTTGGAAATTCAGAAATCTAGATTAAATTTCTTAGTCAAACCCAAGATTAGTTTGAGCACAACTGATTCACAATATCTTACAAATCTCTCCTTACAAAGACTAATGGCAAACTTGGGCCACTCGAGCTGTTGCACTGCAAGGTGACAACTCTCCTAGCAAGTGTCCCTTTAATTCTCCCCATCGTATCCCTACAGCTACAAGGCATGTAAAAAAGCCACATGTGTTTGGACAAGACACAGGTGGGAGTCTCTCTGTGAGTGCCCCACTAAGCACTTTGCAGAGCCACAACTCTGGCATATGTACTTTTCCCTTAAGAGGATCATGCTGCTTGAGGATTTGCCACTCCTGTGCTTCAGCCACGAAGGGATTAATTCTTGAACTAGGAATGGGACTATTGTGGTCAGAGAAGTTTGCAAACAAGGAAGTAACTATAAAGGCTATCAATGGTTTAAGGTGTGTGGCTGTTCAGGACAAAGAGTACTTTCCTGCGTTGTTCTCAATTTCCTTTCCCTGATGGAAGCAGCACCCAGAAAGTTTACACACATGTATTTCAGTTGTTCTGTTTTTGTGACTGTAGCTGATGGGTTTACAGCTGCACTGATGTTGACACTTCAGTTTAACATCCTACACGGCACTGAGCAATTTTCCCAGGACAGAGACATGCAGGTGCCAATTACAGCTTATTCCTGCATTTCTAGTTAAATCTTCCCTGAAAAAGACAGGGTAGTTCTTCCTGTAAAGTTTTGCTGGGAAAAGCAAAGTTTCTACTGCATATGAGATTTCCTGGCCTATATGAATCTTGTGTACCTCACTGTCATTGGATTGGGCTAAATGTTCTAAATAAATCAACAGCTAAATACTCAAGGCTCTGGATCTATAAATTGTTTTTAAAAAGCACATGTAATCACATTATACGCACACAGATGTTTGCTGCTTCCTCTTAATAGAGATCATAATTTCAATTTGTAAGACCTGTTTTCTTGTTCATTTTCTTAGGAGAGGTATTTGAGTTTTAGCCTGAAATGGAAAAAGTTTTGTGTAGGAACAATGGCTTTACAAAAAAGCTACAAAGCAAGGAGTCAGAAGAGACCTAGGATAGGGTTTTTTCATTAAAGAATCATGTTCCAAACAGCTAAACCAGTTTCAATCTTCAACACAAACAAAAACATTTAGAAACATGAGTTTTTAAAAATTCTTTTTACCGGAAGAAAAGGAAAATGGGAGGCATATCTCTGACCTACAGGTTCTGGGATCCCATAAAACCTAAACCAGAAATTACAGAAAAAATGGTACTATGTAATTGCCATGGTGTAGGTTTACACTCAGACATGAGGATCGCAGTTCTTCCTTGCTTCTTAAAACCACCGTCCTTGCCCATCTGTGTTCTGAACCTTTTACTTTGACAGCACTGAATTTGGCCTCTTCCATGGAACTCTTTCCATGAAGAATTCTATTTTATGGGCTACAAACCCAAAATACTGCTGCACTTAGAGCATGGGAATAATGCCTCACAAATGGAGGATTTTGTTCACCATTACCTTTAAAAGCAGAAACTAGAATTCAGCAATGAGGACTTATATTACTTTCACATTAACAAATAAAATACTTGATGTTTCCCCAGTCTGAAGATGTGAAATTGCTTGAATGCAAATTCTAGTAATACAGTACTATTAAATGAGAGTAGAGAAAGCTTTTTAAAAACCATCCAACCCTTTGAAAAGCAAACACTTCATTTGCAGCTTGGGAGGATAATTCTTATGTATCACGTAAGATAGAAGATCTCCATTATTTATACAGCTAGCTGTTAGTCACAAGTCTGTTTTGAAAACAGTGAAGGACTCCTTCTCTCTGTGGGAAAATCATAACTGACTGTGCTTTTGTCAGGATTTATACTTCCAATCTGTAACTGCTCTCTGAAAAAGCCTGAGGCTTCTGCATAATCCCCGTGACTCTCCGGCCAGGTTCTAATGACCTGCACAGAAAAGAGAGAGAAAACCTACCTTGTACCCAAAATGCGTACAAACAAAAGTGAGTGTCACTTCAGAAATTAGCTCAGCATAACAAATTATCCACTCTCCTTCTAGAGTTCTTTCTCTCTTTATTTGGACAAACATATATTTGTGTCACTATCAGCACTACAAACCACCCCTACCTAATGCTACATAATGCCAGTGATTCTTTTTGTTCCATATATTTGCCACTTCAAGCACAATATTGCCAAGCATGTAACATGATCAGTTGGTCTATTTTTATTAACAATCTTAGTCATTCTGCTCACAAAGTACCCTTACATCCTCTTTGTAACCCTCTTAGATCCTTAATCCAGTTATAAGCACTGTTTCTTATGCTGAACTTCATCCCAGTAAATAAATAAATGGATAGAAATATCAAAAGATAGATAGATATAGAGAGACAGACAGGCAGACAGGTAAGTAGGCAAGCAGATAAAAAAGTGGTTTTATTAGAAAGATAGTTTTCTAGCTCTTACAAATTAAACTTTTTTTCCCCTTCTCTTTTGCTAGGAGCTGTTTTAGTATGAGTTTTCCTATACAAGCACTATTGTTTGCTTTTTATGACCTAAGATACAAAATGGAAATATTTTCACATAATTCCAGTATGGACTTGAATTAATGTTTTTGGGGGTTGATGGAAAAATCATTCCACTCAATTTTTTATTCTATTTAGAAAATGTATCTGTAGTATGAAAACACAAAGGTGAAATTAGAGGATGTGGATTCTGCCCTGGATAAAAGGCAAAAAAGAACCATGTGGACATAGAGCCACAACACCACTCCTACATGTTGTGACAATGCTCATGAGAGGAGACTACCACCTTTTCTGTCTAGTAAACACCAGGCTGGTAAGATAGAATTCAGCAGAAAAGTTCTTCCCATTGTATTCAGTAAATGATGTGCCAAAGGCAGTAGGAATCTAGCCAGGTCTCTAGCAAGCTAAAAAACACCATAGTTCTACAGTGAAAAGTAAATTTGGAGAGGATAAACTTCTAGGTATGAGATGCACACGCCATTTTAAAGAAGCAATTCTGCCTTCCAGCTTGGTGGCTCATACCATAGCAAAGATGTGTTTGTCTACACATGTAACTGCTGGTTACACTCAAATTGTAACAGCTCTGGTGGCTGCATTATCAGCTTATGGCAACTGTGGTTTGCTCCTTTGAAAAGTCACAGATTATATGAGTTCACACTGAAGAACAATCAGTTTTTCTTGAACATAAAAGCTCAAGCTCATAAGCAAAACTACTAAGCTTCAGTGGGTTCAAATTCTGATCTGTGAAATGTAAAAGAGCTTCCACCCAGAAGGCACATCAGATGCAGTTTGGATTTCCAGGCATAAAGCTTAAGACTACCTGTATTAAGAAAATTAGACTTATCCCAGAATTTCTTGTGCCAAATCTGAAAAGGCATCCTTTTATTGGAAACATCTTCTATCTTATACCGTTCTTCCTTTTCTCTGGGCCAGTCCTGCTATTTCACCTAGCAGCACTTTTCTTTCTGGGGTTTGAATCATGCTCCATCAACCACTGAAGCAGATGTCCCAGACATGGCAGAAGCTTCCAATAAATTATACCAATTTATAGAACAGTAAAAAAAGAAATAGAGAAACAGGTTGCTTCTCATGGCTGGGTATAGGGAACACTGGTTACCAAAAATAAAACCTTACATAAGCATAACAAACATATGCTATATTTTGCTACAGATTTTTTCACAACCAGACAGACCACATGTAACCACTACAACTATCACAAAAAAGTACTACTATCCTTCTGAGCTACATAAAGGCACTGACTTGTCTTGTATCCCTCTTTAACACAATGTTTAAGACACTAGAATATTGAAATTTTATTAGAATAATAGAAGTGTCTCACAATCATAAAACAAAAAATCAAAGCACATCAGTATCAAAAAGGGTCTTCATCACATGCAACTCACTTGTCACAATTAGATACTGAAATTTAGGATCTCCTCTGTAGGCTGTGAAAAATTTCTATGAATATTAATGGCATCTGGTCACAAGGAAGAGAAAGAATTTGAGATGCCTGCCTACAAACTAACAGAAAATGTGTAAGTTGTCTTCAATAGTGTTGCAGCTTTTTTTCCCCCAAAATATTCTAATTAAAACTTTTTGCAGTGTTAATCTATTAAGTTTGCCAATTAATTTTTAAGAATTGGTATTTTTGTGCTGACCTCAATTGCAGATAAAAAAAAAACATTAAGATATTACTCTATGTTAAAATTACTTTTATTGAGCACTATAAATATTCAGTACCAGGACACCTCCATTTCTCACCACATGCCTGATTTCTGTGTATAGCAAAGTAAATCCCAGCTAAACAGTAAATTTCCATTAAAGTTTCTTCCCAAAAGGAAAAATTCATAGGAAAGTGTTCAGCTACTCACATCTGAAAGTGTGTTTGTCTAATAACTGGAGACTGTACTTAACCTAGTCTCAGTTTTCCCCAATGAGTTACTGCATCATTAACTGAAACAAGGGAGTTCTTTAAAAAGCATTTTTTCTCCTTTCCAATGCAAGAGCCATTATGGACAACCATAATTTCTGAAACATGCCTGCTAATTGTATTCTTCATGCTATAGGATAACCTAGTGTGTTAGTAATTTTCAAAAAAGCTTGCAGTTGAATAAATTGATAAAGGTTTAAAAGAAACACCCTTCTGGAGCTTAGCTAGTTAAAAGAAATACTAAATCAGTGCTTGCTGATTGCTGAAGCCAAGTGACGGGTGGCTTCTATATTTAGGATCCTCCTTACACCTGTCAAGAGACAGAGAGAGACAGCCAGCAAAAAAGAAAGTGTGTGCACCAGAGCAAGCAATCCAGAGACCCTTCTCTTGCAGCAAGCAGCTAAAAATATAAGCAACAAAAAGCAATAAAGAAAACAGAGCAAAATCTTATTATTTATATTACACCGCCGCTCTGTGACATGCTGTCAGCAAGCACTCGGAACAGGGGACAGACCTCATTAGTTATCAGCAACTCCAGCTCTACAGGAAGGCACAGCGATACTCCAGGCTGGATGCAATCCAACTGTGTCAAACCTGGTTTCCTCAGGTGGATCTCTTTCCCTGCCGCTCCTTAGCCAAAAGCCTGAGGCCTTTGCAGCAACATTTGCATTCCAAAGTGAACTGTAAATCTCTATCCCTGTGCCTAGCAGTATCACTGGAAATGGGCTTTCCAGCTGTGATTGGCATCTGTCTGAATCCAGGATGCTCCTCTGCTAATCTGACAGCACTTCTTTCTGAATTGATGAATCATAGATACATACATGAACATAACAGAAGAAATTCCTTTAAATAACACTGTGCAACCAATTAACAAAACAACTCTACAGCAAAGGCTTCAGATTGCTTTCTTTGTTTTAAATAGAGTAACAGTACTGCATTTCAACTGAAAAGGCATCCAGCTGTAGCAGGAACTTGCTTTGCATGAATGCTACCTTCCTCCCACCTCAGATGTACTACTCCTTTCAAATTTTTGATCTCCCAGTAAACAGAAATATTTGGGTTTATACCGATTAGGGATAAAGAAATAGCACTGCTGGGAAGTAGAGAAAATCATGCTATTTTTACACATACATCCCTTTCTAAATTCTACATTGCAATTCCTAAACAAAGAAACCAAACGTCACTCCGCCTTCCCTGACTCATAACAATCCAAGCAACCTTTTAAACAATATCTGATTCAGCCTGGGTTGTTTTTGGGTTTTTTTTTCAGAAGAAGGAAACCAAATGGCTTTTAAATATTCCCCAGTATTCAACAAACTATATCTATTGCTGGCCAACCTTAATTTATGCTTCAGTAACTATTATATTCTCAGAAAACAAACTAAAAGACCATTTTGTCCCATTAACAGCAGATGAAATCCATATTTATTTGTTAAAAATTAATGATGTGGGTGTAGGAGTGAGAGAAAATGCTCGGTCCTCATGGAAGATTTTAAATACTCACAAATGTGGATGTTTCAGTTTGGACACAGCATAGGCAGCAACTGCAGAAATACCTCTGAATCCTCTCAAAAGTAACCCTAATTATTTGCCTACCAGCTAGTTTTAACCACTAGTCAGTAGCTACACTTATGTGCTGAGTGTACATACCTAATATTTATGTAGATATTAACTTTGATTACACAGAGGCAAGAGGCAAAGGAATATAAAAACACATGGAAGATAATGAACTTACATTCAGCTCAACAAGGAGCTAAAGGCTCACAGAGGAAATCTGTGTATGATCCACACACACATACAGTAGTTCCATGTACCTTAATGGCACAGGAATAATTTCAGACTGTATAGGGTAAAATTACGGTTTTCCTGGCATCAACATGAATTCTGCCATCTACATCCATGCATTTCCCTCATAATTTAAAAAGCAGAGGATTAAATGACTCAGTAATTGGGGGAAATCAGATTCAGAGCAAGGGGTTGTGCCTGGCATGGTGTAGAGTGGCAATGACATGTGGTGCAGACCAATTAGCTAAGGCAGAGATAACCATGTCATACACCTAAGGTCACACAGTCACTAGCAGCTGATAAAAGGACTTCATAAATTTAGATTTGAAGTACTGTTTATTTTTTGAAAAACTTTCCTTTGTGCTTTTTACTTTTTTCTTTGAAGGTCATATAGATTAATATTCAATCTTTCATAATTCTGCAGTTAAGAGTATCCTATTAGTTATCTCATATATCATAATGGGAAAGTATAATACTACTGTATATTCTCAGTAACATTGCCAGCAGAGAGAAATACAGCAAAACTTGTATCAAAAATTACAACATATCACATGCTCCTCCCATCAAAACCAGTGGATTTTGGGGTACTCATATATAGGATGTGAGCCTGAATAGCTGTCAACAATTCATTGAAGCTGAGATACAGAAATTTAAGCCTCTTCAACTGATCATAGTCTGAAGACGAAACAGGACCATACTAGGTGTACTGTAAAAACACGTGTAAGATAAGAATGCTGCAGGATAAGAATGTTAAGAGAGAGATCTATGAAGTTTTATGAAGTCCTAAAGGATGACAACATACATTTACAAAACAATAAGAGCATTTTACTAAATATTGGGCAAACTATTGCTCTGTCCTAACTGTCACTAATGGTGTCATCTATGACAAACATTATACCATTCTCCTGGGTGCTAAGCCATGTCTCTCCTATATTGATAACTGCAATGAACACATAGGAGAAAAAAAAATTATAGAATGATTTGGCTGTCTTGTGTCATGTTAGAGGTGCACACACATTAGTATACATAGCACTACCCCTGCCATTACTTATACCTCTACAGGTATTATTAGGGAAAACCCTCAAGAGACATAAAATATATTGCTTTATCATTACTGGGAATGCTGTTTCCCTGACAAACCTTCTGTCCAAGGATCTCTGCCTCATTCTCATAAGTTTCTGTCACACAGAATCTGTGGTGATACGGGAACTGTTCCTTGTTTGGAGATTAGTAAGAGCAGAGACACACGTACACAATGCACGCAGTGCTGCTGTTTCAGATCTGTGTACAGGAAACCCCAATCACCTAGCCAGACATACTTCATGCACATGTGTCAAACTGAACTGTACACAACAGATTCAACCGTATTAGAAAATAGATTCAGAAATACAGAGATATAATAACTGATGCAACAGATTATATTCTGTACATAATTTCTACTGGCTTTTTGAAGTTCTTTTACCAGCACTCAGAAAACAGTGGTTACAGATCATTTCCATGGACCTTTAGTATTATTTTGTTCTTCTGCCTGAGAACAGAAAAGGTCAAGCTTAATATTATAATTAAAAGGTATTACCTAATACAAAAGTGAAAGCTAGACAACCTCACTGTATTTCTCCAGAGTAGACTGGCAACAAAGATAGCATCTACAGAAGCCTTTAAAACAATCCACAAATCTTCTACTTAAAGAAGAATTCAGAAATAATGTAAAACCTCATAGAATCATAAAGTAGTTTGGGTCAGAAGGGACTTTTAAGGGTCATCTAGTCCAACTCCCTGCAATGGACAGGGACATCTTTAACTAGATCAGATGGCACAGACCACCATCCACACTGACCTGAAATGTTTCCAGGGAATATGTTTTATCAGAGTAATTCATTAATGATTTCTTCAGATGAACTAAATAAATTGGCACTGGATCAAAAAATCTGAAAGCCTACAGCAGAAATATTTTATTTCATCTCATATTATGACACCATTCGATACTCAGACCTTTTAAGTGAACTTAAAAATGAAAAAGTTTTTGATTTTTTTTCTTTTTAAAAAATGTAACAGTTGAAAATATAAAAGTTGGGAAATGGAAAAAGTACTGTCCAGCTCCCAAGTAATACAGAAGGGAGCTTCTGCTCTTTCAGATTTCTCTTCAATACAAATTTAGAAGCTTAACATTTCAGGAGCACCATGATAATTTTTAACGAATTGATCCACAAGATACTTAGTTGTAATATCAAGGCATTTTGTATATTTAATCTGAATTTTCCTTACCTTAATTTGCAGGCTAAAGTCTGTGAAGTAGCTGATGGCCTGAATATATCTTCATCTTTACCATACTTTTAATAGCAGTAAGAATTCAGACCTTTATTCTGCTTTGATATGTAATAGAAAAAAATCAGCACTTACACAGCATATTACATTTGAAAGCATTGTCCAAACAATTCTCTTTGCTTTTCTGAAGAATTCACTGATGAAGGAGAAAAACGGGTAAGGATAAAAAAAAACAAACTGCAAAACTCCCATATTGTTGTAAATAAATGGTTTAGAAACTTTAATCCAGTCCCAACTTACAGCTCTGAAACTATGTAAATTCAAATCAGGTCTAGTTTTGAGATGCATAGAATTGAGCTTTTCTTCTAAAAACAAAAGGTAAGCACCAATGATAAGCATTACATTTGTATGGAGGCAGACAAGTAGAGGTGAAGTACTTGAGCTGAGAGAAAAATCAGATGGCCATTAGACTGCTGGGTTTAAAGCTTCTGAGATTTATTTTTTTACTGTATCATTTCAATATAATTTCAGATTCTCAAAGAACTACCCAAACAATGTAGAATAACGATACTTCACAGTAAATAGCCCTTATTTTTACACTGATTTTGTTTAGATAGACACTGAGTGCTAAAAAGATTCTGTAATTGCTGCGTTCTGAAAACAGACAGCATTATCAGCCAAGAAAACCTTCATTAGTTCATTATCCAATTTTCCCAGGTGAAAGAAATGTTGCATGGAGAGTGTTTGTCTGTGTCAAATCACATAGTAACAAACCACAAACTGAATCCGTCTAAATTACTGTTGAATTAGAAGCTCTATTTCACAGCAACAAACAAAACCGCATACTTCACCCAGCCTAGATTTGCCTACCAAATATTTGTTTAAGAACTTTGGAATAAAACACATTTAAAATACTGCAATTTTTGTGGGGTTTTTCCTGTTTCTTTGTTTGTTTTAAGAAAAAATAGCTTATTACTTTGCAGACATTGTGGGAATGTTTTGTTATAGGTAATGAAGAATTGCTTTATTTTATGCAGTCTTTAGTGATATTGCACATTATCCTGGTTTGAAGGTTATCTATCTGGCCATTAAGAAAGCCTTGGCTAAGTTCTATCCAAATACACATCCCTAAGTATCAGTGTAGGAAATCTGGAACTGGTACACGAGAAATGTAAAATGTGAAGCATTGAAATCTGTTAAATTTGGATACGGTTGCTCACAAAATCACCACACAATTAACCATAGAGCTAAACATATAAGAAGTGTGACTTTTTTTCAGCCAGGTAGGTAACTAGAACAGCGAGTATTTCTCTTGTATATTGCTAATATTTCCTGTTCGTTAATTTTCAGGGAAAATCCCAGCTAGAAAATAATTCCTGCCCACTGAAAGGAGGTACCAATTATTGAAGCTGCACAGCATAAAAAAACATGGCATCAACCAGCAATCTCTGTTTCTGCAGTGAAATACAAAAAATCCAAACACCTCCAATTATCTCTTTGAATAGGATATCCTTACCATAGCTTTTGGCTAATAGTTTACTTTCAGTTACAAAGGCAGATTCCTCTGTCCTCTCTCCACACAGTGGCAATTACTCTTAGTTTCACATTGCTAGAGACAAGCAATGTGTCCTTTGCAGCTTAACCAAAGTTATCTACAAAATCCACCAGTCTTATAGTGGGGTTGCATTTTAGTAATATTCTCAATGAAAGGTGTTTCAAGTAGGAAAAAAATAATAGCTGGTTTTGTTACTGAAGATAGGGTCACAACAAAGATACTCTAAGGAAAACAATTTAAGGCTTAAGGCAGTTTCTTATCTTGCTACTCCTTGTTTTCAAGCTTTACACCTGGATAACTTTTAACTTTTTTTAAAGTTTTTTTTTAAAAGGATTTTTAAAAATATTAATCATCATTTTATTTTATAAACCCATTATTCCCACAGAGAGTAATGGGACAATTGTAGAGTAGAATACTATACACTAAAAAGAAATAGAGCCCCAGTTAATGAGATGTGTGGAACAAAATATTTAATCAACAATGTTTAACCTTTATTTGCAAGGCTGAAAGCATCACTAATGAATACATAACGTGTTTGTGGAAGCACAGACACCTGCAAGAATAACTGAACATGTTTGGGCAAAACTACCTTGCAGGTCATAAAGTACTTTATTCTATCAATAAATGGAGTTATGAGAGGAAAAACTGCTATCAATAAAATACCTGCAAGCAAATTATTGTTCCATACATCCACTACAATATTCTTTATGGTCATTTGTTAACTGTAACTCTCACCATCCATGCAAAGAAGTGACGGGTATGTTTAATTTTAATTTTGCAGACTGGGAGAGTGTATCTATACAAGGAACATATATAGAAGATGAATAAAGACACTGGCCAAGTGCTTCTATTAGCAAAGTAGCTACCATATCAGAATTTCACCTCATGTCCCCATAAAGCATCAGTATCATCTTCCAGAGTAAATCCAGCTTTACTGGAAACAAATACAAAGTTAGTCTGTAAATTTCTTGCCAATTTTAATTTTAATTAGCTGAAAAATCAAGACTTCATACACAAAGATGAATGAATTACTCAGTTGTGCCTAATGAGGGGTTAAATTAAATCACTTCTATCATTCTGACCATTCCAGGTTAAGTTCTAGAACTAATTGCTTCAGAAGGAAAAAAAACCAAGAAAACAACACTACAAAAAAATACATTTGAGAAAGCCAGTTGGAGTTATCCTGAACATTACTAGACACTGCAGTACTTCAAAAAGGAAAATATTTCTTCCTTACAATTCCACACTTTTATGTAATAAAATCATGTTTGTTCCTAATACGGGGGAACATTTTTCAGTGCCTTCCGGCACATTAAGAACTTCTTTTTAACATGGACACTTGTTCAGTGGGGCACAGACAATGAAGTGGTGTCAGAGCTTATCATTTAAAAGGAAGACAAATGACCACATCTGATATCACACATGATTTACTTGGGATATTTTACTATTCCCCGCTGCAAAGCCTAATACAATCATGTATTACATTTTATTTTATGTAATTTTCACAATCAAGCCTTGACAGTGATGACTCATTCTATAGCAATGAAACCCGCATGTGTTTAATCAGAAATTATTTTATGTGGATTCATCCTTGCACTCAGGATTTAAATGATACAGGACTGATACTCATTATGCTGAAATTACACTGGTGCAAAGAAGGATGAAATTGGGTACCCGACCATTTCCAAAGACATTTAGAGTGTATCCTAGACATACTGTTAGTCATGCACAAATCCCTCATGTATTTCTAATCAGTCAAAAGAGACCACATTCTGCCTTCAATTACGGCAAACCTTTTCCCTGTGTGTATATTATAGGAAAATCTCTTTAAGACATGTTCCTGCACATATTAGTGATTCTCTCCTAGCTTATATCTTTACCACATAATCTAAAATACGTTCACAACAGATAAAAAAATCTTATCAAGAAGATGCTAAAGCAATAAAAGTGCCTTGGTAAATAACAAAAAAAATTGGTGAGGACTACACTTCTGTTGCTACTGTCTGTAGCAAACAAAAATAATTGCAATGAAAACTATGTTACTCCTGCTTGAAGTCTTAAGAGTCTTGGTGATTGTCAGGTAATTGGTGATTGCAGATGATCATCTTAGGCATGCTACTAGTCTGTAAACTGAAAAACTTACGTACTTTTCTTACCATCTTTCTCACAGAAACAGGACGCCTTGTGTTTTTAAACACATTGAATCAAGCAGGATGACAATTTGGGTGTCATTCCCATTTTAGAAATGGAATAAAACCAGCAGTAGCCTGCACTGCAAAAGAAGCAACAGATCATATTAATGAATTTGTATCATGAGCCCTTGGCTACTATTGTATCTGACTATTGTCTCTTTTTCAAGTATGGAATATTCACAGTACAAATGTCAGAAAATCCCAGGATGCACAGCTCCCAGTGCTTTCCACAGTGAGAACCACGACTGGCAAAGGAGTGCAAGGAGCACACTGTATGCATGAGTCACTCGCTGGCTTCTCTTCACCATACTGTCTGCCGATTTTTGCTGACTCCTGTTAGTTTCTAAAAATGCTGTTAAGCTTATGTTTTGCAATCTGTGTACATCCAAGAAGTACAGATCTTGGGGATTAACTTCTTCCAGATCCCCAGATCACAAGTTACCAAAAGAAGCAGATATGATGGTACCTTGTCTGCTAAGAGTCTATTTAAAAAACCCTTTGAGAACCAGGCAAACCAGGAGTATCATCCATCCAGGAACGGTTTGGTCATGCCAGTTTCTGAGGTAAAGTGGGAATATAGCAAACACACATCTTATTAAATTAGGTTTAACAGCTTAACAACACTTTTCAACTACGGAAGGCTTTAGAGGCATTAGCTAACAAATTAATCTTGACAATAAACCCTTGCCTGACTAAATGGTAAGATACCGAAGTTTCCTACATTACTGAGAGAAATTAATATGGAAAACTAAGGTACAAAACTTAAGGCAAGGCAGATAAAGGGAGGCAGATAATAATAAAGACTGGCATTTAATGATAAAAAACTCAACCATGGTACACACAATCCAGGATGTACCTCACAGAAAAAAAATTATTTGTGATTAAATAAAAGTAAATTAAAAAGTCTATTGCCTTTTTTTTTTCAAAATTGGTGCCACTGAATTAATTTCTGAGGAAAGTCTCAGATCAAGAAACACTTCCTGCATTAAAAAAAACCCACACAGCTAACCAAACGGAGGATACTTTCACAGAAGATGAGAGTGCAAGAAGGTGCATTGCTCACTACACTTAGTCTCCATTCCAACATGTATCATTCTTCACTTCAACCTGTCTTTGAAAAATTCTAAAGAACTTGTTACACCCATATGTAAAAAGAATAAAATTACAAGTGAGGTGAACAGAAAAAATGGAAATTCAAAAATCTCTGCAGAAATTACTTCCCAAAGAATAGTATGTTATCTATTATATTTTAATCTAATTAAATCAATGGAAAGAAAATTGCCATATACTGCAAAGAGGAGAAAAAAAAAAAGGAACTTCAGCATTAACGTCTGCATGAGAAACCATCACATTTCTGGATTAAACTCACAAAACAGAGTTTTAAGGGCAGAGCATTCCCCAAGTAAAGAGCATTGCCTCCCATTACAGGGCTGTATTTAGGATCCACAAGACTTCTACCAAGTAGACTACTTCAGTCCACACTGGGGAAAAAGATTACTGTGAGGCTTTGTTTAGCCATTTACAAATAAGCCATTTTTCTCATCACTAGTCCACATCAGAATATCATTAATTAAAAATCGCCTTTTAGTGGACTGTTGAACTTATTCCTCAACATTTTGACTGGTCTCATGGAACGTGGGACCTATATATGAGTGACCTGTAAGAGTCAGGGAAAGAACAGTAAGAACCCTAACTTTGTAATTTGTGCTTCCTGTAATGTCTTTTTCATTACTCTTCTCCTTCCTGCAGTGTGGATAACACAATTCATCCATTTCAGACTGCAAAATATTTCACTTCAATAATCTTTGACAGAACAGCTCCCGTGACTCAGTTCCCTCCTATGGAAAAGGTTTGAATTTCTAATCAAGAGTTAACATACACCTGGTGAGGCAAATTTCTGCTCATTTCTAGAATGAAGAAAACTTCCCTTTTACTGTTTTGTTTTTGGTTTTTTTTTAAGACCACCTTAGTGTATAAAGAAAAATGCAGCACAGTACTAATAGCGACAATTGAGAAAAGTGGCATGGCTTGATTTAGGTTTTAGCACTGCCACCATCCTTAGCCACAGAACTTTTGGAACTTTATTGTTATGCCTATTTAGAATAACACTCAGTCCATATGATGAAAATATAATAAAAATCCTAGTAAAGACAAGGACGGGAGAAATATCACTTGGGAGCATTTTAAGCTTCTAGACCAGCCTGGTGGGAACCTGCACAGGGTAAATAGGAGCACTTGAGTTCAACTCCTGTTTGGATGAATCAAGTCTAACTTTTATCTTTTAAATAAAAATGAACATAATTTATCATCTGATTGCTACAAAAACTAGACCATGGACTCAGCAACTCCTTTGTGTTCTTACCTCTCAAATCAGGTCAAAAGTGAATCTGATTTTATTATAATGAATAAATTTCAGAGACTTTGCTCACAGATTTCAACTGAAGCATTTTAGGCTAAAAAAAGGATCTCTAATCCAATATATGCCTCCATGTTACATATAATAAAGGCTGTGCAAAAATTATTTTTAGTTCATATGATCCACAGGACACATTTCTTTAAAAAAATTTTATTTCTGCATTTCTGGCTGAACATTCATGGTCCTGGAGAAACAAAGGAAACTAGAAAAAAAAAGAAAAATTCTTAAATCACTACGTAGAATATCTGTTACAAATTCAGACCATAGTTCTTACCCTACTGAACTCTCAAATGGGAGGGAGTGAGAATGTATTTGAAAGAGGGTGAAAATCCAATCAATCACTTTTTACAATAGTCAGCAATATTACAACTTCACACTCACATTCTATGGTTATTTCAGGCCTGCCTCAGAGTAAAAAAAAAAGTCTGATTTTGAATTACTGTAATTAACTGCAAAAGCTTGCTGATTTGTTGATGCAAAATAATGTCAATCATTTTCATAAACTTCTTAGAAACTTTGTAAATAAATAGCAAAAAATAATACAAGGGACAGAAATTCACTCTTTATCATCATTTTGCTGTTGGCATGCAGAGAAAGATATTGTAAGGAGGGACATAAACAAAAACCATGGTCCTTTACCTGTCATCATTAGAGTAACATTCCCAAACAGTGTGCCATATTCTTGTCACAGGGTAGCTGTGAAAGAGAGAGTCTATTTTCCATTTCACCCTGAAAACTTACTAAATCTGGAAGGAAGGAGGAAAGGAAGGAAAGTGTGAAACACTCAGTTTGCTCAGAAGCAGAGTAGGCCAAAAAATAGTTTGGAAAGCAATGGAGAAGGAAAAGAAAAAGCCCTCTTGAGCTGAACAGCTGCAGGCACATGCCATTAATTCTAGCTATTAAAAGGTGCTGAAGTATATTTTGAAAATCTTCACTCTTGCACGGATTTTTCTGAGAGTATCAATGGGACTTTTTCATTCCAGGGGACAAGCAACACAGTCTGGCCCTAATTGGAGAATATAAAACCCATGAACATTACTGAAGTAGAAGTGCAGTTGACAGTAATTTCACTATTAGTATTAGGTATTTCCACCTTAAATGTGAGCTGCTCCTGCAGCACTACTCGTGTGCATTACACAGTACTGCGTAACATAAAAATCATATTCTGCAAGCAATATTGAATCCAGTTCTCTGTTACTATCGGAAATCAGGAGGGAAAGAAGAATCATAACTGCCCCTAACACCAATGACCAATTTGCTACAGTAGGCAATGGCACAACTGATGCAAAACTCGGCTCTTGGTCTGATCCTACAGAACTGAGCGTTGTCCTATATATGTTTGAGGAAAGTTGGGTGGGATAAAGCTATTTAATTGATTTAACAAGAGAGATAAATCAGAGCTGTAATCGCAAATGCAAATCATTTAAGTATTCATTGATACCTGTCTGGCAGCTGCTGTAAGGGGAATGAAAAAGCTGATGCAGGAATGAGCTAAGAGCGCTCTAAGACAGAACACACAGGCACTGCCCAGGGCTGGGGGCACAAATGCAGTTATTGCTTCGTACTTCTTGTATTCTGTGCATTTTCAGGGTGCCAGTACGGGTTTTTTTCCCAGGACACCACGGACACTCAGCTGTCATTCTTTCCATCAAGAAAGCTGATTCAGCATTTGCAAAAGACGTAAATTAATTATGGTGTCTGGCTTTACCAATCTGTAGCTATGGTCCATTAAATTTATTCCAGTGCTGTTTTCTGGTAAATCTTTTCTTCTGTTAAAGGAAATTTGTTAGCAAGGCACTAGAAAACAACATTTTCCACTATCAAAAATAACACTTTTTGTCACAATGGTCTTTAGGAGCTCCTAAACACGACATGCAGCCCAAGC
The DNA here is from genome assembly GCA_013397955.1 of Grantiella picta. Lineage (NCBI taxonomy): Eukaryota > Metazoa > Chordata > Aves > Passeriformes > Meliphagidae > Grantiella > Grantiella picta. The sequence goes on from VZRM01000657.1 coordinate 339,404, forward strand.
ATACGGGGATCAAAAGCCCAGGTATTGCTGCAAAGAAGTACAAAACAATCTGGGGCTCAATTCTACTTCTACCATGGTCAGCAGCAGAGAGAATGAGTCATTTTTCTCTGCTAAAATGATTCCAAACTGCAATCCCTATCTCACAGAGGTTTAAGTCAAACGTTGGTCTAGAAGATAACACTACCTTGGACACGGGATTCTTGCAGAAGGCAAGGAAGGATCAAAGCACAAACATGTCAGCTTACAGTTACCAGTGGGCAGCTAGAGTCTGGGTTGTTTCTTTGTTACAAAACATAAAAGCAGTAAGAATTTGACCATGCTTCCATCAATTTAAAATGCTCTGCAAGATAAATATTTTTAAGATCTGTACAACAGGCCTTCATTTAACAATGAATACATTTCAGGCTAATGTGCTGCCAAGCTCCAGCTCTCTTTCTAGCAGCTGAATTCTTGGATAAAATCATTTTGCAGGGTATGAGCAATGCAGTTCTGAAAATAGCATCACTGCAAAATGAAAGATGGCAAGAACCTCTATAATGGTGAATTACTTCAATGAAATTTCATCTTTTATGATTAGTATCTGTTGTGATGCTTTCAGATGAATTTTCATACTTAATAACATGTAAATGTATAGAATTTGTTAATTGTGAGGCTCCAACATAAATACCTAGGAGGGAAACAAATAAACAAAAAAACCTGTCCATTCACAATTTACATCATAAGGTAAGTAAAACAGAAAAATGCTATGTGGATTCAAATAATTTGCATTTATCATTGCCACATGTACAGGGACATTAAAAAAAAACCCAAAAAACCCAAAAACAACAAGAAACCCTCCCACCACACAATCAAAAAAATCCCACCATAACAACACCAATCAACAACCTGTTTCACACTTATTCTGTTTCTACTAGAAGAATGGATTGGAGCAACACTCTTTAAAATATCAGTGGGTTTAAGCATCTTGCATAATGCTCAGCATTTAGACGTGCTGCTGAGAAAACACTAAGAGGTGATATTGCACTTCCCTGATTCTAAGTAGAGAATATCTTTTGGCTCTCTTTCTAATCCACTGATAAGGAGCTACACTTCAGTACTTTCTTTTCCTAATAGTGAATATTTTTAAATAGGTTGGAAAAATACCAATTTTCAAATGAGAAAGAGCCTGATATTTTATAATCCATTAATACAACAGTCTTTTCTAATTAACATCAGCAGTTTAACTGCCATTCTTCTATCACAGATTTTAAGCTAAAAATGGGATTTTATGTATATAAGAGGTGTCAAAATCCCTGAGTCTGACAATAGAAACAGATGAAAAGAAAACATCAGAAATGCTATCTGTCTACCTTTGGTCACTGATGCCATACAGAAAGTGATGCTGAGTGCCAAGCCCAGCCACACTCTCAGCAGGATCTACACTTGTTAGGTCCATGTGCAGAAGCCAAAAATATGAATGTCCCAGTTGTGCAAGATGTAATTCATATGACTCACATAGACATCCCTGAGTTGTCCTAATGACACCAAAACAGTAAAGGTGATTCATGCAAGTAAAAAATGGGAATACACAACTTCTTTTCTAAAAATGTCCTGTGCATACATATAGACATATGTTCATAGGTATACTATTTTTATCTTCTTGTATCATCTTTATCCACCAGTGTTTTACACTTTTGTTTTGAACTGGCAGATCTGTTTTGAATATAATATATAATGTAATATATACATACAAAATAGGTGACTGAGGAGGAAAAAGTCTTAAAAGATAAAGGAAAGAGAGAAAAGGAGTGGTAGAAGGAAATTAGAGGTGGGGGAAAGAACAAACATTAAGATAGATCCACAATGATATAGTAATTACAGAAACAGTCCCTTGATTTTGAAAGGCTTCATCTGTATGGTTACAAAACTTAAAATATGTTTAGTTTGTTGTTTTGTTTTGTTTTTTTTTTTATCAGTATCAGCAGGTTTATTATCAGAAAGCATCTTTTATTATCAGGTGCATCTTTATGTAGTACATTACTCACTGTCAGTAACAATATCAACATGCTGTGTGAAAAGGATACTTAGGAATTACAATATATACTTAAACTCAAGACTATCTCTCTCCATTCAGTATAGAGAAAAGAACAGAAATAAACGGAGTCCTGTGCTTTCATTATCAGCAAACATCCAAACATTGTATACTTGACAGTATGTTTTTTTCTGAAGTCTGTACCGATGTGAATGATAAATAAATATATATGGCTACAAAGAAAGAAGTGCTTTGCATGCTGTGATAGCAGGAGTGTGGTTATAGTGCCAGGAGTACTACATACAATATTCTCATCTAAGTGCAAAATATCTGCTGTGTTCCATGTGTAATTGAAGTTGGAGTTGCTGTGTTAAAAGTAAGAACATGGTACCTTGTACGAGCAGACACACCCCTAATACATGACACAATTAACATGATACATTTAAACGGAATGCAAGAGGCATCAATAAGCAGCTAAGCCTTATAGCTCAGATCAGAACACAATTGCTACTATACTTAAATAGTTTACTAAAGGAAAGTCTTCAATATTTGCAGTGAAATATTTCAACACTGGAAGCAAGGAATGCAATACCACCTGCTGAGATTTTCAATGAAAAATTAATGCTACCATTTCATACAACACAAACCTTCACCTGAAATTCTCTGTATTTTTCGGGGTAAATATATCAGGGCCTTTTCGCCTTATCAGAGAATTAAAATTAATCAAATTACTGAGATTCTATCAATCATGCATTGCATAAACCTTCAACATTTCTTGCTAAGAGTGCTACATGCTAGTAGGTTATTGTATTGGTGATAGGGACTTCTGAATATTTTAGTAAAAGCACATGTTAAAATATTAATGCAGAAGAAACAGATGACTGAAGAAAAAATGATTGTACAATAATGAGTTATTGAACAAATTATATACTGTATAGCCCTGAATGTGCACATTTTTCACACAACAGCTGGGAAACCCTGCTTCCTCAGACTAACTTTTTAACTAAGAGAAAAAGGAGCCTGAAAATTATGGGGAGAAAGCAGGTAGCTAAGTATATAATATCAGCAATCCTCCAGTTCTTCAATTATTCATGCCCTTTCTTTCCTTTATTCTCCTCTCCCGTGTTTTTTTTTATTCCTATTTTTAATATTCTTAATATATAATATCTTTTACATTAAGAGCATTTGCGTCACTTCTCTTTGTACTTCCCCATTTGTAATTTTTAGTAGGAAATTAAATACTGCTGTCAAGTCTTAAAAAAGAGTAGAAAAATTGTTTCTCCTTCACCTGTTACATCATTACTTTCTGCTAAGTAGCTCTCCCTGCATCAACCTGTTGTGTGCTGCCTTCTAAACAAACTAAGCCTTGCTTGCACTTTGATTCCATTTCAGAAGGGAAACAGTGCTATGAAGGATGGACACTTGCTATAGATTATTTCTGTGATATTTCGAAAACAATGAGAAAAAAAGAGAGCCAACAGCAAGCAGACTGTGTAGAACATGGAAATGCTGATGACTAACATAATATTTTGAATTACTTTATCTTAGGTATAATTATAACTAAAGCTGTATGTTTCACTGCTGTCGATTTCTATTATCATGTCTGTCAATAAAGGTAAATTCTTAAGGGACTTAGCAAAAATAGATGGGGAGACAAAACCAGTTTTAAAAGAATATCACATATTACTACGTTAAAAAGTGATCTAGACTTCTATTTGAAATTATACATATTCTTTTTATACAGTATTCTTTTAATTTCACTGGGTTCCATTTTTCTTTCTCTTTCAAATTCAGAAAAATCCATGTAAAAGATAAACTGTAATTAGTTGCATATGATAACCTTATCAGCTCAGTGAGAAACCGTAAACACCAGAGCCCAGAAAACCGTAAATAGGGGAGCTCAAACACGAGAAAACAATGAATTAAAAAGTCCTGGGTTTGTATTTTGCTACGCTTCCTTCTACATGGCACATCCTTACAAACTGCAGCACGAGAATATTTTAAAAGCTAAGTTTACCTACAATCAAGGGCTGTATTTTTTCAACTTAGAAGATATTAAGTGGCTATTCTGCACTTATCTTTGTATTCCTTTCATTTAACAGTGCGAGCATCCCTTTGAGTCTTTCATAATGGAACCGATACTCAGAACTGAATCCAATTATAACAACCTACCAGCAGTACTAATTGGTGAAAATGCATTGCCGGTAATTACTGCAAACTCATCCTTCTGCCCAGGCTGAACGACACCAATAAATTCCACCCAGTGTTAAACAATGAGGAAAGACTACCATTAGCACTGTTTTTCTTATGTAAAATGCATTGAAGTGAGTCATCCACTTAAAAGTTACCTACTGCTAGCTTTAACCCAGATTCGGGGACTAAGGTAAGCGCTTCAAAAAACCAACCAAACAAAAAGAATATAAAAATAATGAGGTGACAGAGAAGAAAAGGGAAGAAAACACGATCACATAGTGCTTTGTCGTGGATTTTCTTTTTCCTATCTGTAGGCGAATCTTCAATACGATGCATTGGCTTCCCTTCGCCTTTCTTTTATTGCATCATTATTATTTGATCTTTGCACTGCTCTGGGCAACACTTTCATGCTAATAATTCCGCAGCGCTTTAAAGATTTCTATCTCAGGGCCAGGCAAGGCACCGAGCTGCGTGCACCGCGAGCATCCTTCAGCTCTCGCCAAGGTATTTCAGAGAAGTACCGATCTGCAAGGCCAAGGCTGCAGAAAGCAGTTCCTCAGCTGTGCGGCTCGAAGCGTGCGAAAGCCCCTCCGGCGGGACCCACGCTGCGCACCCGCGGAGCCACAGCAGCCCCGAGCTCCGCGGGTGCGCTGGAGCCCGGCCAGGCCGGAGGGAGCCGAGCTGGGGTTGGGAATTCCCAGCCGTGCCCGCCTGCCCACTGCCCGTGCCGGCCGCGGAAACGCAACGAAATCCGCCTTCCGCGTGGATTTTAATAAAATTGCGAAAGTTTTCGGGTTTTTTTGTAAACAGTCTTGAAACTCCATCCAGGCTGGAATAACCTCTGCGGGAGGAAGGGGCGGACTCTGTGTAACTCGAAACTTTCTTCCCGGCAAGGGTGACCTGACGGGGTGTATTTGGGAGCCGCTCCGGAGCGGGATTCCCAGGCGAAGCCTTTACCTCAAAAGTCCCGCCGCCGGCCGTCACCGGAGCTTTCCCCTCCCGGCGACCGCCCCGGCGGGACCTTCTGCTACCCTGACTCTTTTCTAAGCTAAAGCAACTGAAAACCCACAATTTTCTCCCATGGCCACTTTCCGCCCGGACTAACTTGATTTCCCTTTGTATTGTCGCTGTCCCTGGCGCCGAGGAGCGCCCCCGGCCCCGCCGTGCCCCCGCCCCGGACCCCCGGAGCCCGGCGGGACTTACGTGGTGGCCGAGGGGAAGGGTCCCTCCGAAGAATGGTTCATCACCAGGGACTGGAAAAGTGTCAGGCTAAAGACCAGCAGCCAGCCAGCAGCCATCTTCCTGATCGAAGATCGATCTCCCTTCCCCAAGTCGGCGAGACGGCAATAATAATAAATTCAATTACGGTGTGTGTGGCGGTGCGGGGGGGGCCGTGGTTCTTTAAAGCCTCCTCCGCTCCCCCCACCCGCCCCCTCGCAGGAGGCGCAGCCCAGAGATGCGCGGAGAAGCGGGAGCGCGGCCGAGGGTGGGGAGGAGGAGGAGGAGAAACGATGGAGATCTGTGGGTGGAGTGGGGGAAGAGGCGAAACAGAGAAAAGAGAGCGAGCGAACGAGAGATACTCCCCTCGCCGCTACTCCAGCAGCAGCTCCGGCTCCATCTGATCCGCCGCCATCAGCGCTACTTTTGTAACAGATCCTACTCTGCGTGTGTGCGCGCGTCCTTCCCTGATTTATTCCCGAGCAGAGACAGCAGGAGAGNGCCGCCCCGCGCAGCCCCCACGCTATTTTTAAAACCGCTTCGTGCCTTATTTTAATTCCAGCCCCCTCCTCCCTTCTCGGCGGCGGCAGCAGCAGCCGCGCGCAGCCCGTGTGCCACCAGTCTGGGCTGCGATTTAAATAGATATTTTATGGATGTGTCTATAAATGCCGCTCTGCCCGCGGCCGGCTGGAGCAGCGCTGCTCAGCCCCGCGGAGCCGCCCGGCCCTTCGCGGCGTCCCGAGCCCGCAGGGGCCCTGAGCGCCTTGGGAAGCTGC
>VZRM01000657.1:345994-436352 GCA_013397955.1 Grantiella picta
GCGTCCCGAGCCCGCAGGGTCCCTGAGCGCCTTGGGAAGCTGCCCCGGGAGCAGTGCCGGCAGTGCTCGGGCTTCAGCCGCGCCCCGCCGCATCCCCAGCGCGGATCTTCAGTTCAGATCCCTCTGGAAATTCAGAGGACGCATTCCCTCTCCCCTGCTTTCGTTTACCCATGCTCACGCACACCAGTCTCTGTGGCAACTATACGTTCTTCGTAGAAATGCAGAAAGTAATCCAGAAAAATATTTCTTAGCTTGTTTGCTAAAGCAGTGAAAAGTTCAGTGACAAATTTGATTTTCTTTTCAATCTGTTTCTTTTTTATTTTTATATGCTTACATATTTTTACTTTATTTGTTCAACAGGTGAACACTAAAGAGTAGACCCAGTATTCATGTTTTCACATTCTTTGTATTTAAGAGTTACACTACCTTGAATGCATTAACTCACAACAATTTCTATAAAACAGGAAAGTGCTCATCTCTATTTTAAAGGTGGCAAAGGGATCAAAACTGAGATCCACAAATGAAGAATTGAGTGTTCACATTGCCTGGGCTCAAAGCCAGCACGATATTTCGGTTGCAATCTGTAAAGCATGCAGTCACTCATCTACATTGTTTCTGGATTGGAGCTGGCACTTGGGAGCTGGTGGGAAGAACTCCCAGTTGTCTTCACCTATCCACCTACCTCTAGGTACGTAGGATTCAGGGCTTGGATGCAAGTCTGAAATAGCATTTTCTAAAATGATTTTGCAGCCTTCAGACTTAAACAGTGTGAAGAGTATCTCTAGCCCAGCTTTTGTAGGTCCCCACAGGCCTTACAGTTTTGCCATATGAAGTGGCAATGCTTTGGATACTTACCTGTAACTGCTCACCTGAGCATCTCCGCTTCCCCACAGGAATGCCGAGGGAAAGAGCAGAGTAATAACCCTGTGGCACAAAAATCCCTCTTCGTATGGGATGTATCATGAGGAGATCCAGGGTGGAAAAAATATGTTGGGGAGTGGATTAAAGGTTTGGTGAAATGCACAGAGGAAAGGGGGTGGAGATGTGAACTAGTTCAAGTTGCACAAGATCTTGATGAATTCTTACAGGGTAATTTGAGGCATCTCCTCCTTCTTGGGCTCTCACACTGAGAGTAGCATTATCAGTATCAAGGTAACATCAATTCAGTTATGAACATGAATATTGACCAAAAATACTGATTCTGCTCCTTGATAGGACTCTGAAGTTTTGCTCATGTTCATGCCTAAACTGATGTTATCAGGAACCTGAGTTATCAGGAACCAGTTAGTTGTGTTCTTCAGTTAGCTGTGCCCCAAAACACCTACGGTTTTGCAGTGGGCAACACAGTAGTGAATTAACACTCTGGCAACACCCCTCCAGAATAAAAGGGAATGCCCCATCTGGCTCCTTCCCTACCTGAAAGCTCAAGCATATGCCCTTTTGATCTCAGCAGGAAAGTGCTCATGCTCAATTCCCAGCTGTGCTGCCCCCAGGGGCCTGTTGAGCAAGCCATTGAGCTGGGAAAGAGGAGCTCTTCCAGTGGAGAACCGACTGCAGTGGGCAAGCAGAAATGTATTCACATGTTGGTCTGGGAAAGAGAGGGTGCAAGTAGCTATTCAAATACACAGAGGAAATTGCTTCAGTGGGTGAGAATAAGCAAGACCACCCTTACTCACATATACTGTTTCAGTATAGTATAAAGCAGACCAGAAGATCAGAGAGTGACAATGTCAAATAATAAATAGATAAGTATAGGGTTACACATTAATGTTTCTTTCATCATTAGTATGATTTTCTGCAAGCCTACCCTTCTGATGCTTATAGAGCTTCTTAGGGCAGTGATTATAGCTGCTAATAGTTCCAACAACACTAGCACGTGGCTAGCACTGGAACTGTGCAATGCATGGATTGACACCCACCTCACACTGTTAGGTCTGGATTGTTACATCAGTACTAATACACTGAAAAATAGCTGAAAAGTGAAAAAAGATTCTAGAGGAAAGAGTGCTATGATTTGATAGAGAAATGTTTAAAGCTTCCAATATACTGTGCTGTTTACGACAACCTCTGCAAAGTAATCCTACAGCGAACACTGTAAGTGAATGCCCGTGGAGCTCACTGAAACTCAGGCATAAAAGAGAGAGGTTGTCTATATGTGGCTCCAGCATGGAGGAGAAATACACAGGTTAGCTCCAAACAAGATGGTTGAGGTGTGGAGGAGCAGCCAGGGCTGGAAATGGACCTTGACAAGGGCTACCTGTGTGGCATTCTGGGAAGATCTGTGATGGACAACTCAAGATCAGCCTACAAGCTTTACAGGCTTTACAGGCAAACTTGAACTGGAACCGAGTTTTGAGAAAAGGTGGAATCAAATAACAGTTTTCCTGTAAAATTAAGTGAAGCTGGAAGTGAGATTTTGAAGTTTTGCCTGTTTTTCAACCTGAAACTCAGGAATCCAATGCCAGTCTGAAGCACGGGGAAGAAAATAAAACAGGACTTATTCCATAAGCAATTTGTTATTTACTAATTGCCCAGTCATTTGCTTCACCGAATTAATTATAGCAAAAAAAAATCATTAATTTGCCAATTATTTAATGAAGATGCAGAACGTTTATAAATGGTGACCTCATCCCACAGCTGTGTATGGATCTGAGTAACAAGGCTCAAATGAGTTCCCATTACCTTCAACCAGAAAGTGTGATTGACTTAAAACATAAACCTAGCAGAGTTACGTTTCTTGGTATGTCTTCACCTTCCCATAATGCAGGAAAAACAAACAGAAATGTAATTTCAGCATGAAGTTTTAAAACTCCATTAAAATCTCCTAAACAATCAATTTCTTTACATTTGCTGATTAAACTATTTCCTTACACAGTCACTGTTTTAAATACATGACTTGTACTTCACAGAACTTTCTGCACTGCAGAAATTCTTGTAATATATCTGCATTGAGATTCCTAAAGATCTATTACAGCTGACAAGTCTTCTTCTTTAAGCACTTGAATGACAAACAACGAAAGTAAATCTTTCTTCATTCTTACTTCACCTCATTCTGAATTTATTGCCTGTCATATCTGACTGAGACCTTTCTATGAGGAAGCACAGGAGCGACAAGTCTTGATATAATGAGACTTCTTACAGAAAGTTTGCTTTGCAGTCACTTGGTGGACTTGGCAGGGTTAGTTTTATGGTTGGACTCTAATCTTAAAGATCCTTTCCAGCCTAGAAGGTTCTGTGATTCTATTCTGTGATTCCACTGAAAGTACTGGGGAAGTTTCAACTGACTATGGTAGTCTGCATGTCAGAAAAAATTCCTATTGCAAAACTACAACATTTAATTTACATCAAAGGCTTCTTCTCAGTTCATTTAATCAGTAGCGAGTATTAATTTGTGATCAAGCCTTTCTCTTTTATTTCACTTTCTGGATATATTATTTATATTTTCATATATTATTTACACCATTGCAAAGCTAGCATAAAACACAAAAGAGCAGGGCCCTCTGTCTCTTAACCACTTAAGGAAAAATAAAAAAGAAATTTATTAGGTTAGCACCAGATGCAAAGTTTTATTTATCTGATTCTATACTTGTATATAAACTCATTCTTCAGTAATTAGCATTGTCAGAAAACTTTTTGAAGCCAGTGACAGTTTAAGGCAATTGTGTGGATAGATGACACACAGTTACCAAGTGTCTTAAGTGTCTTTTTGGGGGTTGTTATAGGCAATAAATCTGTACTGGCTTTATTCTTGCCAGCCCTGATCAGCATTGTGCTGAACACATTCCCCCTTTGTGCTTGGTGTAACACATACTTTGCTAGACAGAACCCTCAGATGTTACTGGGTTCAGCCATAATGTGCTTGCTGAAATATAGCAAAAAGTGTGACAAGGTCTGTGTGCAATGACCCTGGAGAAAGGTCTAAAGCTCAAGTGTGATGAGGAGCAGCTGAGGGAGCTGGGGGTGTTTAGCCTGGAGAAAAGGAGGCTCAGGAGAGACCTTATCACTCTCTACAACTGCCTGAAAAGGGGTTGAAGGTAAAAAGTAGTAGGACAAGCAGAAATGGCCTCAAGTTGCACCAGGGAAGGTTTAGACGGGATTTTAGAAAAAATTTCCCCATGGGAGGGATTGTCAAGTACTGGAACAGACCCCACCCAGTGAAGTGGTTGAGTCACCATACCTGGAGGTATTTAAAAGACGTGTAGATGTGGCTCCTAGGGACATGGTTTAGTGGTGGACTTGGCAGTGCTGGGTTAGAAGTTGAACTGGATAATCTTAAAAGTCTTTTCCAACCTAAATGATTCTGCGGTTCTGTAGTTCTATGATAAACTATGCTACACACCAAAATACCTTTTTCTTCCTGGCATGTAATATCTTCTTTATGTCTCTGTTTTACGTAGGGAAGGAGGGGGTAATCTTGCTGAATTGTTCTCATTCTGTTTGCTGGTGCAGTACTGACTAGAGAGTGCAGGCAGCCTGATCTCAATTTCTAATTTCAGTGGTAAAAATGCTCTTATTGAAGTCCGCACCAGATGGAAATGCAGGATCCAGCCCATTGCAAGTGAGATGAATTGTTTTACATATTTGAATTTGATATAATTTATATTGCAAAAACTTTGTGACCTACATCCAGCAGCAAGATAGTCAACACTGTTTTGTTCTCACCCTTCCTTTTGTACATATTTGAGTAAGTATACTGGATCCGGTAACAAAAGTTTCGCTATCTGATATGGGTGTTTGTGCTTTTCTTGTTATTGTCAGATTTGAGGAAAGCATTCATTCTAATTCTAGTCATGAGAGCAGGGCTCTATGCATTTTCACACTGGAAGGGTTTTGTTTGTTTGTTTGAGTTTTTTGACGCTGCAGTTAAACCAACAATAATTTCTGGATAGTTTAATATTGAAACTTGGAGTCCAGCACAATAAATATTCTCTCAGTGAACACCAAGAAACATATTTTATGACAAAGTGCCAGGCTACTAAAATTTCATGCATGGTGCTGGTTTCACTTGGTGTAGAGTTGATTTTCTCTGGAGTGGCAAGTATGGGGCTTTGCTTTGGAATTATGTTGAAAACAGTGTTGAAAACACAGGGATGTTTTAGTTTTTGCTGAGCAGAGCTTACACTGTAGCACTATATAGAGATAGTAGTTTGATTCTGAAAGTCTCTGCATTCATTCTAGTATTACCATTAATACATTTCTGAGTTTCAAAGGAAAATTAACTTTTTTTGTTCATGAATCACTGTGTTATATTTCACAGTATAATGTAAAAGTGCTCATTGTAGATCTCATATTGATGTTGTGACACTCTTCTCAGAAAACCATAAATGTCAGTAATCTTGCTGGAGAATATCCTCGATTTTAAATGTTAAACTGTGGTATGTTCTGAACTTGTAAAGAAATAGAACTTCCAAGAGCAGTCTTATACAAATAGCATATGTTTTGTAAGTTTGTGATTGACATAATATTTTTGTGCCACCTTATCTATTTTCTACTCAGCCCCTAATCTATTTTAACTTAGCTTATTTCATCTCTTCCACTGACTTTAAGCATATACAGTTCCTTCTTGAAACCAAATATATATGTATATATTTCTCTTTTCACCTCATAAATCAGACACTTTTCCCCATTTTTTTCACCTTGTGAGATACATTCTTACCTCTTACCTTAGTAAATGCTTTTCTAATTGTAAGGATGGGACTCTCCTGAAATCTGGTATCTTGCAGCTTTATAGGACTAAAAAAAGGTACATTGACCCCACTGGAGGAAGTGGGGAGGCACTCTGTGATGGCAACAGAATAATCACAGCAAACTATCGTCAGCCAAGTGGAATTAAGCCATCTCAACACCTAACCTAATTAACCAGGTGCTCACAAAAGCTGCATTCCAAAGTTATTGCTGAGATTTTACTTAGCAATATTCCTGCAAAAGAATGGGTGCTGTTGTGCCATCCAGCCACAGACACTACTTTTGGAAATTCAACAGGGTAAGCTTAAGTTTAGTAGGAAGGTTGTATTTGACTCCCTTCTTTTGGAGCATAGTTATTGCTGTTCCTGTTCTGCATTTGGTGAGATACTCATGGAGTGTCTACAGTGAGAAAAGGGTTTCCTTTTTCTTATCCAGTGGTAGTCAGTGGGAATAGACCAGCACCTCCATAGAATGGCTCATCCTCTCCTAAAATAGGTTGTTGAGATGATATCAGTATCCTGTTTAATTCACCTTATAAAATAGTAGTGAGTACAAAAATGACATAAAAGGAATATTGGATGGGGAAATTTAAAAAAACAGAAGAATGACAGATTACAGAGGAAAAATAAGAACAGGAAGGTAAATATCAAGAAGGAAGGATATGCACGTGGAAACAAAGACATGCATGAATATGTCTTCATTACATATTTTAAAAGGAAAATAAAATTTTTAAAGGAAATAGGTGGGGAAAAGTAAAATGAAACAGGAAAACAGGTTTATGAGGAGGAAAAAAATCATTAGGAAGATGACATAGTAAAGGGAAGAAAAACTCTGTGCTTATAAGGAAGAGATGCAATTAAGTAGGACAGGTATCAAAGAAGAAAAAGAGAAATGAGAACACCAACAGAGATTTGGTCTACACATACTGATGTACACTTGGCCACTTTGTTTTAAAAGATGGCAAAAAGAATGGCAAAAAGTGTTTATTATGGCAGGGGAGCACAGAGCAGGCTGGCACAGCTTTGCCATGGGCTGGAGCAGGGCCAGGCGGCCCCTGGCTGGGGTCAGACCCCATCTAATGGGCTTTGCCCCTAAGCAGAGATTATTGGCTCAGGTAAGAAAGGCCACAGAGCTCCCTCCTGTATAACACTAAATATCTCAATCTGATTGTACAGCTTCTGCTGCACATTTTACACCAACTGCAAAAATTATTTAAGGACAATTTGAATCTTTTGTATACTCATAGTTTCTAATGAGAGAAGATAGTAGGATAGATGGTAGACTTTATGCCAAGTAGCCTTAAGAAATAATAAAATAACAAATAAATATTTATAATATTCCTTCTTCAATAAAGCCTGAAGTCAGATAAGTTCTCTCATCTCTTTAATGATTTATTAAAAATCTTTAATTGGCTGTTCTTTAAAAATTCCAATTTGACTTTTAAAGTGAAAAGTCAAAAGATAAAAGCATTTGTAGGTAAACTTCCACATCTGATCTGCCCATGTCTCTATAATTCAAATGAAGGAATGAATTTCAAAGTAACATTTCAAGCTTCTACTCTTATTTCAGCAGCAAGTGAGATTTTTATGTTGTATTTGAAAGTGTAAAGTAAAATTTTTGCATTTGCCCATATTATCTATATGGATCTAATTTTTTCCAGAATGATGTGCCATTAAATGATATAATAACGATGCCATTTATTTATATGGGTTAATGCCTCTATAGCCCAAACTATTCCACAAGCCATGATACATCACTATAGTAATATTAAGCTCCCCTGTTATAATTGGGTCTGTACAGTTTGCCATTCCACGCAAAGCAACAAAGGGCAGCTCTACACAAACCACTCCAAATGCTGGAATTAATTGTGTTGTAGACTTCATATTGCACTTGCAGATGTTATTAATTACTGCTACTCTCTGTTTAATAGCTGTTTCCATAGTAACTATGATTTTTTTTTAAGAGGGTGTGAAAGAAATAAGTTGATTAGTTGTTTTGTTTGTCGTTTTTTTTTCCTAAAAGGAGGACAAAGGCAACCTGACTAAATAGAAATATATATATATACATATATGTAAATATATATATATAGACATATACATATGAATAAATCTTCAAGCACAAGCAGTGCAAGGTAAACAAAAAGTAATGACACAGAGGAACATGAATGTTTCCAGAAGATATCAAGCTACTTAAATGATCAATTACTTAAGTTAACAATCTGCTCTCACTTGATCCTTTTAAGTTTAATCCTAGTTAGTGATTTTTGGCACAATCTAGAAAGACCAGTGAAGTCAGAGTGCATGCAGTGCAAGCAAACACAGATCTATGTCTGTCTCCAGGATCAGAGATTTACTAGATACAAACACACTACCAGCGATGCTGGCTTAGAAATAAAAGGCTTAAAAACACACATCCCTTTGAAGACTTAATAATAAATTTAATATCTTATGTGATTTATAATTTAACCACATGACTGTGTATCCTGCATTTGAAATGCAGGAACAGAGTACAGTGTGTAGAATATCAGCTAACACACCAACTACCTTTTATCTTTGAGTCATCTCTAAATTCTGTCTTCATACAACACATGCTGTTGGTTAAGAAGTATTCTAAAATCAGGTAGAATGTCCTGGTAACTAGAGAGGTGGGTAGTTTGATATTTTCTCCTTACACATATCAGAAAATAAAATCAAAATGAAAGAAATTACTGATAAATTAAAAATTATTGCCTCTTGAAACTACTGGGGGGGGAAGTAAGATTTATTTTGATATTTCAAGATTACACACTGAAATAACAGAAATATTTCCTTTTGAAGTGTAGCATTTATCATATTCTAACTCTTAAAATATCATATGAAAACTATGGCAATCTCAGCTAATTTCCATCAATAGCTGTGATAGAAAACGTGACTTTAAGTGTCCAGTTCTCCCTCCCTCGAGAACAGAAAGCCTTTCCTCTGCTTTGAAATTCAGATGACTGACTCCAGGAGCACCACAAGAATTTTTCTTTTCCATGGAAGCCCTTTGCCAAGTCACATGTGCACCCATATCCACTGTGGGAGTGAAATATACCCTTTTGAAGCAGATAAGCATTTGTCCCATGCACTGGTGAAATCCTAGGTTTACAGTTTAAGTAGGTCAGAAGGGATGCCCATTTTGTGACTGAACTTCAAAAGGATACACAGCACCTCAACTGCTTGAATGCATTGGTAGCCCAGTGTTCAAAATTGTCATGAAAACATCTACATAAAGCACACAGAAAATAAAAATAACCCAGGGTATAATAAACTAATTAAGCATATTAAAATAGATTTTTTTAAAAAAGAGGGTCTTAATGTTTAAGAGGATAAATCTGGATGGAGAGTTTTCCTTTTATAACACAAATCAGTGTTTTCCCTGTGAGCTGGGAAATTCCCGTAGGACCTAAGCGTGCTCTGCCTCCCACGCGACACCTTGCAGCAGAAATCCTCTTTGAGGAGAAGCTGCTCTCCACAAGAGGCTCCTGCTATTCCCTCATCTGCTGCCTTGGACTCAGTGCCCAGGCACAGCATCCTTGAGCTGAACCACACCTCCCATGGTGTCCTGCAGAGGAGTCACTGCTGCACCTCCAGGGATTCACTGGGACCAGGCTGTGGTGTCTGCTAAGAAAAAACAGCAGCAGTGCCAGGTGGGATCACTATTCCCTGGAAATAGAGCTCCTTAATTTATTTTTTTCACTTTGGAAACTTCTTTTGCCCTTGACTATGCCTTGCTTCTGGCCAGTCTCCTGAGGTCTGTTTTCTAGGCGTAAAAAGAGATGAGAGGAAGATCATTTTTGAAAACATGAAAAGTCTATGGAAGACATCAAGAAGAGGACATAACCTTGAGAGTACAGGGGTAAAGGAGGCAGAAAACCTAATGCTGGGTCAGAAAATTAAAAGGAAAAGGATTAATTAAAATATACTAAAGGAGTTTTGAAGATGAGAAAGGAATAAGTGCTAAGTATTTTGCTTTGTAACAGAAGCTCTGCTGAAAATCAACAGGGAAATTGTGGCTTTTATTTGAGTGTCAATTTGCATATTAATATTGTGATAGCATTATGCAATAGTATATAAGACAGATTGGGTAAATAGAGGCTGTGACCAAACAAATTTCAGCTTCTTCCCCACGTCTATTGAAAATAAAAACTGGCAGAATGTCACACTGTAGGATTGTCCTTGATTTGTTTCCAGTAGAACATTAATTGATGTGTTCCCATGTTTTGATATGTGATTTACAAGCTCAATAACTCGAAGGGTGATTACAGCCAGGCAGGCAATCTGGATGCCAAGCCTCATTTCAGTGAACTGTCCTGGATATTTCACTCTGGAAATCATGGCTTTCTAAATGTGTGGGAAACAATATTAGGCAATGGCAATCAACAGTGCAGTTTTCTGTTGCTGTAGCAGGAGGGATTATTTTGAAATAGCTAGTGCATCTGTTTGGTAGCTATTTTTTTTCTTGAACTGGAAAAATCTACAGTGTTTAAAACAAAATTCTTACAAAATACTCAGAAATGAAGAAAATTTTAACCAAGGACATTTTGCATTAAAAAAAATTTGGTTTTTTTTTCAATGAAACCAAAAAGAATGAAGAAGAATATGTACAACAAATAAAAAATAAATTAAAAAAAAAATCTTACCATAGCTTGCTTTGCAAGAATCTTGATTACTCAGTAATTTTGAGCTATATTTTCATTCCAACACAATCTACAGTGACTCAACTATGACCCCTAAATACAAAGGTACCACTGAAAAATTCAAGCTCATTATTGTAATACCCTGTGTTGCTACAATATCATTAACCCATTTCATGTTTCATCTCATTTTCTAATATGGTTTCATTTGGTGAAAGCTGCTTAACAGGAAAAAAATTCAGAGCTTTTCTTTTTTTAGTAACTCTATTGCTAAAGAAATGATAGAGAATTTGTGTTTCAAAGGGAAAGTACAGTGATCGTGTGATGTAGGTTTATCCAATTGAAAGATACTTCCAGTACAGCAGCTTTAAAGGTTAATATT
Organism: Grantiella picta; assembly: GCA_013397955.1. Taxonomy (NCBI): domain Eukaryota; kingdom Metazoa; phylum Chordata; class Aves; order Passeriformes; family Meliphagidae; genus Grantiella; species Grantiella picta. The sequence goes on from VZRM01000657.1 coordinate 356,716, forward strand.
TCAGCTCACACATCAAAACATAGGAGATGGTATGAATATTGGGGAGCAGAGTACTAGAGGATGAAAAAGGCACAATATATCTTTGCAGTGTGAAAACTGGCACATGTTGGCCAAAAATGTTGTGGAAGCAAACATCAGCAGCAAATTTGGGATATAAAATATTTAACTTATTAAATCCACAAGTGATAGTTTATTATGTCTTACATTGAACCTTCTATCTGAAAACTGGATATGAAGATTTTGCTTTATCCAGCATTTAGGAGAACATCATCGCCCTCTTTTCACCTGTGGGATAAGTTGGAATTTTACTGGATCCTGTGGCAGTGCCTTCCTCTGTTCAGCATCATCTTAGGATTTGTTGCAAAGTTGCTGTTTTAGGAGACACTGATTTACTAATGCCTTTTACAACAAGGGAAACAGCCTCTGTGCAGGAGAGAGATCAAGTCTATTACTTTTCATAAAAACTCATTTAATTAATTCCTCATCATACTTCCTCATGACTCGTTTTTCCAGAGTATTTAATGATGTGAAGAATGCTTGTTCTTACTATATATACTTCCTTCTATTTCATCTGTTGCTTTGTCCATACAACTTTGCACTAGAAAGTGAAGCACATTTTACTCTGTGGTCAGGAGGATGAGTGGCCTTGTCTCAGGCTTTTCAGTGTTACGGGAAACATATTTTGATGTGGAAGCAAAGTGGCTTCTTAGCAGCTGAAAGAACTTAGGAGAGTATAAATATGGAAAAGTAAACAGAAATTAGTGAATTTTTGGTGTGGCAAGAAGAATGGGATAATTCCGGAGACCAAGTTTGGGAGGCAGGGCTTAGAGGAAGAAGATGAACCTTTGCAGAAGTTTGGGGAGGAGAAATGAGACCAAAGAGTCTGCAAGAGGAAATAGGAGATTGTATCTTTCTCTGATAGTTCTTGTAGGCATATTGCTGTGTCTAAGGAATGAAGTGCAGGAAGGACGTGTCTAAGGAAGGAATACAGCTGCAGCCTTATTTACACTAAGGATCTGCAGGTCCAGCTTCCCAAAAGTAAAGTCTTCTTCTGTTTGTATCCAGCTCAGCAAATGAAGATGCATATAATGCAGAAAGTCATCCTGTGACTTGGAGCTCCCAGCCAACTAGAGATGGTTAGTTAATTTCTTCTCATTTCTGCTGTAAAAAATGAGATGCTAGAAGTTAACAAAGCATGCTCAGAAAAGGCAGTGCTGCTGAGGTCAAAAAGTTTAAAAATAAAACAGGAATTGCCAAAAATATAACAGATTTAAAACAAGCACCAGAAGTTTCACTGCTTCATAAAGGAGAGAAGCAGAGGCATTGTGCAATAAGGTTAAGGAGAGAGATGATATAGCTGTGGTTATGCCGTAGCTATGACGCAGCCCTTAAATAAAAAATTACGTTCTTTTGTGTTTCTGGCCTCATTTCCATAGATTCTAGATTTTGAAGGTAATTAGTGATATAGAAAAAATGTGATAAAATACAACATGGGGTTACAAAGGCTTACTTGATCATCCTGGATTAAGATTTTATTTTCCTTTCATTTTCTGGACAAAGGAAATGAAATACATCTAATTGACTTAGACTTTTACAAAGCATCTGATACAATTCCACAAGGAAAATTATTAGCTAAATAGAAAAGTCAGGAATTAGCAAAAGAATTTTGAAATGGGTAAGGAATAGAGTTAAAAGAGAAAAAGTGAAATGTTGAAGTAAACTGTTGGTTAGACAATTGTCTTGAAAGCTAGATTGGAGACTTATTTCATCTAACATTTTCATTAGTAGTCTTGGCTCATGGTCTGTGGTTGATCTGTTAAAATGTAATGATGACACAAAGGAATTGCCAATATAGGGGAGGGTTAAACATCATAGGGGATGAAAAAGATGAATGATGATGGCAATATCAGAGTAGGAAGAAAATTATGACTTTAGGGACTAATAGGAAAAAATGACTTGCTGCATATATTGGTTGTTTACACAATGACTTTGATTCATTAATATTATGTAGATACAAGGTAACCAAATATGATCCTGTAATCTGGTTGTGTTCCCCTCTATTGCTTTAATATTTTTATTGTTTTCTGCTCCTCTGTATTGTTTCCTTCAGGGGAGGTTTAGATTAAATATTAGGGAAAATTTCTTCACTGAAAGGATGGTCAGGGATTGTAACAGGCTGCCCAGAGGGGGTGAAATTGCCATTCGTGAAAGTGTTCAAAAAATTTGTGGATGTAGCACTTATGGACATGGTTTGGTGGTGAATATGGTGAATATGGCTACATTGATAGTTGCCGTCAAAAATCTTAGAAGTCTTTTCCAATTTAAATGATTCTGTGATTCTACAAAGCACTTGAATTTGGGCTGAGTGTGAAAAACTTTGATTTTGAACTCTGTTTCTTGCGTTCCCGTGCATATATAGCCTGTGAGAGCCCATCCTGACTGTGGAATATCCTTCTGGCCAAAGATGTGAAACAAATAAATTCAGACTGGAACAAGGGCTAAGAAGAGTTCCTGGGACTAAGTGTACTTTGCTTTTACAAGCTGGGGGCAGATAAGGAGTATGCTCACTCTCTGAAATTGTAAGAGCAGGCAGAAGAGAGAGAAGGCACATTTTAGCTAATGGATAGTGCTGCTACAAGGATAAACAGGCACAAATTAGCCCTGGTTAGATGTGAAGAGGAAAATCAAGACCATGACAGCAGTGAGAGTCTGCAAGGGCAAAAAGGGACTGTGTTTTCAGCTCACGAAACAGAAACAACAGTGCCTCTTCTCCAAGATCAGTTTCTCACTTCATTTTTATTTCCACAGTGAGTATGCCTCAACACATGCCCTTAACACCAATAACACCATTCTTCACTAGCATTACTTCGCTAAGCCTGTCCAGGCTGTGGAAATTAAGCATCATTTCTCTTTTTACAGTTTGCATTTGCTATTCCCTGGCACGCTCCAGTTTCTGTGTTTATGCTCTTTTCACTGTGTTAGTTCACCATTTTAGAGTTTCCCTCTGCTTCCTCATATGCCTTTCTCCTTTTCCTGCATGGTATCTTTAGGCATCTTGCTGTAATTAATTTTATTATTGACTTTTCTTTTTATTTTCTTCTTTTTTTTAGCCAAACTTTGCACCAAAGCAGTTGAAACACCATTTCTACCTTATTTCTCAAAAAAGTGACTCCATTGCATCTATCATCATCATATATAGCAGCCTTAAAATTTACAAACATAGGCCTGGAATAAACAGGCAGAATGCATATCATTTCGTGGGCTGATGCAAGTATAAATGATTTTAATTTCTTTTTCTCTATTATCCTAATTACCTAATTATACCATTGACTCCATATTCAGTTTATTTGGCCACAAAACAAATGCTCTGAAACCTTTCTTTTCCAAGCATGCCAGCCCATATAGAGCCAACAAAACCCAAAAATCCCATCCCCCTTAGATCCAACATAGAGCAACCAAACCCTTGTTTGCTCTCAGTAATTTCTGATACTTGCTTAAAAATAGGAGAGATATTGTCAGTCACCTCTTCAAATTGGCTCTTGATAGGATAAAATGTCTTCAACATTAATTGTTTAGCCCCTTTATTCTTATTTGTTCAAGCAGACCGTTTAAAAACTGCCTTTCAAATAGTTGTTACCATTACTGCTATTTTGGGGCAAGGCAGTTGTTTGGTGCACTCAGAGCCTGGATCAGCTCCTGGGCTGTGTAAGCAAAAGTTGCTGAAAATCAGCCATAAACTGCTCAGTTTTTCAGACTGAAGTAAGAGTATTAAACTCAGTGATATCAGGTACAATCTCTATCTTTACATAAAACTAATATGTGAATTTATGCAAGCCCAGATAAGTGTCCAAGCCCTTCTCCCCAGGACTGTGCTCAATCCCTTCATCCCCCAGTGTATACTGCTATTTGGAATTGCTCTGACCCACGTATAGCACCTTGCATTTGGCCTTGTTGAACTCCTTGAGGTTAATTATCTGCTTTCATAGTGCTAAATATAGGTGCCTAATTCCTGGAGCCTTTAGTTACACTGGAAGGAGGCAAAAGCTTCTTTTAATAAAGGTCCTAAGGCATAGGTTTCCAAGCTCTACTCTTCCAGAGGGATGATATCATAGCATTCTAAATCAAAAGAAAAACGTGATTTAAGTAGATAGTGCGTAAAATGTGTTGACAAAGATGCTTTGATATATAACCATTAACATGTCCTCTCTTTTGACTTTTGGTTTTGCTGTGGTTTTGTTTTTTGTTGTGTTACAAAATTATTGTGACAAAATATTTCTGCCTGTAAGTTATTCTCAGCCAGCTTTTATTTGGGTTCATGGACTAAACAAAATTTAAGGCCATTCTGATTACCAGAGCTACCAGACTTGTTCCCAAGCAGAAACTGAGGCCTGAGGTAAGAATTCAGCACTGTCCAGCTGGCTACAGTTCAACCTTGGGATTTTCTTTTTCTTTTTTTNTTGGCCCAAGAATTTCAGAGAAAGTGGTATAAAACCTCAGACAAAAAAAACCAGTCAGGAACTTAATCACATGTTGGAAAAAATGCTGATTTAGTGAGTTTTCATGGCTGCTTTCACCAGTACCTGTAGGTCTTGCTAATGGGTTTCCTGTTCAAACACTGGTGTTAAGAAAACTTTAATGATAGAAATTTTTAATACTGTAACTTCAGAAAACCTGACCTGATGACAGTCCCCTTCCCAGAGGATCCAATTAAGTTATAACTAGGGTAATGTCAAGCTTGTTTATTGGCTTAGAGTGGAGTTTCCTGATAGCAGCAAACATACAGCAACATTTATATTGATGCTAGTTGTGGCAAAAAGAAAGCTTAAGAGGGAAGAGAGTATACCAGTACTCATTTGAGTGGCAGTAGAGAGAGACTTAATTTCTCTGTGATTTCAGATTATTTTAATTGAAGTTAAGGCAATTTCTTCCCTATCTGTTTATTTATCTCTTTACAGAGGATACAGCCTTCTGGGTTCAGAACTAAATGGCAAATCACTTCTGTTTTCCTGTAGCTGGAGTTAGTGTTTCTGCTACCATGGAAAGCCTAACCGCCCAATGTGGGTGCCTCACTGAGACATGAAAAGTACTGTTACTTTGGTCTGAGTCAAAAAGATGGGGATTAAGTGTGAGCAATTTGCATATTGTTCAGCAAATATGTCCTGGGACCACATATTGAACCATGAAGATCAAACAAATGGTGAAGAGATAGTTCCCGTATAAGCTCTTCCATACCATACATGCAATATTTTCTACAAGCTCTTCCCCACTGTTGTGGTAGATTGAACAAAATTGACTATAAGGCAAATCTGTGGTGTGGAAGTATTAGAGAGAATCATGGGAAAATGAAGAAAACACACAATGGGGACTGAATTAAGGTTGCAGAAGAAGCTTTTGAATGCTTGACTCCATAACCTTTGTAACCTTAATAATGTTATTTTAATGCATACTATGTTTTATTTGTTTAATGCCTCAGAGTAGCTACATTTGGAATGAACTCCATAACCTCCACTGAAGGAAGCAACTCAATAGGTCCCGACCCAGCATGGCCTGTTGTGATCAGCCTGTGTAAGGTCATAAGCATCAGCCTTGGCCCTGAGAGCTGATGACAGAGTGCAGAAAAATTCTGTCTTCAGTTTCATGAAAGCCTAATTGCTCACTTTGTCATGTTGATCTTGTAACATGTCTCCTGCTCCTACTGCTTCTCAGTAATTTTCTGCATAGAAATAACCTCTGTGCACTGTCACCATTCACTCTGTGACATGGTGGAACTACTGTACAGGCTATTTCTGTTAGATTTCACTAGGGAATGTTATTTCTCCCTGGAGCTGCTCCCACCAGCTTCATGCTATTTCTATCTCTGAAGAAACAATTCTAAGCAGCACCCTTTCTGATATCAGTCCTTCCCCTCCTCCTTCTTAGAGCTGGCAGTCATATTTGACCGTGTGTCAAATCAAAATTCAAGAGGGTTACTATACAAAGTGTTTGCTATATTCTAATGCTTCAGGATCCTTTCACTCTAATGTCATCCTATACTTCAGCAATGCATTGCCCAGCTCCTGAGCTCCCTGAATCCAGTGTGTCCAGAATCCTGGAGCAATGCACTTGTGTTGGGGCAGCTCTGTCAATTACAAAATCAGTCTGCAGTGTGCTGCTGTGGCTCTGATCTTGGGAGTGCTGGGTGACCACAGCAGTGCTGTAACAAGCTGCCTCTTTGCAGTCCCCTGGGCCATTTGCTTGGATGCAGAGAGGGGAGGGGTGATGTGCAGGACAACACATTAACCTTCTCTATGCTTTGGGTTGTCTTGAACTCTTTAGTCTGAATCTAAAGAGCAGCATCTGACTTTTGTGATCTTCTCACCATTGCTTTGAAGGGCATTTTACTTAATTAGAAAAATGCACCCAAATTATGTCCACATCACTGGCATCATATGTTACCCTCGGTTGCCTCATAGAAAAAAAGCATAATTAAACATAAACTCTGCTCACAAATGCTATCCTGTCACCAGTTATTTCATGCAATGTTACCTTCCTTTCCTCCTGTTTATCTAATGACTTGGTGTTGTTATTCATACTACTTCTGTGCTTTTTGACTTAGCACCATATGTTCACTCACTTTAAATCTGATATTAATGATCTTTTGTGGTATATACACTTCCATGTATTAATTACTGCTGAGATTCAGATATTTGGGTTTCAGAAATAAAAAGGTGTTTTCTTTGTATTTTTTATCATTCAGAAAGACAGGCTTCTTTTGCAAAAGGAGGTAAAAAAAGGTTAAGTTTTAAAGGATTAATGTTCAAACTAACATAGAACTACAGCAAAAATGAGGAGGGTGAAAAAATTATTTGACAGTTTCCATTTCTAAAAGTTTACTTTCATAGTTCTGACTGATAAATGCAACTTGTATAATATTGAGGATATTCAAGTACGTAGATTGCAGAACCTTTGACAGGAGGAAAACATGTAGGCAGATGGGAGAGGACGTCTAGACAGAGCTAGATGCTCACCAATACCTGCTGCTGTAATTCCTGTGCATGGTGTACTGTGTTATGCTAGTATGTTAGGATTTGTAAGACAGCTGTCTGATACAATAGTCACAGTGAGTTTTGTTGGCTGGAAATTCAATATTTATGATCTTCATGGGTTTTTGTGTTCTGCATTTCTTCTGTTTTGCAGGATGGAGTACCAAAAATGAAGATTTTGGCTGTACATAGTTAATCTACTTTTGGGCAACACAGGAAAGCTTTGTCGTTTTCACAATCCCATAAATCCCAGCTTTTAGCAGAACAAGACATCAGAGACAAAAGCCATAGAAAGCCACTGCTTCTTGTGGAGCAGGGATATATTCTTTTGGCTGGTCACACATTTCTGAAGCATTTTATTTATATTGATAAATTTGGCTCTTTTTGATGTTACCTGGGAGTTGTGAATTGCTCTGCAACAGTCATCAGAACTGCATAATCCCTGATGAGTCTCTTTCCTTCACTGACCCAACATTGAAAAAGATGCCTTTTGTGTACAAGGCTGCGGCCGAATGTATTTATTTGATTATCTTTATGTTGAAAACAGTATGCTCAGAAAATATAAAAGAATCAAAACTGCAAGGACCAGAGGGAATGGCCTGAAGTTTGGGTTGGATATTAGAAAAAGGTTTTTCAGACTGTTTGGGCACTGGAAGAGGCTCCCCGGGGAAGTGGTCACAGCACCAAGCCTGGCAGAGTTCAAGAGGTGTTTGGACAATGCTGTCAGGCATGGTGTGACTCTTAGGGATGGAGCTGTGCAGGGCCAGGAGCTGGACTTGATGGTCCTTGTGGGCTCCTTCCAACTCAGCATATTCTGTGATTCTGCGATTAACTGAGCAACTGAAACACCTGCCTCTGTTTTGTCTACAGAAAAAGTTTGGAGAAGAAAGAGTCTACTTGTGAAATGCACATTTAATCAAAAAATGGTTTAGGTAATTTAGCTTTGATCTACCAGCTGTGCTGAGAAATATTCGGCCATATTTTATTTCATATTTTATTTATATTTTCAAATATAAAAATATTCTCTTTACAAAAAAATTATAAAACTATGAAAGATTAAAATGTCAACTTTAGTTTTATTTCAAAGCATAAAATAAAGATTGGAAAAGGAACACTATTAATTTTGCACATGTTGAAAAGAAAATATTTTAAAAATTAGAAGTGTAAATTTATATATCAGGGCTGAAGACATAACTTCTGTGCAGATATCTATTAATATTTGGCCTATCTGAAGCTATAGTTTTTGAGAATTAGATATTTATTGTTTGTTTTTTTTTTTTTAAATCCAGGTCTCAGCACAAATTTTACATAGGCTGGAAGCTTAAGTCTGAAAATGTGACAGTAACCAGCAGGAATTTTCTTTTTAGAGGAGTAAAAGATTGGATTTCATTTTAATCTTCAAAAGAGAAAAAACTTATCAACTTCAGTGTTTTTCCTTGAAAGGATTCCACGGGCACCCACTTTTTTAGTCATGGCCTGTGATTTGTGCATTTAGATTATTGTTACAGCTGAATCAATAAACTTCTGAGCATAACATGACTACACCTAAGTGTTAATCCAAATATTTAGAACTCGTGTGTTTCACCTTTCTGATTTTGTCATTTTCAGTTTATCTCCTTACAAGAGAGGGAAGTGCTGGCTTTTCCATGAGATGAAAAAATGGAACTTCAGAGCCCAGACAACGTGTATTTCTGAAAAAGGGAGAACAGTCGATAGTGCTGAGGTCTCTGACGGCAATCCCCATCCAGCTCTTTCCAGAAGAGCATTTTTCAACAGTATCTGAGAAAATGCTCCTTGTGCTGCATGTTTTACCACACAGTAACATGTGTGAGAGTCTGCAGAAGGAATGCTTCAGTGTTGAATTGGAGCTTGGGTTTTCCATTTTCATGAATAAAAGCAATCTGCTGGAGAGCTGGAGGGTTCTGGAGAGCTGTGTTTTGTCCCTCCAAACCAGCTCACATGTGGTGTAGCCTGAGAGCCAGACAAGCTTGGACTGGAAAGACATGTACCCACTAAATTGGCCTTAAGAAATTGGCTTTATCATTGAAATAGATGCAGATCCAAGCAAAGTAATTTTCAGAAAAATCTGGTGTTTTGGACTGGAAGTTCTGGTATTTGTAGAGTTCTTTTCAGTAATGGTTTTGGAACAAACATCTGGATGAAAACTTTCTTCTCTAAAACCTCAGGAGAATTTTCTTTCATAAAACCTACAGGAGAGTTCCCCAGTCTCTCTGTTTTCCCAGACAGGGAATCGGAAAAAGCAGGCCTTCTACTCAGGTATGATAACCAGGGTACCTTTAAACATTAAAGTTTCTAACACAGGTATTAATGTGAATAACATTTTACAGACATTTTAAATCAAGGATGACATATTTTTACTTTTGTGCTATTGTTATAATTTCTCAGGTTTTTTTCACTTCTTCATTAACTAATTTAGAGAGGTGTTGAAATCTTTTTATAAAAGAAATGTACATCATATCACTTGGATGACAGTGGTGAATTTCTTCCAGGATTTAATATAATGACTGAGTTTAGCACTCTGTTCATTGTCTGAATAGATAACAAGATTGCTCCTCAGCCATCTCAGCTCTTGCATATTTGAAACACACATGTTGATGCTTGAAAGATATCTCAGAATATCCATAATGAGTAAAAAGCCTGATCGAAGACGTGGGTGGCATCCTATTCACTGAGGTGTTACAGGCACATAATCAATAGGGCATGGAGGAAGGAGATCATTTTTATTTCCTAAATTGTCTTGTTCATTAATATGTGAAACAGACAATTGGCATTTAAATACTTTTTGACATTTAAGACACTCCCCTATTTTTATGAGATTTTGACACAGTTTCATTGAATATCTTTTTATAACTTGATTTAGAAAATTATTTTAACAATTTTTTCATATTCTGTCAGCCGTGGGTGAACTGTCAAGAGGCTTGCTTTTATTTAAATTCTCAAATGTACACATTTACAAGGAGCTTAAGCCCTGATTTGGGCCTGAACAAGGCATTTGCTCTCACATTTTTTGAGGCAGTTGAAGAGCCCTCTGGAGAAGGTGGTCTAAAACTTTCCCTAATAGCTGCTACAAGCAACTTCCAATACCAAATAGGCAAGCAGAAGAAAGTTGGAAGAAATTATAATAGTGTGTCTGCCTTACAGGCTGGAAGCTGTAGGAAGGGTTTCAGCTCCCCAGAGGTCAGAAGGGGGAGCCTGCAGTAGACTACTTGAATGTTAAAACTTCTGTTTCTAGATATCCCACTCTTTATGCTGATTTAAATTTTGCTGGGAGACCTGTCACCAATAACAGAAAGCACATAAAGTCGTGGAAAGGACTATGAAAAATTAAATCTTTTAATCTAGATTGAGTCTTATATTTTGGACCTCATCTGTATTTGAAAAAATGTTCTTCAAAGAGCTTCTCTGGGTGTAAAACTAGCACTTGAGCAGAATTATTTCTGTGCTGGGTCTCTGAAGGAGTGAGAAATGTCCAACCATTTTAATGATTATCTGGTAGTCCTTCATTTTATTTCAGCCTGCTGAATTACAGATTTCCTACAAGCATGAGTATCTACTCAAAATCTCTATCTGCAAGTACCTGAAGGCTTCTGTCAGGGCTGGCCCAGGACACCTAGTGCTTGGTTTGCAAGGGTCTGTTATTGCTTCTCCAGGGTTAGGATCAGCTCTCTTCTGTGCAGGGGGAGCAGAAAGAAGTAAAAGAAACATATTCTTTTGTTTTGTAAGGAAGGACAAAGGAAACAGCTATGGCATAATAGACCTTGAAATACATTGGCTGCAGCATCTCTTGAGAGAGGCTTCAGCATGTTTCCTCTAATCAGCAACCCACTTCTCCCCCTCTGCCTTGCTACAGCTGTATGAATAAAGGATTCTTTTCTTCCTAGAAGTTCTGAAAATGGGAAAAACAAAGCACCTTTTGGGGCAAGCCAAGATTTATTTTAGCTTCTCAGTGAATCAGAGGGTTTTTAAAAAAATGCTCTAACGTAAACAAAACATTGCTTTTGCTTTTGACAGGGAACAAAACATTTTTTTTGAAAGGAGAAGGCTTGAGAACAAAGGTATAATGATGAAAAGCATTTTGAATAAAAAAAATTTAAAACCAATTATTTCTATTGTTTATTTCTAGTCTCAGACCTATATGATTTTGTTTTAGTTGTGTTTTAATGCAGTTAAGGAATTTGTGAAATCAGTTCACTGGAAATGTTTTTAATGTTCTCACAACTTTAGTTTTCTTTAAAAATAATCCAATCTATCAGCCACAGGTTGCATTTACTCCAGCTCCACTCACCTGTATTTCTATAGACACTGTTTCTGACTGATCCAATCATTGATTATTTTTTTCCAGGAAAAAAACCACCCCAAACCCTTTTGTTTTCAGTGCTTCAAAAAAAAACCATGAAGTCTCTGTTCCAGAATAATAGGGAACTTTTGGTCTATCTTCTAACCTTTTGCCTCCAGTAACTGACAGTTTTTGATACTAAACATCCTGCAGTGTCTTGGTGGATTTCTGCATATGACCCTCCCTCCTTCACAGCATTCCAGCAGCAGCTGCCTACAGAGCAGAGTGGGAATATCAAAGTGGGCAGCTGATTTCTCTTAACTCATTTTGTGTCTCCGGTATAAGAACCCAAGTGTAACGTAGGACAGTATAAAACAGCATTAAATATTTATATTTTTAATAGGATTTAAAGTTCAATTTAAAAAAAACAACAAAAACCAGATAACTGAATTGTTCATAATTCCCCATAAATGAAGACTATCCAATACTTGCTTCCCAGCTCATTACTAGGATTTTCTCATTTCCTGAGGTTCAAATACAGCCTGCCTATTTTCTTCAGGTGTGGATCTGTGAAAGCCAGCATAGGCTTTTCTATCATCCTTATTAGTCTTATATGAAGCAGCTGCTACCTCTTTCTGAGCAGCAAGCAGGTTGCCAGACAGCCTGAGGGGCTACCATCTGACATCCATATTTTGTTCTCAATAGGTCTGTGACTCATGCTTTCAGGGGAATACAGTCATAGGTAGGTTTTGTCTCCTTTGTGCTGATGATAGATGCAGTTTCATTTTTCATTTCCTACTGCAACTGGACAACCAGTATAGTTGTATTTCTTTTTTAAACAAGCCCTGCCCCCCCCCCCAAAAAAGCATTTAATGGATCTGTTTCATTTATTGGTGTTACATAATCATGAAACATTGCACAAATAACATTTCTCTTTAGTACCTTAAAATGAAACCAAATACAGATACTTTAATTTGGAAATAAGAAAAAAACTAATATGAATGGTCTTCCTGGTGAAGACTCTCAGTGGTTTTTAACATAGTGCTTCATGATAAGACCCTGCTGGCTGAGGAGAGAGAGACACTATTATTTGTATTTTAGTTGTGCCCATGTGCCCCAATGTGAATGTACTAAACCTGGGGTGGATGCTCTGAATTTTTTGGTCTCCCAGACAGCTTTTAGCCTGGGCAGGAAAGGCGTGGTGGGAAGCAGGTGAGAAGGGTGAAGGGATGTGCTGAGGGGCAGTCAGCAAAGCCCAGGATAAGCACCCAGCTTTTGATTTCTCTGCCTCATGTCCACTGCCTGGAAAAATTTTCTTTCAACAAAAAAGGATGGAAAATTAAAGCCCTGACAATCCTAAGGAAAAGGTAGTTGAATTTGGTAGAGAAACCACGAAAATCAAAGCTGTTAGAATTGTAAAGAATTTCTTCATCAGCTGCTAGCTTTGCACAAGCTCCAAAGTTCTTGTCGTTACTTCGGATCCATCTGTCTAATTTATTCTTCTCAGAAATAATTTTTAAGAAAATAAAGTTCACACCTTTCTCTACTGAATTTTTCACCTCTGACTAAATCCTTTTATTTGTTTTCACTTGCTCTCCTGTGTATTTCATACATTCTTTGGCCTGGAACCTTTGTTGTCTGAATTATAGCAGTTATGTATTGTTATAAATTAGCATCAGCACTGTATGTAATGTAAATTTCACTGATTAATTGCCTCTAAACAGTCCTCTTTGGCTAATGAGATATGCACATTGAAGAAGAAACCAAAAATTTGTTTTGACTTTCAATATACCCAGCTCTGTTCATGTGACTGAACTGCTGAGAATTGCACCCAGCTGTGGGATTGCACATTCAACACTGATATACTGAAAATGAAGCAATAAAGCAGCCTCGTCAGTGCATCCCTACTCTAAATTAGTTCATGAGAAAAAAAGCATCATAAACAAATCACTGTGAATAATAAGGTACTTCAAAGCATTGACAGGTCCATTTGATTATTTTTTTAAATTGTGTTAATTAGAAAACATGGGGGAAACTTAATGATGGCTGCTATTTTAATACAAGTTCACAGTCCCACATCCACCTTGCTTCTGAATGTCTCCCACTCTCCCACTGCGTCAGAAGAATGAGTGGGCTTATTCAGTGTGTTAGTGTAGAAAAACACCCATTTTCTTCTTTTCTCCACATGCCAGCTGTACATTTGCACGAGTAGTTCTCCTGAGCTTTGGTGAAGCAGAAATTTAGAATACAGACAGTTTACTCCTGATGTCATCATCTTCCTTGAGCAGACACCCATTCTCAACCCTTTTTTTGACTTATGATTAATACATATGATTAAAAATATTCAGTGTCTCCTACTTCACCCTCTCAGCTGTAATTTCCAACATTCTTCTTCACTTCAGACAATGATTTTTAAGATAAAGTGTGTATAGCACTGTGTAAAACATCAGAGTTTTAAACGGTGAATTCATAGCCTTCTGCAACAAAAGATTAGAGTTCTTGGTATGTTCTGATTGAAGCTTTCATTTCTCTTTCAGTCCAGCCAAACATAACATAACATAGTTATAGTCCAGCCAAACAAACATAACATATCCAGCAATACTAGATAACTCTTTTGGATTCTCTAGAGAATATTTTCGTGGTCAGTGCTCAGTAAATTCTGTCTAGTAGCTGCACAAATAATTAAATTGTTAGGAACCTAGGTAGGCATACAGAATAGGAAGTACAATGAGATTTCTGCTAGTCTCTGTTTAGGGCAAGAGGATTAAAGGTCCTCCACTAGGACTATTTCATAAGAGAAATAAGCTTTCTTAATGACAAGCTGAAAGAGCTGGTAAACCAAAACATAGCTATGGGCTGTTAGCTAACAATTGTATTTCACTGTCCATGAGTATGAAAGATTCCAAATCAAAGATAATGGAGAGGTCCATTGATTTTGGTAAAATTTACATGCATCTCAGGTTAACTGGATCTCCAGAACTCCAGTAAACAGCACACGGAAACAAACTCTAAAATTGGGAAAACGGAGTATCAAAGTTTTAAGGAGTGAAATATAAAAGAAAGCATAAGCAAAAATGGTGCAGGAATCAAAGGCTGACACCAAATTCCGCAATACTTAAGTTCTATTTACGGTAACCTATTGATGTGCCCTCAGCATCAGAAGATTGCTTACAGTACTGCACCTAGAAAGGGAAAAATAACTACACGTTGTCATTTAGATCTCTGCTACAAATGGATTACATAAAAAGAAATTAAAACTGGAGTTCACTCTTCAGGTTTCCTTTCACAATTTTTACTTCCCCTCCATCTTTCAAACTATAGCTGATGTGTATTTGCAGCAGAAAAATCTCAGGATATGACCTTGTGAGGTTTTTTTGATTTCTGTCTTGCTATTTAATGTCAAAAATCAATCTGTCATAGTGCAGCACATACAGAAAGGTCCAATGAGTCCATTTTTTGTCATCCTGAGCATTTGCCCTGTGCTATAGACTGGGAGTCTGTAATGTATGGTACTTGGCTGGTCTTTTCTGAGAGAATGCTTTATACTTTATTAAACTCTTCATAACATTTACAATTGTTCAGCTGCTGAAAGAAAATGACTAAGTCTTGCAATACCCTGAAAAATAAGTAAAAATGAAAACTGGAAAGACAAAAGCAGCAGCTGTGAGCTGTGGTTGCTGGGTGGCTGGGAACTCCCTGAAGCATGGAGTGCAGACATACCAGAAAAGGCTCTTTTTCTTCTGGATAGTCGACATGTAGTCTGCATTGGAAAAGAACGAGGCAGAAATCTGAGCTGAAACTTGTCCTGTTGTGTGCCCAGCTAACACAGTGTATGAACATCTTCTGACTGAGCAGCAGAGATTTTGCTTGGGAGCATTCTGTAATTGTGAAGAAATATTTGATGCGTGTCCTAGCAGACACTTAATTGTATTTACATATAGTTTGCATAAGATGCCTCCCTCAACTCCCCATAGTAATCAGAAGTATGAAATTATGGGATCCAAAGACTTTTAATATTTTTCATACATTTTAGCAGTGCATAAAGAGGGTCTTTATTAGGCTAATAGGTGAGGCTAAAAAAATACCACCCGCCAGGACTGTATTACTGTCCCTGCTCAGCTCAATGCTTGGTACTATAAACTGAGAGATTAACATATCAGTGAGAAAAAGAGAATAGTTAATGCAAATGTCCTTACAGCTCAAGTGGCAGCCACTGCAGATTAGTGCCTTTTTCTTTAGTAGGATGGGTACCTTCTGAATATATACGTAGGCATATAAATACATCCATTACATTGTTATGATGGCATTCTGTGACAGTTTGTTTGTCTGGAAGTGCAGAACAGAGTATTTTAAATGCTCATTAAAGAGAAGATATGACAGCTCTACCTCTTGCCTGGTAGTTAGAGCACTGTTCCTGCGCTGGGAAGCCCTGGTTTGAGCAAAGCAGATAGACAATCATTATGAAATTCTGAGACAGGTTCCCTAACCACCCTTCATCAGGCTGTGCAGCAGAGCAAAACAGGTCTCTTTGAAATACTCCTAAGTATAAAATACAAGAATATTCACTGACAAAGAGCAAAAGAGAATGACCCCATGACTTTTTCTTTGACTGCAAACATGAGAAAAGATTTTCTCTGGAGTTCCAGCCCCATCTCCAATTGATACTG
Source organism: Grantiella picta (assembly GCA_013397955.1). Classification (NCBI taxonomy): domain Eukaryota; kingdom Metazoa; phylum Chordata; class Aves; order Passeriformes; family Meliphagidae; genus Grantiella; species Grantiella picta. Next base: position 372,702 of record VZRM01000657.1, read on the forward strand.
TCACAGCAGGAGCTGCCCACCCTGAGCCCTCGCCCAATTATACAGAGACTGAGAATTTCAGTCTCCTTATACAGACAAAAAAACTGAACCTTCAATTTCTGCAATTAATACCTGAACTACTGTCCTCTTCAATAAAATAGATTGCTTCCTCACCATCTCTCAACTTTTTTTTCAAAATACTCAAACCCAAACTTTTTAAATTCAATCAAAGGAAATGTGTAACTTGACAAAATTGTGTTTCTCTATTTGTTTTTTTTTTTTTTTAATATAGAGAAGATTGTTCTCTCTTTCCCTGTGTCCCTGTGAAATTTCAGGTCAGACTGAACTTAAGTTCCTCTGATTTCTCTTAGTCAGCTGGGATTTGGAGCAAAGTGAGCTGTTTATCTGTTTCCTAAGACTGGCCTTGGATCGTGTAATGTGGGACAATGTGGTGGAGACTATTGTAAATTTGGAATGACAATAAGAATCAATAAAATCAACAGAATGACTGCAGCAATGCCCAGTAGTGGGAGCAACTTCAGTTTGACAGGAGCAGATCTGAAGGGATTGTTTTGACTCAGAAGTGAGGATGCTGTGAAGCCACTGGATACTGCATGCAGAAATCACAAGTTCCTGTTCATGAGACTTGAGTGTCCAGGTGGAGCCACTCTTTAACTTATTTTTATCTGTCAATATTTGAAATTACCTGCTTATCACTTCGATGTGTAATGATGCTTCGTGTGTCCTGTGTTTGGTTCTTTGGTTTTCTTGATTGCAAGGACACCTACAGATTGTGGAACAACTGCACTTTTTCTCGGTAAGAACTCTGCTTAATGAATAGGCTTCTTGATTTCTGGATTTATTTCTTCATGGCTGGACACAATATTTTGTTTTGGGGGACTGCCAACCCTAATTTCCCTTCAAAGGAAAGCAAAGCAGCAGCAATTGTAGCTACTCTGATTCTCCAGGGAGTCCATGCTATAAGGTGTGGTTTAAGGAAGTTCTTTAAGTTCCCTTCATTTGTTCCCAGATACATAAAAAAGATTAGAGAGCCCTAAATTTGTTATAGGATTAAGTCCAAATTAGAACTGTTCAACCTAAGCACCAGTATCAACCAGCATAACTCTTCCTATGAAGAGTTCAATGTCTATAAAGGCACAACAGAAACATGAGTTTCCTCATTTTTGAGGGATTCCAGTGAGAGACTGAGTTGATCTAATGGTAATGTGTCTAAGTCTTTCTCCAGTGGATGAAGAAGAAGTTTTTGCAGCCAGAATTCTTGAAAAAATATTTATTCTTTATCAAAACTTAAAAGGTAAAGTTTTGGTTAAAACTTAGGAGTTTGGTAGGTTTTTTATGTGGTTGGTTGGTTGGTTGGTTGGTTGGTTGGTTTGGAGTATTTGGGCGGGTTTTTTTGTTACCTGTGATAGAGTTATATTCACTATATAAACATTCCTCTTTTTATCCAGTTATAAGGCAGACAAAACATTTACCTACCAAGCCATGCTGGTTGAAATGTGAGGTCATTCTCACCAGAACACAGTAAATAAGTATGCAAAACAGAACTCTAAAGTTGCAAATGGACACAGTTTTTATAGACAAGACGTTTCACCCACTCTAGACTTTACAGTTATTTTCTACTTCTCTCTGCCTTATATTCTGCAGGTAATTCATCTACAGTCCTAGAACTAAAAGGTGAACAAAAGCAGATGCTTTCCTTTCTTGCCACCCACATTGGCCGAGACAGAGATTTCCTTGTGCATGCAGAAAGGTCCACTCTTACACATCCAAAGCTCTTATGGTTGTGCTATTTCTATGGTAATACTTTTTCTATGTTAAAGTGTAGGTTTCTTTAGGTATTATCATACTGAGAAGAATAATAAATGTTTCATTAAATTGGTTGTCATTTTGAACCTGTATCCATTTAGGCAATGTGTTTGGAAATACCTGCTCATAGGTACTCCCCTATCACCCACAATCTGTGTGTACCTTGCAAGCACTAATGAACACTGGAATTAGTTTCCCTAAGTTATAGGATCTCTGAACTGTCTGCAACCTTTTTGACACTACCTTCACCCTAACTTCATTTGCTGGTTAAAAGTTTTTGAACCAATATTTTCTTTCCTTTCTCTACCCCAATAACTGACCTCAGTCCTTGTTCAAGACTTCTCTAATTAATCTGGGATTCAAAATACAATGTCTGCTCTAGTCTCCTCACAGACTGACCTCACAAAATGCTAAATCAGAAGTGGACTCATTAGCATTCAGAACAACCACAGACGAACAAAGGAGGAACATTACAGAAAATAAAATGAAAGGTACTAAAAGAAGGGCATTGCAGGGAGAAGGAAGAACATAATTTCTTAAGTGGACTGGAGAGAAGGGGTAGGTGAAGGAGGCCACTCTGTATCAGAACATCTTTTCAATGATTTGTCATTTGGCAGGTAAAATGAGATTGCCTGTAAAAATTTCATTTTAGCTTGAATGCAAGGAGATATTGTGAAGAATATTTAAACAGAATGAAAAGCATACACAAAAATGCATGTAGCTGATGCCACCATCTTAATGGATACACAGTGAACTGGTAGATTTTTCTTCATAACATTGACAATGTTTTGAATTTTTTTCCCCAATGGTTTTCTTCCTTAACTTAACAGCTTTGCAGCTTTTCACCTCAGTAACTTGCTATAACAGTCCCCTTCATTAAAACAGTTTGGTAGCTCTACTTATTATAGCACCTGTGGTGTTCCAAAGAATGTCTGGGACCATAAAAGGACCTTGATTTTAGTAACTTGCCTGGTCCAGAAAGGTGTGTGAGAAGTGAATTGACAAAGTTAATACCTCATGATATTAAATGAGTAATTTGATTAATCACTTAAGACTGATTACTGTTGTTTGGCCTGAAGAACATTGCAGGAGCACGTTGTACACAAAATATTCTACTCCGGCTAAGTCAGGGATTGGAATTGTTTTAAAAATACACCAGCCTAGTTGCTAAGATATTCATCAAGGAGGTGACAGGAAGCCTGAATTCCAGATTCTTGCTCTCAGAATTATTTTTACTTTTACCAATGACTGCCTAATATAAAACGTATAAACAGTGATGGGAACATTTACTGGAGTTCAGGCCTCTCCTGCTGACCTAAAGGCTACATTAGGCCATCTGCACAGGATGGGGTTTTTCTTTTCCTTTTCTTCCTTTTTTTTTTTTTCCATTTTGTTCCTATGAATCTTACATCCTTTGTTAGTCAGTAGGTCGAATTTCAGCAGGAGGGGTGGAAGGTGAGACACTGAAGCCATATGGTACCTAAGGCATCTTGAGGGATGCAAATTACATGCATTTGAATCTCTTAAGCTGAAGACAGATAGGCGTGTAAGGCACTAACAGATAATACCTAATAGACATCGTTGGCACCACTGATTCATCCCCTTCCAGTTGGAATGAAAGTATCTCTGTCTGCTGCAACTTTTATTTCCTGTAATGTTTTAGTTAAAACAATTGTAATAAAGCAAACAGGGCAGACCCTATCCTGTCAACCTGCTGGAAACTGACACAATATGATGTGTGTCCACATGGAAAAAGTCTCTTCCCCTCCTTGGTCATGGCCATTTCTTCCATGCTACTTTTTAGGAACTCTGTAAGGGTTATGCCATTGACTGCACTGCTCCTCAACAATCTGGTTTTTTAGCAACCAAATTCCACGGTTCACTGCCCACTTGTGACATCTTACTGTTGCTTTGCTTGTAAAGATGTCCAGTCTAGGTGGGTTTTGATGGCACCTCCTTCCCTTGCTGCTCATGGTGCAGCTCTGGTTATGTACTGGTGGACATGAAGGTATTAATGAAACCACTGAGACAAATGCAAGCAGTCAGTTAAATCTCTTTGTGCATCAGATTGTTCAAAACTCTACCTTAAGTAAGGGGAGATATCGCTGAAATTCAGCAGGGTGGCTATTTTTTAATGTTATTTATTTTCAATTTTTTTAAATTTTTCAGAAGACTAAATTAGGAAAGATTTAGGCTGGATTAGGATATACATCTATATTTAATTCTAATTTTTTTTTTTTTTTTGCTTTGGTTAAATCTCTCAGGGTGGATGTTTTATTCCCACTGGAAGAGCCTCAAGCTACATTTTGCAGTTTGTCTCATGGGGCCAATTATGCAAAGGCCATCAACCCTGTGTTTTAGGGGCTAAAATTACCAGTTGCCAAGCTCGCTCACGTGTTCAAAGGAGGCTCTGCACATGTGTTTGTGTTAATCTTCAGCTCTCATGAACACATTAATTCAAAGAAAGGCTAACTGAGTCACTTTTAAAGCTATATTCCCTCACCCTTCATATACAACAGATTGGCTTTACAAATCTGTAGCAGGCATTTTAAGTGTCCTCAGTGAGCAAGGCACATGCTGTCCATTAATAATTGTCTGTAGTGGTCTGATGTAGTGGTCCAAAAAGGGTGTAAGAAAAAGACAAGAATGAAAAAGGAGTTTGAGAGAAGTCCCAGCAGAGTTTTGTACTGATTTGGCCTCTCCTTGGAGTGAATATACTTGTCATCATCTTTCCTGTAGAAAATAAGCATTAAAAAAGCCAGCTGGCACTTATTTCTCAGGACCATATTTATAGCACAAGGGGATTTTCTTTCTAAAGCACTGTTATTCTTTACTAAAAACTTTCTGTATTATTTGTGTATTAACTTTTGAAAAATCATAGGAAAGCACCCTAATTGCTAATTAAAAAAAAAAAACAGTTAAAGAGACATTAATTAAACTCCTACACTAGTCTTTTATGCAAAGAATTTATGAGATCCTAAGCAGACACAGTTCTCAGACAGATTCATTAGCTGATCTCTAACATGCACAGTTCAGTTAATGAGCAGAACACACCTGCCATTTTTTCAGATCTATCAAGTGATATTTACTCATTTGGGGAAAAACTGAATATTAAATATAGTTAAATAAATAGAAAAAGTTATAAATTTTCAATGGACATGAAAGTCAAACATTCTGTTCCTGCCAGACTTAGCTGGGCACTTGAAGGACTGTATACATGTGCCAGGGAAATTAAACTGTAGAAAAGGAGATTTCATATCTAGAGGCCTTTTTTTTCCTTTTACCTGTTTTATCGTTTGCACTTTTGACCAAATGGAGATACAATTCTTCATTTCAGAGAAACTCTTGCACTTTGCATAATATAATTATTATTAATGAAATACTTATTCTTTGGAGCAAACACTGAGTTTAGGGCTGTTACCTTGGAGGCCTAGATCCAGTAAGTAGATTATTATGCATAAAAAGCCAGATTCAAAGTAACACACCTCCAGACCACTACTCGTGGGTTTCAAGAAGGTAGAAATCAAATAAGCCAAGAATTTGTTCTTGATCTCCCTGCTATTACTTGTTCGTTAAACTGCTACTCTTCTCAGAACATACCTCACATTACTATCATTTTGTAATCTGTTGTACAAGAGGAGATCTGGATCACTTCAAGTTTTTTCTCATTGTGTTCTGACTGGCAGAGATCTAATTTATGAATTCTGCTATATTTTAAATATAGCACTTTGGACTGTCAGTAATTAATGGATCAGTGCATGGTCAAGGGCAGAAATATAGTTCCCCAAAAGGGTTTTTAATTTTCTTCAGTACATTCAGTACTGCTGAGTGTTTGGGGGTAAACTAAGGACGAGTCTTATAGCTCTCCCTCCTCATATCAGCAATTATCTCATAATATCAGCTCATTATCTGGTTCCATTGAGCTAGGAGCTCCATTTTAAAATTCTTGTGGGACTAGGGGTACCCAAAGATGTTGGCACTGCAGTAAACAGCATTAATGAATAAAAAAACCTGAAGGCATCAAGTAAAATTCTGTCCAAAAGAGCAGCTATACTGACATGGACACTGGTACCAGTGTAATAGTGACATCCAGCCATACCCATGTAGAAATTAATAGAATATGTAATAAAGACAGCTGACATTTAAACATCTTGTTTCGGTTTCAGCAGGTATATGAATGGTTTAGACAACTCTTCATATTCTCTTGTCCTATTGAGCATAAAATCTGAGATGTTGTGCAGGAAGCCTCTATCTTTGAGGCAAGTGGAATTGTGGAATTATCTGTGTTTCTACTTGAAGTCACTGTAGCACACATATGCACTTTTTTTTTTTTTTTGCTTGATCAAACAATGTCTGAACAATTCAAAACTCAGCACAGATCAAGGGAAGCAACATGGCTAAAAATATCACAAGTCCTGAAAACACATGATGCATTTGACAATGTAAGGTGTGACTTCAAAATCCATCTGGTGAATCGGCTCTGCTTTTAGGGTTATTGAACCCTGTTAGCTCTTTTTCTTAGTACTAACTGGAAGTAAAAGGTGCACAAAATTAAGTTGCCAAGATTTGGGGTTTAACGAATGGGTTTAAGGTTTTGCCAGCAGATTCCTGTTGTTGACAGAAATGAGTAAGATTTTCAAAAGCAACTGCTAATCTGGAGTGCTGCAGATTTTGGTGTGACTGTTTAATATCATAAAATTATAGGGTGGTTTGGATTGGAAGAGACCTTAAGGAGCATCCAGTTCTAACTCCCCTGTCACTGGCAGGGACACCTTCCACTAGACCAGGTTGCTCAAAGCCCCATCCAACCTGGCCTTGAGTACTTCCAGGGATGGAGCATCCATAGCTCTGGGTAACCTATTTCATTGTCTCACCACTCTCACAGTGAAGAGTTTCTTCCTAATATCTATTCTGAACCTACTCTCTTTCCATTTAAAGTATTGTCCCGTCACTCCATGATTTTGTAAAAAGTCCCTATCCATCTCTCTTGTAGCCACCTTTAGGTACCAGAAGGTGCTACAAGCTCCCCCTGGAGCCTTTTCCAGCCTGAGCAGCCCCAAGTCTCTCAGCCTGTCCTTGTAGGAAAGGCACTCCAGCCCTCTTATCATCTTCGTGACCCTCCTCTGGGACTCATTTCAACAGGTCCACGTCCCTCTTATTTTGCAGAATGCTTACTCTTTACAGAAAGCCCTGACAGCTTGATTTCTGGTGATTCGCCTTCTCTAAGAAATTATGTGATAGCGTTATTTTTCCGGCTGTTACTTTCTATTAGCAGCTTTTCCATAAGAGATAAAGTTGCCATCACTTTTGTGGTTTTAGATGCACAGCTTTAAATAGACATATGTGCTATTAGCTATGTCTATCAGATGTTTGGATCGCTCTTCTAATACCAGTTAATGGTCAGATAATACCATCGATTACTAAGCAGAGTTGTGTATTGATTTTGCTAGACTGCTGGAAAATCGATAAAATGATGTGGCCCAAATTTCACTGAAAATGTCTACACGCCATTTTTGGAATCTAAGTGACTGTGTAGGGCAGACAGGGTATTTTATGTGCCTGCTCATTGTGAACTGAATGAATGTGAAAGCCATTACCATTCTAATATGGAAAACAATATAACACACACAGGGGGTCTAATTTGCTTTCTTCTTCTGTCTCATGTTGTCAGTCACACTGTTGTAAAGTGGGTACAAAATGCTATTACTCTGGTTCATTTTTTTTTTCATTCTCACTAATATAAATGGCTTGGGGATTACGTAGAGCACAGGTTAACTGAGGAATTCTATTTAAAGTTTTATGCTATTTCTATGTTAGTTTTATAAAGGAGGTAGCATTTCTGTAATGTACACCTGCTGTGCCATTCCTATTCCTCTTAAGTGGTGATGAGCCCAAAGATCAGCTCCAAAGCATCTGCCTTTTGTCATACTTCCTTGGCATAATTCAGTTCCTAAAAAGAAAGGATGGCCCGACACTGAGGGTATTGACCCTCTCATTTTCATAGCCCCAGTTCAGTTCCCTATTTTTGTGTAAATTTTGCAGTGCCACTAAACCCATGCAGGGCAAGACCCCACAGAAGTGCTAGAGCTATCTGAATGGTATTTGGAGGCTGGCAGAGATATCAATTGGAACCTGGGAAGTTTCATGACATTTTTATAAGCCATGTGTCCTAATTACCCACGTATCTTGCCATGCTCGAATGTCAATGCACAGACAAACACCGTCTCAGCACTCTGAACTTCAGTGTCCATGTGCGAAATGGAATTAATAATACCTTGCTGTCTGCTACTGGGAGGAAAATACATTTAAAACTGTGAGATACTCATATACCAAGTTAATTGGGGTGTTGGAAATCCTCGGAATATTTAGTTGTGTTAATTGAGCATTTTAATTATATACATCACTTGAATTCAGCATCAGATATAGTCTTAAACCCTTTCCCATGCTGAGTTCAGTCTGGCTCTGTGGTGTAATGAAGACATTAAATTGCATTCTTCTCTTGCATTCTGCTGATGAATAAATGAATTCTAGTGTGGTGTTTAAGGCCTGAACTTCTAGCATCTGCCTTGGTTAGATATTTTTGGTTGGTTTTATGTTTGTTTTTGGTTTGTTTTGTTGTTTTGTTTTTTTGCCTTTTTTTTTTTTTGGCCTTTTTTTTTTTTTTTTTTTTTTTGGGTTAGTGTTTTTTTGTTTTTTTTTGGTGAGGTCAGGTCTTTTGGTTTTGTTTTGGTTTGGTTTTTTTAACCTAACTAAAGTAATTCTATTTTCTTGCAACTAGAAGATGCTATGCCAGTGTAGGGTAGGGGGTGACAGCCTTTCCTTTGCATCCCAATGATGCAAGGCAGAAATTAGCAGATTTAAGGCCTTTAGATAAAGTCTGGCAGACAGACTTTTGAATTGCAAAAAAAATCCCAAAAGAAGACAGAGTGTAGTCTGCCTCCATTCCTAGTAGGCTGTCCTTTCTGCTGTCCCTGTATAAAGAATGAAAAGGGTTGAGAGACCCAGAGCAGGAAGGGAAATTCCCTTTTATGGTGTCTGTAGCACAGGAACACTGCAGATCGAACAGCCTACTAGGAATTAAAAAATGTGGAGTCATTGCTATTTTTCAGACATGCTGAAGCACTGATTATAGATTATTTGTTTTGCTTTGTTTGACCCTGACTTCTTAATGATTTATTTTTGCTTTAGCAGAAAGAGTTGGCAGAGCAGAGAAGTCAAACACAGTCTTCCAAGAGAAAATCATTTACAACAAAAGTAAACGGAGGCAGGGAGAATAAAAAAAAATCCTAGAAAGGAGGTGAGATGAGGTGATGACAGAAGGTGTTTGGAGTAGAGAAGATGATGCCAGAAATTGTATATTTACCTCCTTTTTCCTTAGGAGAATTTCCATATGTTGCCCAGGACTTGGGTCGGAGCAGAATAACATTTCCTTAAGCTCAGCCTAGTGAAAGAAGACAACCATTTAATCACAGGGACTTGGGCAATCTGAAGACTACATCTGCTGCATGCTTTTACACATAATTTCAGCTTTGAAAACTGTCCTTTGCCTTCACTGAAAAAGCGGTCAAGAGCGACTCAGCACTGAAGATACTCCCACAGCATATTAGAAGAATTATTTATGGCAGTAGGTGGATACCAAAGGTGATGCACAGTTCCACACTTTGATGCTACTAATTAGTCAGTCAGTTATTTAAAAATCAGCCTCTAGCAAAGTATTTAAAATGTCTGTATCAATGTTGGAGACTTCCACAGATTCAGCCTCAGACAATGAATAAGTAAACTTAGCCTGAGGCCCAAAAATGCAACATATTTTCTTAATTCTGAAGTCATTACTGGATCATGATTACTTTGTATACTCCTGAGTGGGTAAGCATTTTGATGCTTCCTTCTGGGCAGGCATATTTTAATCATCTTCACAGAATCACAGAATCATCAAGGTTGGAAGAGACCTTCAAGATAATCTAATCAATGAAAAACATATTGTGAATGAGGTGGATGATGTGAATACAGGAGTGGAAGGATTGCTGCACTCTGGTAAGATACTGGTGAGAGAGATCAAGTCAGAACACAAAAAAAGGTATATTCAAAACTCTACGGTAATGATGAAAAAACAAAACACAGAATCAGATAATCAGAGAATCATCAAGTTTGGAAGAAACGTTCAAGATCATCTACTGCAACCATCAACCCAGCACCACCATAATCACCCGTAAAACATATTCCCAATTGCCACACCCAGATGCCTCTTGAGCACTTCCACCTCACTGGGCAATCAGTGTATAACCACCCCTGCAGTGAATTTTTTTCCTAATACCTAACCTGAACCTCTGCTACCTTAAGGCCATTTCCTCCCATCCTTTCACTTCAGATGTGGCAGAAGAGGCTGACCCCACCTCACTACAGCCTCCTTTCAGGTTGTTGTAGAGAACAATGAGGTCCCCCCTGAAACTCCTCTCCAGACTACAACTCAGGTCCCTCAAAGGACAGGTTTTCTAGACCCTTTACCAGCTTCTTTGCCCTTCCCTGAACACGCTCCAGCATTTCAATGTCCTTTTTGAAGTGAAGTACCCAAAACTGAACACAGTATTCAAGGTTCAAATCTTGCATACCTTTGTGTAAGGTGTTCATAAAGATATGTTAATGGCATACGTGGCCAATCAGTAAAATGCTTCTAATATCACTGGTAATGATTGTCCACTTCATTGGGATGAAGGCAGGTGAGCTCAGGAGTGTGTGGTACCTTTCTAAGCTGGACATCCTGGCTAAAGATCTTTCCTGTCTACAAAAAGCACCTGCATAATGCCTTTCAAAGTTATAACTGCAATTTTTTAAAATCCTTAACTGTTATAAGATTTTTTTTATGAAAGACTGTGCCATTTTTCCAATGGCAAAGCCAACAGACATCACTGGAATTGCCTTCGGAAATGTCAATGTATTTGGTATAACCTGGAAGAAAAAAAATCAAAGTGAAATTAAGAAAATTTCCATTCAAAAGCATTTTTTTCAGGAAGGGGTCAATATGAATGAAACTTTTCTGTCAATAATAAGTGATATTTCTTCAGCATAGGGACCACTAAAAATCAAAACTACTTGGTTTTATTTGTCTGGTACTGCTCAGAAAGTGAATGATAGCGAAACTTTGCAGATAAATATGTCTGATATTTACAGTGGCTGGGTCACCTTCTATTTCCTTTTATTAGTTTTAAGCTCATACTTGCTGTTGGTTTTTAAGACTGTTTTATCCCTCTATCCTTCCTAGCGTTAAGACATATTAGGCATAAACCATAAATCTATTGCTTCCTTTATTAAAAATTGGCCTCATAAACGTAGATTTACATTTTTGTTTTTTTTCTAAATCATGAAAAAAATCAAGCTTCTGATCTAAGAACTTTGTTTTAAAAGAGTGACTCAGTTAAGTGAGATCATAAGAGAGGACACTTCCTGTAGTAAAAAAGTTGATAGTCATTATAAATTCTGTACCGTTTTCTTTCTCCTTCTGGAAGGTCAGCAAACTATCAGCATTGGATTCAATACTGAAGATGGCATCAACCTGCAAAATATAGGGACAGCTCTCTGGAAATATTCTGTGTGCCTCCTTTTCACCTTTCACCAAGTCAGTACGGGAGGAGGCTGCAAGCTCATAGATTTGTGGTTTTTATTGCCACTGCCATTTTATTTTCAGATGCATTCTTAGATCATGCCTTCCACAGGGAGGTCCTTTCCTCATCTAGCACAAAGCTGACCGCTTTGCTGCTGTCCTTTTGATTTAGAGAGAAAAAAATCCCACGTCTGATGTACAACTTTGATTTCCTAGTAATTAAAATTGCAGTGTGGGAGCTCATTACTCCTCCTCCAATCCACCCTGCAGAGGTTCAAGGCTACCTTTGGAACATTTCCACCCTGTGGTGTATTAATATTGAAGAGATGTCCTTCTTGTTGTTTACACAGTTCCCCCAAATTTGCTAAATGCTTTCTACAAGCAGGTGAGCTACTTAAAAGCATGAACCATGGCTAAATAGAACACATATTTTTACAGTCTGGGTAATGGGTTAGTCTGTTCACCTTGATATAGAAAGTGAGTGGTTTGACTTTTCTGTCTTTCAAGTACCTTTTTTTCTGTCTTTCAAAAGGACAGTGTCATGGGAACTTCTAGAGCTACGAGGATCAATAGCAAATTTCCACCTATGTGTTAGTTTTGGAGAGGTGAACCATAACAGTTAGGTTTTCTACAGTGTTATTTTCACTGAACTGGAATCAATTGCCATCCAAGTCACAAAAAACATTCCTCTGGCAAATACTGCTATCTGTACTGGACAGATATAAGAAGAGAGATCAATAAAGTGCTTCTACAAAATGATTTGGCATCTTCAAACAAATTTTTTTTTAATTTTCCCAAAGACAGTGCTAGAAGTCTACCATTTTGCAAAATCTAAAATAAATCTCTTCTTCCTGCATCTTCACCCAGAATCTCTTGGCAGTTTCACTTTTGTGCTTTAGGCCAAACTAAAATTGACATTAGCTTAGAAATGGGCTGCCAAATTGTATTTGCCTCCACATTTTCCTTTTATGCCTCTGCAGGGTTACTGTGAGTGAGTTAGCAAGGCTGTAGGTCAAAGATAAAGCCAAAGCATTTGATTCACAAAATTCCTTTCCAGGGATGAGTACTAGAGAATCAGGGACTTGTGATGCTTAGCTAGAAGTATCCTCTTTGGACGGATACTTATTTTCCGTTTTCTACAATTTTCTTCAGACAAATAACTGTTGAAAAGACACATCCATGACGGTTCCATCCATGTCTTCAAAACATTACTTTAATAAAAAGGAATGAGAAAAACCCTCTTGCACTCATATTAATATGACATATGAACCAATATTCATTCTTAAGCAGAGGACTGGAAGTTTAACCTAAAATGAAAGACTGATTTTGAAGATTTATAAACTCTTGTCCGTGTTGTATGTCTACTTCTATGCTTCTCAGTATGGAGCAGCTACATCACCATGGCTCCAGGATGCAAATAAAAGCACTGAATTTTATTAAGCACTCATTTTCTCCAGTGTATCCACACTGAGTTATTTAGCACAGTCACTTTTCTTATTTTGACACGTTTGGGAAAATTCATAGTGTTTAAATGGCTTTCAAACTCCCACTTCTACCTATGTGGCTTGTTAATCTGTCATTAGTACACATGGGATGCAAAAGAAAACATGTGGCATAGGGATATTGACTGGCTCAAGAGCTGCTAAAAGGCTTCCTGTTGAACTCTCAGTGTCTTTTCATCTTGGCTTTGTCTTGTTTTTTTTTGTGGGTTTTTTTGGTGTGTGTTTGCAAAATAAAAAGTAGATCTTTGAGTCTTTATCTTGTCTGCTGTAGACATCATTCTACTGAAGTACCATGGTTTGACAACCTTTCTCCTTTATTATTGGGGGGAAAAGGATCCTTTTTCCTGGCTGCAACAACCATATCCCTGTCTCTTGCTGATGCCATTGGGTGATGTATTAAGAATGAGTTTGGATATTAATCTGACTGCAGATCCTGAACTTGTCTATCATGCAACCACATTTCTGGTCCAGACAGGCACAAAGTGTTGTATGTTCTGATTACAGTGCAGAATCGGAGCAGAGAGTCCAGAAATTTGGAATTGATTTTGTTTGCAGAGTGTATTTCAATTTTGGGTATTTTTAGCAATTCTGTTTCCCAACTCTGTTATGAACCACAAGAGGAATTTCTATGAAAGGCCTAATACTTTAGCTGTGTGCAGAATGCTCTTTCAGTGCTGACACTACCAAATGTAGCACAAAGCACAGAAGCAACAGTGGTAGCACTTTCTTGAGGTCTGAATATGATGTTAATTTTGTCAATTGATTAGAGCTCCCCACAGAGCTGGAGCCTTGCTTTCAGTTTTCTTTACAAGGCATTTCAACTTCAACTCCCCATTGACAAGACACACTGCTTGACCAGGCAGGGAGCTGAAGGAATACCTGTCCTGCTACCCAGTACCTTGTTTCAAGCCTTTATACATTTCACATTAGTCAGTTATTGGATAAAGAAATGTGATTAAGGTCAGCTCATGTTTCCTTTCAAAAGTTAGTGATCTCGTCAACAATCTGTAGTATCAGGCACCCTTTTGGATGATTCTTGGGGTGAAATATGTTTCACAAACTAGCTTGCATGACTCTAGGTGAAATTCCAGTTTGTTATTAACAAAAGAGAAGTTGCCACAAGGGTCTTTAACTTGTTGACTGGTGCATTTCCTGAAGTGAACCATAGAATTTTGATCATGGTAAAATTATGGAGATTATTAAATTAGCTGTCTTTCTCTGGGTTTTTCATTCGTATGATACTGCTATGTAGATGATGAACATCATCATCACTGTGGCTGAAATAATCAGCAATTTCAATAGCACAGTGCTGCATCAGTCCTTCTGTAAAGACTCACTGGAATGAGTCTGGAATGTTTGATGGCCAGCAGTGATTAATCTGCAGCCACAAGTGTGCCATGTATGTCAAAGTGCTGCTGAAATCGCCAGGACAATACACTATCCTGTTTAGGGATTACCGTTCCTAAATTAAATGAGCAGAATTAGCAGAGAAGACAGAAGAAAGCTATTTGTCTTATTTGTTCACAGAGATTTTCTGCACTGTATTGCACACTTTGAAGATCTTCGTACAGTGTTTAGTCCTTAGGGAGAAAAAACTAAGTATCAGGCACTTTCACTAAATGTGGTACTCAGGAATCTTTTTAAATGACCAATGGTGGATCCTCTTAGCAAGTTGAACTGTCATAGTTCAGTGATCAAGTGCTTTAAATGCAGGAAATGCAACATTCTGGCTAATTTGGACATCATTAATTTCTAACAAAACATTGCATAATTCGTAGTTCTAAAATTAATATATAGACACTGTGTATAGATCTTACTGCTTCAGTCAAAAATACATAAAATATCTTCTTGAGTCATTATAAAAAAACCCTAGAAAATTATTGCTAAAACTAAACTTTAAAAACTTCTGTTTGATATAGGAGAGACAAAGACCAATCGACTTCTACATATTACTAAAGCTTCTTAGTCCATTAGCTTACAGGGAGTTTACTGACATATAAAATTCTCTCTGTATTTTATATTTGTATGAAAACATTTCAACAAGAGTAATAGCACATAAATTGTCACTATCAAGTAGTGTCAGTAACAACGTCAGTAACAAGATATTGCCTATACTTGTTAAAATTAACAATATAGCAATGTAATCAATATCAAATTAGATAATTAGCAAATCTGCCTGAGCAATTGGAATCATGCTTAAGAAAAAAATAGTTATACCAAAAATGATCTTTGACTGATGAAAAGTGATCTTTGTTTGATTATAAGCCAAACTAAATTACTTTTCTCAAGTTAATTAGGCATTTTATCTAAATTTTAAAAATTCTATTAATGCAGCTCTACTGTTACTTAATGAATAAATTTCAGTTTAGAAACAATTATGATCCTTCTCTCTTAAATTTTTGGCCTTACCCAGCAGCTATTCCCCTACTTCCACGAACCAAAGTAGATGGATTAGAGGATCTTAAAGATGCACTTTACCAAGGTACACAGCTATGTTTTCACCCTTAAAATAAAAAGTCTAACATGTTTCTCACATAACAAGAAAAAATAAAAAATCCTGGAAGACAAAATACTTGGTTTTTATTGTGTTTTTGAAATGTTTTCAGCTGTTGCAATTTCATAGAGTCATAAGACAGTTTGGGTCAGAATGGACCTTAAAGATCATCCAGTTCCAAGCCCCCTGCCATGGGCAGGGACACTTTCTGCTAGAGCACGTTGCTAGAACAGTATCTCTGGACTTTGAATTCACAGTGCAAACAGAAAACAATGTTTTTTTCTTAGAGGTCCCTTTCAGGAGCTGAAAAAACTGGCGAATTTCCAGAATGTGCCTATAAACATAGAAATATAGGGGTAAGACCACCATTGTTTGTGAGAACACACAATAGCAATTTTGAATTCAATTTTGCGAAGTTCATGAGACTAAAAAACAAGAGGTTACAAGTGTGTTGTTCAAAATAAGAAAATATTTTAATTGCATGTGGTTTAACTAAAACTGTAGATTTGCACTGTAAAGAAAAAGATGTTTAAAAAATGTGTTGTTTCAGCCAGATGATCAAAATTCAGACTGTCACACATTGCCAATGGCCAAATTACTGTGGCACACAAGATGGCTGAAGTCATACATCACTTATGCTGAGTTGTGGATGTGAAATAAAAAAATATGATCATTAGTAAATATCCAAATAGCTGAGAGATGCAAACTGGACAGCTTGTCATATTGATGGAGCCTAATGAGTTTATGGCTGAATTGGATAAAAAGTACAATGAGAAGAGAATGCAGAGCGCATAAAGCTCTGCAGTAACAAGACGACTCCTGTAAGAACATGTGGCCTTACACCGTATATTGTCCATCTCCCATCCTGCAGAACATCTGCTGACAAAGCAATCTCTCCTTAAGAGAATCACTCTTTGTTCATTTTCTAATGAATTAGAGCTTGGAATAGAAACAAACTACAATATTTTCATCAGACACAGAGTTTTTCAAATCATATAAAAAGTAAGAGGTTACTGCAACTGAATAAATTAAGGTGTCTCAGCTGAGCTGCAATACCTGACTGGATGATCACATATCCCACTACAAATGTAATGTCAGACAATGCCTTAAACCAACCTCTTTCATGGCAGGAGACTGTGCAACTACTTACTGTAGGAAGGTTAAGATGTGCTTCTGTAGGCTGCATGTGCATGCCATTAGTTTTCCTTATTGTCAGTATTGCCATATATCATAAATTATCAAGTCTTTATTATTTCCCAGTAATTTCTCATTTTCTAGAGTTACTTGTTGCTTGCATAAGGCTGTATTATGTTCTGCTACATAAGGGGAACAAGCAGAAATTAGCAGCAGTATTTTAAGATAACCTATTTTAAAGAATGAAGGGATGTTAAAAGCCGGCTCTAGGTATGAGAATGTTTCTCACATAGTTAAAACTGCTTTTTTCTCTGGTAACTAAGGGAAGAGAAAGACAAAAAATAGATCATCTCTTAGGCTTTAAATGCCAAAAAATCCTTAATAAAAAGAATCTTAGCCATATCATATGTAAATATTGTAATTGCTTAAAAAGATTGTGGTTACATCCTTGCATCCTCAGTAAGTGTCTGAACTAAAAAGAAAAGCTAAATGTCTTGGCTTTCTCTCTAAAAGGGGAAATTAAGCACCTTTGAGCTTTCTGCTTTTTAGAGGACTTTGCAGGATTGTAATGCTTCCTTCTTCTTGGATGGAATCAACTTTCCTGACTCTTCTGTGTGCACGCGAAATTCTTCATTCTCTCTCTTTGCAGAGAATTTCCAGAAGATATATATAACACACAATCAGAGATTATGGAATTAACTGTCAAAGTGAAAAGCACCAACCTGAGAAGAGCATGGAATGTTTAGACTTTCCAAAGAAACTCAGAGATGAAGTTGCTGAATTGCTAACACTGATATCTAATCTTTAATTTAAAATAGCTTTGCTGAAGACTGGGAGATGGCAAACAAAACAGCAGTTTTAAAAAAAAATCCTGCACAACATTTGCAGATGTGCTGGGTTGTAAACCCGGTGATTTTAGTGGGAAAATTAGGAGAAACTCTAATTAAGAATGGAATTGGTGGAGATATAAATAAATGTATTTTACCTTGGAAAAGTCAGCATGGCTTTTGCAAAAGGAACTACTGTCTTGAAAATTTATTGAAGGTCTTTGAAAGGGTCAGCAGGCATATGGATAAAGCACATCTGATTGATATAATCTATCTGGGTTTAGATATTAAGCAGCCATGCATAAGAGATTAAAAGGTCATATCTTAGATAAATAATTGGTAATAAAACTGGTAACAAAGAGTAGGAGAAAATAGTCAATTCTGCCAGTGAAGGGAGATGGGCAGCAGAATTCCACAGGAATATGTGCAGAGGATTGTTCTGCTTAATGAGGTTATCAGTGACCTGCATAACAGGGTGAGCAGTGATGTAAGAAAGTTGGGTGATGATACTAAATTATTCAAGGTAGGATGAGGTCTGACTAGGAAAAATTGCAGAAGGTTTTTAAGAGATAAGTAAAAGAGAAAAAAAAAAAAGGCAGATGAAATTCAGCATAGCTAAATGTAAAAGGATGAGAAGGAAAGACAATTCTACTTTCATATACAAAGTGCACTGAGATAACTATTGCCAGTCAGGAATAATTTTTTCTTGCTGAGAAAGAGATTTGCACTGAAATGTCAGCTGGTGCTCAGTAGCTACCATAAAGCAAATGTTAGGATTTATAAAGAAAGTAAGAGCAAAACAGAGATCACTGTTCTACCATATAAAGTCACGGATTCAGACATAACCTGGAATATTCTATGCAGTCCTGAGCCTCTCATCTCAAATTCATGAAGGAGAACTAGCAGAAATGCAGAGAAAGGTGGCAAGAATGATCAACTGTCTGTAACAGCTTTCATACAAGGAGCCCTTGTGTGAGCTATGAGTCTTCTGTCTGGAAAAGAGTCGACATGGGGGAAGGATGTGATAGAAATTTAAAAACCTCTTGAGTGATATGAAGACAGTGGGTAGAGATTAAATTGTTCACAGTCTCTTCTACTTGAAGAACAAGAGACAAATGAAACTCACAGAACCCAAACCCACCTTTTTTTTTTTTTTTTTAAGAGAAGGGAGAAGTGATAGTTGATTATACAAGACACAAGACAGGACCAAGTTCTTGCTGAATACTTGTCATGCGAAACATCTTTGCGGTCTTAAGGGTAGATTGGACAGGTTTATGCAGAAGTGTGTTAGTTTGAAACACAGTGGGAGATCACAAGTCCGGATTATAAATTTAATAGGAAAATTAAAAATAGGTGTAATAATACAAGAAAAAACACTGACAGAGTCAGATACAACCTGACACCCTGTTAGTCAGGGTGCTGGTAGCAGTCCAGGTGAAGTAGTTAGGTTGAAGTGGGGATCCTGTTGAAGGTCTGGTCTCCACCCGAAGATCCAGTAGTAGCTCTTATCCTCTGGGAACCCAGTAGGAAGAGCTACTTGGGCAGTTCAAAGCCAGGTTATATCCAGGTGGGAATGCTTGGCTCCTCCCTCCTGGGTGGAGCATCTCACAATAGGATGAGATAATTCCATGAGTCATGTGGTTGGTTCTTGATGTCCCATTGTTTGTTATCGGGGTGAGTCATAGCAGGAGATAGCAACCAGTGCCCCACAGCTTGTGGTAATAGAATACTAAATACATCTATATTGTAACCTAGGACAAGAGGAAAACTGTCAAGGTTTACCAAACACAAATGCCCCTCACCTGGCTCAGCAAATCTCTGAAATGGAAGCAGCTGGAGGAGAGGAGAATTATAAGGAGAGATATAAAATATAAACTGTTGCTTTTCATTGGTATCATATCCTCCAGGCTCTTGTCCATTAGTTAGAATCAGTTTACTAGAGTAGACTCTAGTTTGTTTGACCTAATATGGATATTCTTACATTCATCTATTCCAACCAAGTTTCCTTATCAACATGCCAGTTGTCACATTCCAAAGCTGAATTTCAAGACATACCAAAATTTAGACAGTGTGGTGGACGTACGAGCTGGGAGTCATAATGAACTAAAGAATAAACTTAGCTGGGACTCTTAATGAACTAAAGAATAACCTTAGATGATAACATGTGTCTGTATCCAGTGTCGTGCCCATCGAAGCTAGGTCAAATGCATATGGAGTACATGTACACCACATTTGTATTTCATCCCACACTTCTGTTCTCCTATTTATAAAAGCTTGCTCTGGGGTTCAAAAAGGACAAACATGCAGTTGAAGAGAGCCTGCAGACGGAGGGAGGATGATCAGTGGTATGTAACAAGAGTAAAACTATGTAGACATATATACAAAGAATGATCCATCTGCCTGTTTGGCTCCTGGTAAACCCTGAGCACTTGTGACTGTGCGTAGGCAGTTTTTATGAGCTGTGATGATGACAGCTACATACATGCTTTGGAGACCATGAGTGTGAAACTTCACTGCAACTATGTGTTTTTCAGGTTTTACATATTTAGACTCCTTATCTCATCTTTGCCACCAAATAAAACCAAAAGCTTCTGAATATAGGTGGCTTATAACATCTTAATAAATGTGTAAATAAACTAAGCCTGAAAGAAAACGGATTTTTTTTTTGTTGTTGTTTTGTTTCTTGTTTTGCCTTTGTCTCATTTGTGATCACTGGTTTTTACTTTTGACAGACTGACATACGTGGGACATTCTATCCATGACCCACTTAAACTAAGTTACATTATCTAACATAAATATGATTCTCGCAAATATACCTTATCCACACTATTGTTTTTAATCTCTTTTATTTATTTATCTCTTATATTTATTTAAACCATGACAATATGTTAGAATACATTCTGGGACCATATTCTTTAGATAGTAAAATCTTTGATAAAAGAATAAAGGCTAAGTCAGATAGATTGCCTAGTGTTCCAGAAAGAAAGAATCAAGTGGCCTTGGGAATGAAAAAGTCTTAAATCTTGTTAAATAGTTGATAATTTTTGAGCAAAAATGAATATTAGCTGCATTGCAATACATGCTTTGTACCTGCCAGTTCTGAGGTCAGCATTATATTAATTTTATTATCAATACATCAATTATATTATCAATAAGTTATTATAATCTATTCATCATAGATTTTTATTAATCTTTGATATCGTTCTCCTGTCTTTCCTAGAAAGTGTTCATGTATCTATGTACCATATACATATGAAGTAACTTGTGGTAAGAGCTGTAGTGTGACCTTAAACAAGAAAATTTTTGCAAAATTAATTTTGGAAGACTCCTGCAGTAATCTTGAAGGTAAAGAATAGGGCTTAAGACAGAGGTAATAGGTGGGGTCTAAGCAAAAACAACACAAGAAATTGTAGCTAACACTTTTTTCCCTAAAGTAAATGGAAAATCTTCAGTGGAAGAAGTGAATACTTTCAGCAAATTTATTCATGTTTTCCCATCAGAATTTACCAATTTTTTTCACCTGAAAGACTAAAAATATGAAGGACAGTAGAGATGGAAATTTTTGAATGTCATCACTGTAATATTTTTGTTTTTATAGTTCCTGCCATAACATTAACTGGGGACAAAGATAAGTACTTAGAATGAGAAAATGTTTCCATTCTATGCATTGATGCAAGGGAGCATTTCGAAGCAACTAGGAGAATAGACTCTGTAAAAAAAAAACAGTGCCACTTTCATTATATTGATATATAAGAGTTCTGTCTGAAAACCTACCGAAGACTATCCCTGAAGAGGGCTCAGAGATTGTCTGTGGTTGAGGAGAGTTATGCACCTGATGCTTACAATAGCTAGAGCACACCAGGATGATTGAAACATGTTCAGTTCCAATTTATTTTGAAAAATAGCCAGTAGATCTAAAACTAATATAAAGAAAGAAGATTCCGCTTCAGTTACCTCTACAGCAAGAAATTAGATAGTCTTATATTTTAGTATCTGTGATATTTTAAGACCTTGAAATGGTAAGGCAGGGTTCCTGAGGTTTAGTTCATGTTTTGTTTTATTTTGTTTAGTCTTCCTAAAAAGAGGAAAGTATTACCTAGGGAAGGATTAATGATGGAGAGACACAGGAAAAAAAAAAAGGAGCGAGAAGGTAAAACCTCATTTTCTTTAAGATCTATGGTATTCTCTATTTTCTGGTCAAACAGATTCTTTGTAATGTCTACACTGTTACAACTCTTACAAACAAGGGTAGAAAATTAAAACAGCACAACACACACACACACACATTGCAATTATTTATTTAGATCATCATCCAAAGGTTCCTGGTGCCACTGGAAAAAATACAATACATACATACATTTCTACATTTGTATGCACATGTAGACTTGATAGCTAATGGAAGGTGTTTGTGAAGGAAGAAAACTAAGAAAGCGTGAGAAAGTGAGAAGGAAAAGGATAAAATCTATTCAACAATAACAAATAGAAATAGGATGGTTCAGTGGCTCTTGATTTAATACTTCTGGACAACTCCCCACTGGAAATCAAGAATTACAAATCAGTGATATGTGTTTTGTTCATCTCCCCATCAATGTGCTGAGCATGAAAATAGGATCTAATTTAATGCTTACCCTATGACCTGATTACATGATGTGCACACAGAGTGCATATTTGTATATTAATATAAAGGACTGAATAAGAAAACAATAAAAACACATCTATTACCAAACCTTACCTTTTTTGGAATGACTTACTTTTGTCTCCTTATGTATCTCTCTCTTATATTTGAAATTTCATAGTTGCAGCACGCATTTCTACTCAGCTCACAGCAGCAGGTAACAGTTTGCTTCAATTTTCTCTTGTCTTATTACCTCAATCCCAAAAGAGTAAGGCCCACTAAAGACATGATTTTTGTGTGTTATTTTTAAAAAGAAGCAGGAAAAATGGTTCTTCCAGTGAGAAGGGGTCCTTTCCAGTTGAGTCGTTGTAGGAACACTGAACTGGGGAATACCATTGCTAAACCATGACAATATGGCAGAATATATTCTGGGACCATGTTCTTTAGATACTAAAATCTTCTAAGAAAAGAATAAAGGCTGAATCAGATAGATTGCCTGGTGTTCCAGAAAGAAAGAATCAAGTGGCCTTGGGAATGAAAAAGTCTTAAATCTTGTTAAATAGTTGATAATTTTTGATTAGCAAAATTGAATATTAGCTGCATTGCAATAAATGTTTTGTGCACCTGCCAGTGCTGAGGTCAGGACCTCGTGATCTGTTCATCACTGATTCCTTTATATACTTTGCCTTCACAAGAAAAGAGCACGTAAGTTAAAAATCTGAATAGCTTTTAACGAATTCTCTTACATTTTTAGTGTCAGGGCCTTATGCTATTATTTAAACTTCTGTAGGCATCCTCTGATGGGCAATGACAAACAAAAACGAGCAAAGAGATGTCCACAATCAGCCTTCTAACATGCTCAGATCATTACTTGGTCCTGTCTACCTTTTTTTGTACAGATTAGTATAGTATGGATGAAATTTAATCTATTAATCTAGTGTGCAACACATTTTGCCTATACTAACTGCAACATATTTTAGACATCTTCAAAGGTTCATCCATGTCACTTGAAAAAATGATAAATGATAAATTCATCTTGAGATTTTCTATGAGTGGGTATTAAACACGTGTGTGTGTCTGCACTTAAGTCGTGGCTTTTTATATTTTGAGAAAATCTGTGGTTTTTAAATGTAACTACTTAAATGATGTAAAAAGCAAAATGAGGAGATAAGATACTCACAGGTCTTCACTGTGCAGAAAAGATAGTTCAGCTGGTTTAAAAATAGGCAGAAAAAATCAGAAAAAGGGAAAAACTATTATAGCATGTGTGGGTAGATTGCTAACATCATAGAAAAATCACTCCCCAATTTGATATGTTTACTGTCATGCCCTTTAGATAACTAGCTCTCACTTGGCCTTGATGCTGTTCTGGAAAGCACAACACTAATTACAGAAAAACAAAATCCAAAACCCAAGCCCACAATGAAGCAAACTCTCCCCAGAATCCCTACGAGACAGAAAAGAAAAAAAAAAAACCCCAACAACCAAACCAAAAAGCCCAGGTGGGAGGGGGAAGAGGTGAAATATTTTCTCAGAATAAACCTCATCTTCATTAGTAATCCAAGGAAGGCATGAACACTTTCCTATGCTTTCTGTTGCTTAGAAATAAAGAGCAGTGGTATAAAGCCCTAGTACCATTACAGTCAATTTACAATACCCTATTTACACCAGCTGAGAAACTGGCTCATAATGTTGTTTAAATAGGATGACAGCCCAGAAAATTTTCTGATGAATGAGTCACCTAGTTGTGGAACCAAAATTCATTCCTGACCCACTATGGCTACTACATTTATATTATAAAGAAGGTCATGGTTGTTTTACGTTAAATATAGTACCCTGAGGATTTAATTAAAAGGGATTTAAAATTATGAATACTGAAGTCAGACAGGTCATATTGGATAATCCAGTTTTATTTTACAGTAATTGGTTACACAAGTTATTATTACATTATTTAGAACATCCTGATTCTCAGTGGAAGTCCTTGTGCATTTAATTAACCATGAGTACAAAATTACTTTAAAAAACTGAAGTCATTAAGCCCTCCTTAAATAGCCTTTTCAAATGGAAATTGACAACTACATTTTCATTTAAATTCTTACAATTTTGTAGTTTTTAAATGAAGAAACAAGGTAAATAATGCAGGATTAATTGCTGTTTTAATTATTCAGTAGATATTTAATATTTGATTTTGATCTGAGGTTGTCATAACTTGATTTTCGTGTACTCTAACTTTATAGGTAGGTGGCCTCCACTTTGGTAAAGTTTGCAGATCTCTGAGTTTCTAAGCATTAGAAATGCTGGCTACTGATCATGTGTCTTTGCTGAGGTCTACAGATTTTGATGGGTTTATAAAAAAAAAGTGGAACACTTTTGCTGTGATAATGATAGATATAAAAGGAAAAGAGGGAATTTAACATTTACTTAACTGAAAGACCAAATGACCAGTGTGTACTTCAGTGTGATTGTCAAGAATGATGAAGCACTCAGTCACTTCTTCTGAACCAGGCCAATCTTTTTTGTTGCTTTTGTTAAGCTTTTTGAGATTGATTTTGAGGTTGTTGTGGAGTTCCCCTCACTAAAGATATTCCAGAACTGTCTGGATGCAATCCTGTGCCATGTGCTCTGGGATGACCCTGCTGGAGCAGAGAGGTTGGATTAGATGCCCCACTGTGGTCCCTTCCAGCCTGAACCATCCAGTGATTCTGTGAGATGCTGGCGACTACAGTTTTCAGTACTACTCGGGAGGAAACAGGATATCCAGACTGCAACAGCAAGGCAGCCCAACCTCCAGAGATTTCACTGAGTACAGAACAGGTCAGAGACAAATCCTCAACGAGGGGTCATTCAGTCTGGGAGCTGTATGGATACAGACAACAGATCACAGCATCAGTAAAGAGTTTATTTGCAGCAATTCTTTCAATAATTGCATTCTGCTTCAGCCTGTTTGGGTATGAAAAGTGATTTATCTGGGTTGCCATCAAGAACATGGTACAATGGAAGTGCTCTCTGGCACATCATAATGTGCAATATTAAACAGTGTTTATCCACATGTTCATTTGCATCGTGGGTCTGGGCAATTGTTAAATGTAGCACAGTCAAACCTAAATTCAGTAGGGACGATAAAAGGCAGGTTGCTATTTGTGCTGTTTGCTTAATTGTTCCATATGACTGAGAAATAGATGAGAATTTACTGCAGGCTTTTGATACTCAGTGTTGTTGTGTCAGAGTACATTGAGAATAATGAATAGGACATTCACTCTGGAGCAAAGAACATTAGTTTTCTTACCTAGGAAACACGGAAACCAGCTGGAGAGGAGAAAATTGCCAGGTAGATTGTCGACATAAAGGCAAAGGTAACATGCTGATAGTAACCAGGGGAAATATGAAGATAATAACAGAGGATGATAACAACCCAGCTGAGGAAGCGAGGGGGGTCTGGAAGATCAAGTGATCCCAAGCTGTGCGCAGCAATCATGCAGGAGGAGGGGCACCTCTGCTCCTGAAGAAAAGAGCTGTTTATTTCCCACGTAGCAGAATGTGTTAACTCCAGCCTTGTATTAAACAAGATCCGGCCTTGCTTTCTTGCTATTATCAGGAGCGTGTATTTCTTGACAGATTTCCACACTACTGCCTTGTTATTGTGGATGTATCATTATTTATCCCGCTTTGCCCTCCCTCCCCCTCCCCCTTGGCTTAGGGCCTCTGCAAGTCGGAGGCAACTGTCATGTCAGGTCTGTGTGAATCTGTCAGACACACGATGAGGAAAGATGGAGTGATCCCTTCTTGCTGCCGTGCTTACTCTGTTCTCTTTCTTCAGCAGGCCTGTTTTCAGAGAGATGCTTTCCAGAACGCTTCCCGTCAAGGATACCGGGAGGAATGAGGGGAGCCACGGTCGCCGTGCTGCTGCCCAGCAATGACAGAAACCTTGGATAATCTCTCTGCCTCCAGCAGTTCATCCTGGAATGCATTTCCTCCCTAACACACCTATTCCTTGCAGTCTGTTCCAGCTCCTCGTAGCCATCTGCCATCACTGGCGGGTGAGGAGGGAGGAAGAGGAGCTGAGGAGTGGGAGAAAAGGAGGGTTGGGCAGCAGGGCAGCAGCAATGACAAATTTTGGGGAGGATTATGTCCTGCCCTAGAAGTCAGCTTGCTTTTAGCTAGTGTTTTTTTCTGTTTTGCAGATTCCCCAACAGAGGTGGCTATGCAAATATTTTTTTTACCTTTCTTTTCCAAGTCATAATAATTTACTTATAAACAGTTTTGAAATGGGAAATTCCCTGATCTCTACTTCTGCTTCATCTTCTCTTTTTTATTCCCTGATTCTAATTATTTTCTTCTTTTCGTCTTCTTTTCTTCTTTTTAATTACCTGGCTGTGATTTACAATCAAAATATTTTCTGAGCTATGGTTAGATCAGTGTCCTAACCCAAACAAGAGAAAGGAAGATCAGTGTCTTAACCAAAACAAGAGAAATGAAAACGATATTTGAAATGTGATAAAAGCCATTAGGCATTACACTGTATATTTATGAAAGAGACTCACACAGTGGTTTGAGTCAGTAACAGCAAATGTATCATAGGATTCAGTAGCTGAAATAATATAGCAAATGACTGTATTAATCGCTGTCCTGAAATCCTGATGTCTTGCTTACATGTCCTATAAAGTTCTGTTTTACCAGCAACTGTGCGGGTTTTTTTGATCAAACTGTAGCAGTCTCCTTCTCCCAGATAAACCTTCCATTGGAAAAACGATGAAAGTGTTCTCCCCAAGCAATTTTCCCGTGTTGGTTACTCACTCTTGGCATTATAAGAAAGATAGTGAACTGCAACTAGCTAGACAAAGACTTTCATTATCATGTTCTGTTTTTACTAGAAGTCTTGGGAAAATTCAGGTCATTGACTTTGTAATAATAAATCTATCTCCTCTCAAACAACTCCTGCCTGTCAGAAAGAATGATTCAGGAGTGGTAGGCTCTGCTCAGAACCCCTGATGTACTGAGAAAGATAACCAGAGCAGCAGCAGCACAGGAATGGGCCCAGAGCTCAGACGCTATAAATATTTTTTACTGAACTCTTTATTTATTGCTTTTTCTTTCCCCTCCTAATAGCTTAACCACTGAAATTAAGGGTATGCAGCAATTTTCTAATTGCTGCAATGGATCCTCTAGCTCAGGTAATGTGAGTGCTTAACATTTAATGCAGAGTTCTGTCCACAGCTCTCCCTACCAACCCACGTTATTTATATAATCTGGTTATAGAAATTCTGTCATCACCATGCCTTTCTGTCATGTTAAGCTCTCTCATAGTGAGAGCTTATTAACTTGTGCTTTATTAGATTCTGTGCCTTTACAACCAAGCCATTAGACACAACCATTATCCTGCTCTCCTTTCGTTTCTGTCTCAAGATCCATCTTCACCGTGATACCCGTGCTTAATGAGAGTCCTTAAGTAGACAGGCTGCAAGTGATTCATTTGTAGCTCTTGTCGACTAGTTTTATGGAATAAAAAAAAATCTCAAAAGCTTGCGGCTGAATGTTCAGCCAATAGAGTTCACAATTTTGTGTTCCAATTAGTTGCCCTCAGGTTCAGCATTCTTCTTTCACACTGCTTCCTGCGAGCCCTGATGTGCATTGCTGTTGCCTCGATTGCAGTGATTTTGAGGGAAGGAATATTGCCTGTTTATGTTCGTACAATAATCAGCACAGTGAGGACTCCAAACTCACTGGGGCCTCTGGTTGCCACTTGCTGACTGCTAATATACATTATATATACATCCAAACATTTTGAAGAGGTTGGCGAGGGGATTCTGGTTTTTGCATTCTTGTTCAGTTTTGCCAGTACTGCATAGTTTTTTATATTATCTTTATTAACAGGCAACTGCAATGCTCACTTCAGGCCTCAGATATGACAAATACTTACTTTTAAAGAACTTCATTTCCAGACAGAGCTAGTTTAGATTTTACTTAGAAAAAAAGACACAAGTAGAACACTGTGTATAAACTGAAATTTATTTAGTAAAAATCAATGGAAGTATCCTCTGAAAAATGGATTTTTGGGATGTGTGTGTTTATATTTTTTGCCTTTGTTTTTACCTTTACATGTAAAAATTAATAAAGATTTTTTCGCTAATATTCTGATCTCTGGCGTCACACTGAAACATTCATTAACCTGAATGCATTTTCAGAGTCTGGATTCTGATTCAACTAAAAAGAGGCAGCCTCTGACTTAAAAGTAGTTCTTGAATTGTTCTCAGTTGTTTCTATTTCACCTGATAGTCTTCACTGAGGGTCCTCAGCTTAGCTCAGCAGGTAAGACCACACCAATAAAACCCTCTCAGAGAACAGGAGGGAAAAGGATGTTATTTCTGTGCAACTGCAGCTTTTCTGCTGGTGACTTTGTGCATGGACTTCTGGTTAAGAAATGTTCATGATAATAGCAATGCTTCTGGAAATAAGTAAAATCTATTGGTACATGAAATCCTGCTTTAGAAGTTGTGCCTTACAGATATTAAAAATGAATCTGTCATAGAGCCATGAGTAGAGCTTTTTACAAAGCATTTGTTTGATGTATAGTTGCTCTCCAGAGAGAATAGTATCCAAGAACAAGCTCTGAGTAAATGAGTGCATTTGGCACATCCTAGAGTGATGTCAAAGCTTCACTGGCTCCAAGGGGTAGTTTGGTTTTGACAAACCTAGTTTCAGTGCCTTTTGCTTAGAATTGATTTGAGGAATTTGGAAATATATGAAAAGAATATATCAGCACAATGACACCTACAATGAGCAGAAGGCATCCATTAGCAGGCAGCGGAAAAAAAAACCAGAACAAAACAAACCAGCTTTGTTGCTGTTTCATTAGAAATTTCCTTTGTTTTTCCACCTGAATATATCTATACATCTATCTCCCCAGCAAACAAAGAAAAATACTCCAGTTGAACTCTGTCAATACAGAATAATCCTGAAGTGGATTTTCAGAGGAAACTCTTGTTATTACTTATATTTGCTGTGTGGATGCAGGATGCTCTGCGGATGCAGGATGCTCTGCATAAGGTGTATTCCTGAAGGGGAGACACAAGTCTGAAAACTTGGTTTTGTGCCCTACAGCCTTCAAGAGAAGTCAATCTGCATTTTGCTCTAAGATAACTTCCATGAAGTTAAGCAAAGTTAACTCTGCTGTGGAGCTGCATGTTCCCAGCTCGCTGAAATTCGAAATGGAAGTAGCTGGTGGGTTAATTGTTTAATGCAGACATGTTTGATGGGTGGTAGGGACACGTGGCCAAGCATTCGTTTGCCAGATCTGGGTGTTAATTGCACAGCCAGGTGGGGGCTGTGGGCAGTTGTGCCTGCCTGGGCAACCAGCCTGGATGGGGATTTGCTCCTCTGGAGCAGCTGAGGGACGTGATGCACACCCTTGTACTCCCATGGCACTCCCAGCCTTTCCACTACTCACCTGAGTGAGTGTGAGGCAAAGGGAAGACCATGGGATGCTCTCAAAGTCCAACACAGACACAGGAGAAGAGAAAACAACAAATGGCCCCAGGAAGGTTGTGTGTCACTGCTCTTGGATATTGGGAGGTTCAGCCTGTGTGGACACGATGTGTTGGTTGAACCCTGCTGGTTCTCCTGGGTAAAACCATGCAGATTATAAAGCCTGAGCCAGAGCTCTGATGGCCTTCAGTCCCTGTTGAGTCTCCTTCCTTGACAAAGAGCACACTGTCAGTATGACCCACGGTGGCTTGCAGGATCTGACCACAGGTGAGGATCTGACTAGGAGCCATTACCAGAACTCCTCCAGTCTAGGCAGATTAGCTCCAGAACCTGGATCCAAACACTGGGAAAGTGATATTAATGTTCCATCAGATAAATAGAGATGCTGGTATGTTCCTGGAATTTTATTTTTTTAATAACTGTCTCATAATATAAAAATATACAGGTTATCCTAGAAAAAAAGACATCAGTTTTCATCACCTGAGCATGTTCTACCTTTTCTACTGTTTTACAGGACGTAGGAACGACTTGTGGCTTTAAATCAGAAGAGTAGATCCTTCAGAGGGTTCTTGTAAGTGCCTGCTCTGTTCTGGAGAGAGCTTTGAAATCTGGAAAACACCTGCCACTGCAGCCTTGGCTCCACCTCTGAGGCCCAGAATGCTGCAGAAGTTAACAGGCACACCCCTGCAGATAGCTGCCTACCATCAGCTAGATTTCTTTGTGGTCAGAATTTCTGAAATACCTTTTTCAGATGCTTGAATTGATTAAAGTTATAGAGTGAAGTGAGCAGCCACACAAAACATGCATGTTACAGTTCTGAACTTTCCCCAATTTCCCCAGTCCTTCATTAAAACTAATTTAAATGGCAGTGTCACTTTAGCCTGTTGGGGCTGCTGGGGAATTCAAGGTCCTAAGGGAGCAGCTGGATATTGCAGTGCATCTTGGATTGAACAGAACCAGAACTACCACATGGCATTTGCTTATGCTGCATCTAAGGCTAGAGAGAAGGGATCCCAAACCCAGCTGTGCCTGAGGCAGTCATAATATATTCTTCCAGGGCTGACGTTTTCTGAGCTATAAATTACATCTGCAATTATTTTCACAGCCATGGTGCTTGGAGAGAGTATAACACATGTATTTTTATACTGTCTTGCACTTAAATGGTCTCAACCAAATTAAAAACATTGGAAGGAGTAGTTGTTTTCTTTCACACAAGGATGGATCTCAAGCTGGCTACCCAGAAGAACGAAGTATACCAACATCTAACACACATCACGTTATTTCCTGCAGTATTTTCTTTTGAAAAAAAAAAATATATATCTATCTATATATATATATAAATACTATTAGTACATTGAAAAACATAGGGGACTAAGCTTTTATTTGCAAATTAAACGCTTATTACCATTGTTAGACTGTAAAATACTATGCTAGTATTCAAAAGTGATCAAAGAAAGAGAACTTATGAAGATGGAGTCTGTTTAATCTAGGGGAAGAATGGAGATGTTACAAATTGTCCATTAAGAGAAAGTGGTTTTACTTCTATGTAAAAATTAACATGGAAATTTGTTATGAGCCATAAACTGATTATAAAGGAAGCAAATGGGCTCAGGTGTCAAACTCTAGAATGTTGTCCCGGGAGTTCTGCTTAGACACTGCTTAATATCAGACTCTATGGACCTCTTATTTTTTCTTCTTATAAAATTTTTCATTGGATCAGAATTGAAGTTTGCATGAAAATAAGAGATGAACATTACCTGGGAGGTGTTCTGTAACACAAGAAACCAAAAAAATGACATTTACTACAGATTCCTGAGTAGTAATAGACATTTTCTTTTCTGCATTTTTTATCTACTCTGAAATTAAGTTTTCAAACGTATTTATAGACTCTTGCAATGTCTGTCTTTGCATAAACACTTCCCCATTCTAAATTGTATGCAGACATCAGCTTGAAAATGCAATTTTAAAAAGATTTTCTTAATGCTCTGAGCTGATAATGTCATGTGACATTCATTTCTTCCAGAAATCTTTGCAGTCAAAAAGGATATGCAGGTATTTTCATGCCAACTCATCCTTGTTAGGCTGAATAACTTGTTTATTACACTTGTGAGAAGAAATGTAGATTGCAACGTGATACCAAAGTAAGTTTTTCTATTTGAAGAAAAGTGTTGATTCCTGCATGAAGTGTCTGTGCACATCCCTCACAGAAGCATTGTGTACATTTGCAGTTCATTCATTCTTCTTGTGCTGATCTGAAGCCTGATGAATTCATTGTTCCTCCTGACTTTGAATCAGGTTCTTCTTCTTTTTACTGTCTTTGTCTACTCCTTAGATTTTAAGAAGCAATGTACCTTTTTTTGTAATGTGCCAGTTTCCCCCAGCTGAGCAAGTGCTGAAATGTTGGTAACATTGCTGTTGTTTTTTCTGTTAATTAGGCCATAGCAAAATCCATTTTTTTTTTTTTTTAACCAGAATGGGACAGAGTGATGCCTTTGTTCTCAAGCGATGTGTCCATTTTCTATGCATGAATGGACTATCCAAAGCTTTGCCTAACAAATGTATCAAGCACATTTGTCTCATCTAATAGAATAATTAAATCACAGCAACTTGTGTTCTAGAAACAATGAAATTTTTCTAGATTGAATAACTTCTGTTCTAGAAGAAAAAGGTTACAAAAAATGTTTATATAACACACTGAAGAAAGCAAGCATATATGATGATTAAAAAAATTTTAATGTGAATTTTATTTAGAGGATAAACCTTGTTGGCATCAAAGCCTCTGGATATTGAACTTGAGGTTTCCTTAAAGACGCATCCTGCACGTGTAAGTTCAAAGATTATTCATATCACTTTTTCAATCTGTTTTTAATTTCAGCACCTAAAGCTGCATAAATATATTCAGAAATTGCTATAAAGAACCATATGTATGAAAGCATTTGCAGGGTTAAGCCATTAGGTTATACAGTAGTTTGGCCTATGACAATTTGAAAATATGGTAGTTTCTGAAAGCTATGAAAACATCACTGTGCATTAATCAAGGTTTTTTCCCCATGTTCTTCATTAGTAAGTTTCATTATTGTCTTGTTAACTGTGGCATTTCCACTATGAAATGCAGTCTTTGCTGATAGGCAACTCACATTTTTGACACATTTTAATGTAAGTGCAGAAGCCTAAGAGAGAGTCCTGTAATATTTGAACTGCTTGATGTTAGTGATCATTGCATTATTCTGCTGGGGTGATTTGGACTAGAGTCTGACATTTGGAAAAAAATAGGCAAGAGTCCCCAGAAAAGTTAAATGAAAATTATAATATCATCAGACCAAATTAATATTCTTTAGAAGTCTGAGATGTTAACAATAAGGAAGTGTGAGGTTCTCCACTAACTTAATTCTGCTAGTGCCAGAAAAAGAGGTATACATATAAGTTTCCAAATGTGCAGATATCAGGGAAATTTTTATTTTAATGTAGTTCAGGGAATAGTTATATATAACATTGCATGGTGTGTTCATATTTCTTGCTGAAACTCAGATTGCTGACATCAGTAGTTGTTGGAATTGGAAGTTAAGCAGTAAAAGCTGCACTGCAACAGTGCAAAAGCACTGCAGCAGTGAGAAGAAGGAATGCAGTCAGGAAAATAAGAAGCCCTCAGACCCATGCCCTTGAAAGCAGTGAAAAGACTTCCACTCCTCACAAGTGAGTTCTAGAGAAAAAGATTTTGGGGTAAGAGGGAGAGGGTAAGAAGAGAGATAGAGAATATGAAACCATTGGGGTAAGGCTGTGAGCTCAGAACCATCCCTGTCTCCAGTCACTTACCTGTATGTCCTTGTGATTAAAAGAAATGTTTTTAAATCAGACTCATAAATAATGCTTGTTTTTTGCACATTTTTCAACACAGAGGGTTTGGGAGTTTTTGCATTTTGGATATAATCTTTAGCACATTCACTGCAAATGAAGACTCCTGTATTTTATTTTCATTTTTCCACTTTTGCTTTAGAATAAAATTAGCAAGTCTATTTTTTTCGGGTTGGATAAGTGACAGGTACCTCCTTGTCTATCAGTGCATGTAAAGAAAAGTAAAACCTGATTCTAAGCCCAGGCTGGGGGTAGCTGCTGATCAGGATGGGCTCGTTTCTCTGTAGGGAAGAGAAGCCAGCAAAGAATCTAATTTTTGAGCTGTGCGAATTATTTATGTCCTCAAGCATATTTTATGCAGTTCCTGAAGTAGATGACTCAGTTTTAAGTCTGCTTGGAGACAGGGGCTTAATGTGGATGGCTCTTTGCCTCGTTCGGAAGCCTGTGATCCTATCTCCTCCAGCACAGGGGAGAGTGGGAAGGGTCTTTGCCATGTCTGCCTCTGAGAGGTTGTGGGAGATGGAACAACGTGCAGACAGCTAGAGAGCTGCTTCCATGTCTTGATGTTTCCATGTGAATTGAGCCTAAGAAAGCTTTGGTGTTGTAAAAAGAGGTGGAAAGGATTATTTCCTGAAGATTTAAGAACACCTGAACTGCTCGGCTGATGCACTGGGAAGTTAATAACTAGTTTGGACATTAGTAGTATAGACTTAATTTTTTGCTGAACATGATGCAGCATGTTCTGTATTCTAGGAGAAGTTGAGGGAATAACTGCTACAGAATATCTTTGAACCCATAAGCAAAAACATGAGAAGTGTAACTGTAGTTGTCCCATGGTAATTTAAAAACAAGCTATGAAAAGAAGCCACAGGAAAAAATTAATTTTCTTGAAAGAACATGAAGTATTCAAATTTTTTTCTGGAAAGGGCAATATTTTGATGCAATATGCTTGCTATTCATATTTGTGATGAAAAGTCACAATCATTTGTGAAAGGTATTTTTCACAGCTATGGCAAAAAAAAGGAAATCTCTCAGATCTTCTTTAAAATGTGAGCTGATCAAAATGCTTAACGTATTCTATGTTCCTGTTTAAGAAAAAACTGATTGTATTTCTGTTTGTAATGGGTTTCTATCTTTCTCTGCAACCACCTGGCATTCTAGTTTCAATTTGACTCTGGCTTTCTAAAACACAGCTGAGGAAACATGAAAAAGTGAATTAGACTTGAAAATGATATTGAGTCCAGCGTTCACCGGAAATTGTATGCCCACAAGACTTTCGATGAAATGTTTTCTTACTCTTTGATTTGCTGAGTTTTTTCACATATTTCAATGCTGGTTGCCATATCAAACCATTTGCTTTGTTTTGAGATCAGAGACACCTCCAAGACACTTTGAAGAGCTCATGACCACCTGGGAGACAGGAAGGAGCCTTGCTGCCAATGCTTTGGAAATGTAACCTGACTTCGCTTTTTTCAAAATGAAAGAAGATATTTATAGGTGGTGTAGCAATGGTACCTACTGGCGATGATTTTCTGAGGATAAGGTGAATCTTCATCTTTATTAATACAGAATTATTGAAATTAATCTTCCTGAAAAGGTTTTATTTGGTTAATGAAATCCAGGAATAAGGTTTCCTAATAATGCCTTACAGCTACTTTGAAATGATAGTTGTGCCTCAAATGCATTATTCTTAAACAAAAATTATTTTCATGTTTTATATTTGATGCCAGTGAAGTACCTTCTGAATAAAGAGCAGCTGTTATTTTCCTAATATGATTAGGATTCCATTCATTATAAAGTTCTGATTCTAAATAAATGAAGCCTCTGGAAAAAACATTAAAAGTCACATTTTTAAAATATGGAATGTTCTACTTTTCAATAATGCCGTGCCAAAAGCAAATCATCAATTAAATAACAAATTTTAAAAGTTTGTTTTTTTCAAAAGGGAAACAAAAGGTTTCATCAGAAGTTTCAGTGTGATACTTCTCAAAACTGATATTCCAGCCACTGAGCTATTAAGCAAAGGATGTCATGGAAGGCCACATTACTGTCATCTTGTAGCAGAGTAAACTCATCTAGGAGCACCAGCTATGAGGAACAAAGAAGAAAGACTGATTATTCTTTGTACTAGATCTAGGAATGAATTTAGCAATTACCTGTCCAACAGAGAGCACAGAAACTGCTGAAGTGAGGCATCCTGGCTGAAAAAAATATATGCAGCTGCAGCATTCAGGTGTATTATAATAGGGATAATTAAATAGGAGTTTCATATAGGATATCTTTCTTTGCATTCAGGCAGAGTTTGAATGTTCAAGTGTGACAGGAGCAAATCAGAACAGAATATTTTCTGATTGTTTATAGAAAGATGAAATCTAAAAATCTGAATCTTACAGTCTGAGGTCTTCTTTTGGTATCATCCCTTGTGAAAGGTGACAGCAGGAGGGCTGAGAAGTAACAAAACAAGGAGCATCTATTCCAAGGCAGGTGTTACATAGAGCACACCATGTAATTTCTGCTCAAATTGTCATGCCATAAATTAGCAGAATAACAGGGCTTTTTAATCTCACAGAGGACAATGTGAGAATTGAGTGTGTATTAAAGACTGAAAAGAGAAGAGACGTTAAGTTAATAACAAGAGTTTAATACTGCCCCCAAATTACTATTGCATCACTTTACAAATATGAAGTGGTGAGGTGAGGTGACAGAGAGTGGCAGCATCACAGCATGCTCCCACTGAATAGTTCATGCAGATAAAAATATAGAACTAGGCATTTGATTTAATAAAACATAAAAAAACCATGGTTAGCCTCAAATAGTCTGTGTGACTGCTTTCAAACTTCTTTAACTATATGGTTGTGCCCTCACTGACCATTCTATATGGCTGTATTTGGTAGTTCTTGTTACTGGGTTCATCTTTTGTTCAGTGAAACTATGGTTCTGAAAGGGAAAATGAAGAGTAGATGCAGAAGAAAAAACTGAAATTCAAGGACAAAGAAGTTGTCTTTGTTGTCTGCTGTGAAATGATGGATATTACTGCATTGTACAGCAATGGTGCTAATGAGCTCCATTCAAACTCCCAGTGTACTAACACCCACATGTCCACTTGACCACATAAATATGAGCCCATTCAAGATCCACCTAATTAGTGGCATGACAAGCACAAGGAAAATACAATTGTTCAGCTTTCAGAGAGGGGTGCCTAGAGAAGCTTGTGCCTGCCTGCCTTGTTGATGCTGCTGTCACCCTCCTTCATAGTGCCTATCTCTGTCTGTCTGGTCATCTGTGCCTGTTTTGGCTATCAAGAGGGAAACCCAAAAACTTTGAGGGTGGAATATAATTGTTTCCTTATGACTAGAGGCTTTGCATTTCAGAGTGGCAATGTTTTGGAAACAGAGTCCAGGGTACACTAAATCCATTTGGCCAGACGTGACCCATCACCCCTGAGTGTCTAATCAGCCTTGGCTTTTACATATAGGTAACAAAAGTTGATGTCTCTCTGAGAACACTGTTTGCCTACTTAGATAAAGAAGGAAAAGAATAGTTTGATTACTTTAAACATGTTAAAAATTCTGCTAAATAAAAAAGACTTAGATGTATTGTGTTATTTATTTAAATCATACTTTTCATAGCCATTTTTTCATCCAACGTCTTCTGCTGGTATTGTCATGGAGACCAAGGCTGTTAATGTCATGCAATCCTATAATATATACATAATGAATATTGCATCTCATAATTCATAAAGCCAAGTTTATACAGTGTCACAATCCTCACCTCACAAAGCAGAATTATATCTGTACCTTTGTTGTCATCTTTGAACTTCAGACATTTACTGGGTATGTCACTGGCAAATCGAAGCAAAAAGATTCAGTGCTTAAGCTTACTTATGCATGTTCAATATGCATTTGTTTAGTAGAGAAAAAACAATCCTCTGCAGTAGGTTTATTTTGGTTGTGATAAAGAATACAGTCTGAGTAATCTCAGTGCACAGAACAGCAAAGTAATTGACAGCTACATAATCAGTCTAAAGTGTGCTCGCTAGGATGGGTCAAATTCCTTTGGGAATCCAAATGAGGTTTGGATGGCTTCTGCACTCTGTGTTTGCTACTTTGCATCACAGAGCCTGACATCAATATTTTACATGAGGAGGGAAATGACAGAATCTCATGCTGCCAGTGTCCATCTGTGGAATGTAACAGATTTATATTTTTAATTAAAGCAAGAAAACAGTTTTGAGAATTCAGCAGTCACGAACACATGTATAGAAGAGGTTGCTTTTGTGAGTAGACTCTGCAATTTCAATCAGAATGATCACAGTCCAGTTCTAATAGGGATGAGAAATAAATGGATGAATAATGGGAACTTGAGCTCTGGGCAGGAATAGTGTGGCCTTGCATGTCTAGTTATGGTGATTTAATATTGTACTGCCCCAGCTGTTCAATTGTATTTGCAAAGCAAAGCCACATTTACTTTTTACTCATTGAATATTACTCACCCTTAATGAAAAGTCTACTCACATATTTAAAAACATCCTTTGGGGATGAGTCAGACTAGGCCATATGATTTTGAACTAAGAATGCACTAACTCATGCCACTGACTTGGCTCAGGTAAAGAACTGGTATTCTCAAGAAAGAATCAGTAAGAACGAATCTTGGACGGAAACTTAAACCACTATAATTGCAGAAGTAAGACCTCATTTAGATGTGTTAAGTCACACCACATAAATGTCAGGACTACTTCCTCTTCAGTGATGCAGATATAACAATAATACACTGCTTCATTTCCTCCTCTTCCTAAGACATAGGCAGCAAAGACAAAATCCAGCAGGTCCTTTGCTACTCTACCATAAAATGAGACGTTTCAAATTCCTAGGATAGGACTTAAGGCAGAGTACACTACAGAGCTTGAAATGCAGTCTAGTCGTTTTACTGTTTTGTGCCTAAACACCTGATCTATTTGAAGATGTCCGCTCATTGCAGGGGAGGTTGGACTAGATGACCTTTAAAGGTCCCTTCAAACCCAAATTGTTCTATGATTTTATGGCTATTGCCTGTATGAAGTCGTGCTTCAGAAAGGTTAGGAAACAAGCTCCTCTTTCCCTGGAGAAGTCAGGTATATTACTTAGAATGCACCAGATAAACCCAGATGAGCCAGAAACAACCTGTTCCCTGTCTTTAATCCTGCTTTTAATTCACTCAGCTGAAATATATTAAATATGTGAGTAAAAGGGCATGAGGTGTAAAGAGAATGAACAATGAGCATTCACATTTGCAGACATGTCTATCATTAAAAAAGCATAGATATTTTTTTCTTATATTCAAACAATGTGATCAGCATTGTAAAAGACTCTATGCCAAACTGTGTAGGTTCTGTGGGCAGAATGAACTGAAAATCTGAGGAGATAATTAATAGGAGTATAAACATGAGGAAAAAAAAAATTACTGCTAATTCATTTCTGAAAAAGAGGTGCATATTCTAGGGGTGAATATATATGATTCTATTAACATTTCCCAGGCTCTTTTAAAGCATTACCACTGTTCACAGTAGCAGAATGCCATTGTTATATTTCTACATTGTTATATTGAGAGTCTTACAAATCTTGTGCAATAGTTTAACGCAGTATTTATCCTTTTGTAGTGATTTAGCTAAATTCAACCTCGGTCAAATATTGTTTTTACCATCCTTTTACTTACACACTGGAACATGTGCTTTCATTCTGCAAACAAATTAGGAATACTCATTCTCACTTTATAGTTAAATTGCATAGGATTATCAAACTGTCAATGAGGGAAGGACCTCATTTGGGTTTATTTTATAGAAACCATTAAAAACCAATACATCAGCCCTGCCAGCTTATTGGCTGGTACTAACATGTGAGTTGTGATGGTTTTAACAAGTTTCTGTCCCCTAAAGCCAGCTCAGGTTTTGTTGCACACTTTCACAAATGGATGACTATCAGAGTTTTGAGTGCTCAGACCACTTAAAGCTTTAAAAAGCTAGGCTTTAAAACCTAGTT
Source organism: Grantiella picta (assembly GCA_013397955.1). NCBI lineage: Eukaryota > Metazoa > Chordata > Aves > Passeriformes > Meliphagidae > Grantiella > Grantiella picta. The sequence goes on from VZRM01000657.1 coordinate 412,026, forward strand.
ATTTAATTTAGTTGCCTAAAGGTAGGGGTATTTATTTTGGCTGAGTGATCTAGAATTATAAAAATGAGATTAAGTAAGATCATATTGCCCATACTGTGTTATGACCACGCTGAGAAAAATATACTCCACTCAGCAACATCAGAAAGAATGTAAATTCGTATCTGAATTGCTCTGGTTTATGGTGCACAATGCATGTAACTTACTGCCGTGTCAGAAAGATGGCTTTGGTGATAAGCTGGTCCAATAAACTTAATTCTGTAAACAAATTTCAAGTAAAACTACTGCCAGAAATATGTGAGTTGCTTTTTCCCTCTCTTTCTCCTGGAAGGTCTGTCCTTTGGCAGGCAGCTATGTGCACTGTGCAATTCATCTGTCTGGAAGGACAGCTGAGAGGACAGCCTCCTGGCCAGCTGGCAAGGTGTCACTCTGCACACAGATGCCAGCACATTCCTCTGAGAGGGAATAAATCAGACAACTGGCACTTGTGACACTGATGTCTGTTCGAACATCTCTCCCTTCATGTAACTTAAACTGGAGTGGAAGGGCATAGTTAGGAACTCTCTCCTTTGTTGTGACCCTTTTTCTGTGGAACTTGCTCTTGAAGGCTGTGAAAATAGCACACTGGGGCAGTGTGATGTGGAAAATAGAGTGTTCCCACACATAATTAACCAGGACTCCTTTTTGGAAAAATGAGCTAAACAATGAATTCCTAGGGACTGATCTGGTTGTTCATGGCAGAAATATTAAGCAATAGGATTGATTCTTATCATGTGGGCTGTGATCTATTTTCTTCTTTTATTGGAGTATACTTGAACAGGTGTCTAATGGAGGAGAGCCCTTCCTACCTTGATATGTAATTAACAGCACAATGGGAAATAGGCTTGTCAGTACCCATGCTCTGGTACAAAATGCATTATCAATCCATATTTTTTGACTTCTTCCAACTTCAGTGACCTCTGTAAAGATGCATTAGAACCGACTGAAATAAATCCAAGTACACCTGTCTCCCAGAGCCCTTCATATATTTCTAATACATAATAGCTAGAAGCTGGCAAATGAAAGACAGTGCCTGAGGCTTCTGAAGTTTAAACTAAGCCCAGTTTTTTTATTCCACTTATGTGAGAAATCCTGATAATTATCATGTACTGGCTGAAAAGATTTGTGCAGGGCAAATAACCCCACGAGAGTGCCTGACAACTTCAACCAAAGACCGTGGCTTTAAATCAGAACTTCCTACCACCTTTTATACCAACGATTAAGTATTTTAGATTACATAAATTTTAATATGGACAAAATATATCAATAGCTACTTTAAGATTTTAAGGGATCATTTCACTTCTGCAGGGATATAAACAATTCATAATATCTGAAATCTAAAGCAGTTATATGTGTTTGCCAGAAGTTCTAGCAGCACCAGGCAACTTTCCCTGCACTTTTATGTTAACTAGGGTAAGTTACTCTGGTAACACAAGTGACCTCAACACTTGAAAAAATGGCATGGTATCTTCTGACCCATGAAACACACTCTCCTGATGCTGTATTTCTCCTTCTCCTGGGCTTCCACTCTGCTGTAAACATTAAGTATTTAAAATTATGAGGTAAGGGAAAACATAAACCCTCTTTAATTACAATCACCTCAGATTTTCAGTACATGTGCAGGTAGGGTTACAAAACTTTTACTGATGTGTGTGAGCTACAGCAGTTTCTTATAGGGATGTAAGAAAAAGCATGGTTGTGAGAATTTCTGCTTATTGCTGACAATCATGGTCACAGGCTATAGCACTGGTTCAAACACAGGCTCGGCTGGGCCCTTGGCACATTGGTGTTTTAATCATTGCAGTATGGTTATACACTCTCTGGATTAATGAATATTCAATTATTCATTTCAAAGACCCCCTGCTAATGCACAGGAAATTCAAATGTAAGATTCCTCCACAGCAGAGTGAGCTGAAGCCCAAATTCCCAAGGTGAGTGGGCTACTCATTGCTAATCCTGGCAAAAGAGGGAACACTGACTCCTGGTCTGCCTGCTGCATGGGATATTGTCATGGGACATGCGTGATCCAATTCAACAAAAATACAGATGGCAGGTATCAATGAAAAATATGGATTATCTGCAGGTGATCTACCATGATTTTTATTTGTGACTTATTAAATGCATAGCACTGGCATGTTATCAACATCATTCTAGCTACAAATACAGAGCACAACTTTCTGAGGGCCACTGTGGGGAAAGGTAACTCCATCCCAACCAGACCAAGCACATTCATAAAAATATCTGATATTTCTAGGACACTTGGAAGTGGCCAGGTGACTCACAATAGATCTTCCAATTTTCTTTGACCTTCTGGATTCCTTAGGCAGCCTTCAGCTTTGCCTGAAGATATTTAAAAACATCTTCATACTTTAAATGGCTTCCCAGGATCTCCATGGCTCCTGCCTCATTAACTCTGGCCCAACTGCAGCCTACTAATGTTGGAAATAATACAACACCTAAATGGTTCTTTTCAATCTTACTCCTTGTTTCTTCACCAGCTTAGCGTGTTCCAGGTGTGCCCAGAAACAAATTTTTGTTTAACTTTGTCTCCTCCCCCGACTCCCCACCTCCACAAAACTCTACAGCTCATACTGAGAGGGACTAAAGCAAAAATTTGAATTACACAGTCCCTTGTTTCTGTCAATCAGACCATCCACAACTTCTATCTTATTAGCACTGAAATTTTTTTTCCATCCATTCTGTGATTTCAGGACTTTATAATTTTAAAAAATGTCACCCTGGATTTAGTCTTGGACATTGTATATGTTTATCCCTGTCTTGGTATTGGTTAGAAAGTGAAGCTCTTCTGCCTTGGTGATATTTATTCTCTTTTTCGCACTTCTCTCACTCAGCTTATGTTTTTTTAGGAAACAATCAAAACTGCCTTCAGCTTTTTCTTTACTATGCTAAATAAACCATGCTCTCATACTGTCCTCCCTCATGACAGTGCTTTCACCATAGTGCTACTACTTGCAGCTCTTTTAAACTCTCTTTTGATAAGGCTTTCTGTATCCCTACCTTATTTCTCATTTACCACTTATCTGTATCATTAAGGCTCAAGAGATGAGCCACCACACCCTGCACTACAGCTCTGCTTCCCACAAGATAAACCTGCACAGGCAATCTCATATTAGTAGTAATTAGCAATAACACTCTCTATTGCATATTTGCATTTGCTTTGAAAACCTATATTAACAGAAAGGAACAGGGTAAAGACACACCGTAGAAAAAGACATTTTCAGTTCAATAACATGTACAAGAAGATCAGTCAGCAGGATTAGATTTACAAAGCACAGATAAAAGGCAGGAATAGAGAATACATTGATAAGGTTTTGTTCTTCTTCCCCCTCCACCTCACTTCACCCTCACCCTTCATCTAAATAATAATTTAAATTCCTGGGTTCTGGGAAGTAAGTTCCTTGATGTATTTGGGTTTTTTTAAATCTTATTATATATATATTTATATATATATATATAACTNTTAGGTACTGTATAAAAGGAAAATTTCTGCCTCTTTCCTGTTCTTGATGCTCTTGAGTAAAATAAGGAGTGATCTCCAGCAGTCTATTTTCCCTTCAACCTCCAGGCTGCAGAGTGCACCATGTCCTTCTGCACTGTCCTAAAGACAACCCCTAGGCTGATTTCAAAACCAAAACCATGTATTGCGCAGTCAATGATCCTGTATATTGGGCCTTCTGAACAAACAGGACATGTCCTGTGGAGTGTACAAAACACATGGTTCCCATCTTGCTGATGCATTCCCATATGTGGAGCGAGCATTCTGTAGGCATGCAAATGTTTGGATGGACAAGGAACTAAGAAAGTCCAGAAGCTTCTCTTTGGAGGGCAGCTAGGTAAAGCAATTGAGCTTTGACCATTTTTATTTTGTGATTTTCTTCTTTGTCTGCCTCTGTTCCTGCTCAGAATTTTCCGAAAAGTTGCAGCAGCATTTGGCTCATATAATTTTTGACTGTTTGCCTTCTGCCCACATGATTTGACAGTGTAACTGTGAAGTTGAACACACTTGCTAAATTCCTTTCTGAGGACTCTCAGCAGAGCTGTGAGCAGGACCATAAACTCTGGGATTTCTCTGTACTGCCTTAAAACTACCATGTATTTGGTTTGTACTTCTTCATTATACAGAATCATACGAGTAAAAAGCAGCATTTCAACAAATAAATACTGGGATTTTAATATCTGAAAAGAGATGTATGCTCTCAGTCCCATTGCTTGCCAAGGCAAATTTCTGAATTACCAATAGAAGAGAGTTTCAGTGATTTTTAAGCTCTGCAGTTGCTATATGAGTACAGATTAATTGGTGCCTACAGGGCCTTCATGTAAACACACACTAATCTGTAAAAAAGAGAAATAAGAATGATCCTGCTCACTAATAGAAATTTCCTCAGGGACTTCAATGAGAGCTGGATTAGACAATGAATGCTTAGATGGGTTCTTCTGTTAAATATCAGCACAGGCACCTTGTTGGGAGGATGGTATCTTTCTACCAGTAATATAGAGTCAGTGCTTTAGGTTTGATAAAGCTTTTCTTTTCCCAGTAAATATCAAAAGATAATGAGATTGTGGGAGGTTTTTTGTTTTGCTGTTGGTTTTGTTTTGTTTTTTGACATATTTTTAAACTCCTATTTCTAGCCTTCTACTGTGTACTAAACTTGCTGCCCTCAGCAAGGTGTCTCTGCCCCACGCCTGACCTCCTCCAAGGCTCAGGATGAGCCCAGCACTCTTGCACAGGGCTGGACCAGGGGACCTCCAGTGGTCCCTTCCAACATGAGTTGTCCTGTGATCCCACCATACACACACTTAAATTTTTAGACTGAAAAATGATAGAGTTGTTCTTGTCTACCCACGAACTCTAATATATGTGCATGATGTGTATTCCGAGTGGGAATGGTAAAGAAGGAGACCAAGAAAGTTGAGAAGACACATTCCTTGCTTACAAATTAAAGGACTTTAGAGAGGAATAATAGTTTGAATTAGAATATTTGTTCTGTGACTTTGAAATGCTGTCCAGATTTTGGATATGATAGAGTTAATTTTCTTCCTATTAGCTAATACAGTGCAGTGTTTTGGATGCAGTGTGAAGAATAATGTTGGTAACACAGGAATGTTTTTAGTTGTTGCTAAGTAATGTTTATACCAAGTCAAGAACATTTCAGCTTCTCTTGTCCTGACAGGATGAAGGCTGGAGGGGCAAAAGAAGATTTGCAGGGGGAGACAGACTGGACAGCTGACCCCAGATGGCCAAAGGGATGTTCCATACCCTATGGTGACATGGTCAGTATATAATCTGGGGGAAAAGCTGGTTGGGACCACAGCTCAGGGACTGGCTTGGCATCTGTTGGCGAGTGGTGAGCAATTGCATTGTGCATCACTTATTTTGTGTGTAGTATTATAATTATTTTCACCCCTTCCTTACTCTGTACCATTAACCTGTCATTATCACCACTCATGAGTTTTCTTACTTTTACTCTTTTGATTGTCTCCTCCATCCTGCTGGAGGTGGGGCAGTGAGTGAGTGACTGTGTGGGGCTGAGTTGCCATGTGGGATTAAACCATGACAGGTACTTTTGCAATATTGGTTGCTTATATCTCAAAATGTTACTGCAAAGATAAGCATGGACGTATCTGTTTTAGAGGTGGGAGAACACAGATGCAGCAGATGTGTGTGACACAGCCATGTGAAGATGATGCAACAAGATGGGGCCAGAGCTTGGAGCCTCAGGCGTACTCTCTGGACAGCAAAGTACAGAAAAATATTAGCTGTCTATGCTTTCTCTAGTGGCACCCTATTTACCGGGTTTTAAGTATGTGCAGAATGTCTTTGCACCATGAAAAGAAATAGCCACATGCTTAGTGACAGTTTTATGGCTAATACAGTGTTACACACATTCAAATGCCATTATGTACAATTTGAAGCAATTTTTATTTCAGAGAAGTTAATCCTGTCAACTATACTTTGTCAAGAGAGGTCTAAGTGACTCATAAAATCACTGCATTGGCCACAGATGAAATAAGGAAACCTGACCAGTGTATGGACAAAGAGAACAGTTGGTACTCAGCCTGTTCTGTTACATTTTCCTGTTTGCTCTAAGAACAAGTTTAGAAAAAAACTGCCTGCTTTAATTTAACCCATTTGCTGAAGCATATTGCACAAAGCTTTTGTGACCTGAACAGTTTTAACATTATTTTCCAGGCACAGTCTTTATGGTGGCTTGGCTGGTTGGATATATTTAGTCCTGAATGGACTCTAAAAGGTAAATAATGATGCTACCTGACTTTGAGAGAGCAAATTGGTTAAGCTCAGTGATGAGCAGAGCATCGACCTGAAGTTCTTATGTCAGTTCAGACGGTAGTCAGAAAAGTTCACAGACATACACCATTCAAATAAAAATATTTAGTGTTAAAAAGAGCAGCTTTGGTTCTCTACTGTAAATGAAAAGAAGAACAGAATAAAAAGAAGGGATCTTCTTTGTCCAGTGTTAGTATCTACAGAAATAGGGCTGCTCCCTACCACAATGTAGGGTAAGTACCTCTACTTTAAACATACATAAACTCACCTCCCTGGAAGGAATCCTGCCGTAATTGATATTTAAAGCTCTAAGACGTGAAGCTATTCTTCCCACAATTTTTTTTATGCATTAGATTCAAAAAGTTAAAATCTATTTGTAGATTGTGCAGTGTTGAGAAACTCCTCTGTAGGTCAGCTAATTTCTTTAGCATCAGTGTTCAGACAAAGCAGTTTCTAGAATATTTTACTCTCAAAGGAAAAAAATAAACCCTTCCTTTCAGAATTTTGAGGACATGAGTCTACATTCTCATAAATAAAAGTTAAATAAAAGTTATATTTAGCAAGTCTTTCCATTTTAGGTATAAAACATTGGAAGATGAACTAGGCCTTTGTGATGTACAGATTCCAGGTCTAAAGTTCACTTTATTCCCTAGCTTCTCCTGCTCATGTGACAGAAAACAGATGACTAACTGAAGGTCTATTTATAAGAATATGGTGTTGTTTTGAGCTTTGCTCAAGGAATGGGGTTTTTGGATAAGAGTCTGTGGAGGTCAAGTGCTGAGAGTGGAAGAGCAAATTAGCAGATGTTGAAGGTGCTTGGGAAGAAATCTGTAGTGGGAAAAAAAAACAAAACAAAGGAAACAAAAAGAAAAAAAAGCAGGAAAGTCTTTAAAGCTAGACTAAAGAAAAAACTTTTGAAATTTAGTGGATAAGGCCAGACTGTCAGCTGATATTGTGACACATGCACAGGGCAGTCTTGGAGCTAAACCAGAATAATGTCAGCAGTTATGATAAGATGACTGAAATACAGCACAGGAAGGACTTGACTTCCTCAACTCAGTGATGAGAATAATTTCACCAGAAGGAAAAAGACTAATACATACACACACACACAAACACATGTCTGTAAAGCTGTTTTTATGTTTTATTAGTACTTCTTTAATTTTAGGAAATGTAACTATCTTTGTTCTGAGAATGACCTGGAAAAAGTGCTCAGCCTTCAAGTACCATGGTACTGTGAAAAAGTTCATATTTTTTCCTGGTCCTTTTCCAGCTTTCTGCAGCCTTTCACTTTTGCATTCTTCTAGCATCCCAATAAAATAATATTTCCAGGTTTTCATTCCTCTAAAGTTTGTTTACCCCAATAATTAAGGTTTTCTGAAATATTTCAATCCTGGATGAATCCCTTATATTTTGTATTCATTAATTGCAATAATAAATAGCAGAAAGCAAAACGATAGTGACCAAACAGTACAAAGTGGCTTTGCATGGTATAGCAGCAGCTCAAGAGCAAAGTTGTTGAGTCACGTTCCCTTCCTTGCACACATTTAATGAGGTATCTACTGACTGACTTCCTTCCACCACTGGCAGAATACACAGAAACAATATTGGATGTCTCTAAATTGGCCAATGACTTTATTCATATATCTAGCACACACTGATGGTTCAGTTTTATCAATGTTGTAATTTCAATCTGTGTATTCAGGCAAATAACCTACTGTGCCAGACTTGGATGTGTCCCATCTGCATGTGCTGTTGTGCTGTGCCCTCTCCATGACTGCTGCAAGTTGAACTACTGATTATGAGAATAGCTGCTCATTACTGTTTTTTGGCACAGAGTCATCCTGTTCTGATTAGCCTGTGATCCCCTGACCACTGCAGTCACCCATGGAAATAATCCATTACCTACTTACAAGCAGCCAGCATAACACACCATGGCTCTTTTTTTGATAATGACAGTGCCCTGTATCTCACTATTAGCTCAATCATAATGAGATCATGGCTGATTTAGTCAAGCTTGGGGTATTTTTTTGGTGGGGTTTTTTTATTATTTTTTAGTTTTTAAACCTGTAGCTCATGTAAGACTTTACACATCAGATGCTTGCCTTTGGCCTCATATCACCATTTTTGTGTACAGCCAATTGCTGAGTTGTGAGGTGCTAACATATGTCACTCTCTATGTTCTTCATATATTAGCTTTAGCAGTTCCTTTCAAGACTAAGAATTGTGCCTTTTTGGGAACTTTTCTTAAAATTTTTCATTATTTTTGCCAGATGAGAAAAGTGTGATCTACCTGGTTTGAACAGTCATTTCGCTTTCAAGCTGACATTTCTCATTGAAATTAGAAGTATTAACAAAAATAAAGACATAAAAAGTAGAAGTAGAGATTTGTGCTGAAATTTTCGAAGGGAAGGCTAAACTTTTTCATGAGAGCTATTTTCTGTCATTCTGGTTTCAGGTCCATCTCAGAGACACTCTTTGTTATTAAAGCTCATTGGGAACTTTGTATTTCTGAACAAACTTGCAGTTCTTTCAGATTCTAAATTTTCTTTGTATCAACATCTTTGATTTCTTCCATCCCTCTTAAATTACTATGTGAAGAAAAATCCTGTGTGTAATCTCAATGCTTTCATTATCTGGCTCTCCTCTTACAGACATCAGATATTAAATCTCTTTCCTAGCATTGCCCCAATATTTGACATTTACCATTGCAGAATTTATCTTTCAGAAGCTACATCTTTGTGGACTTTCCTTCTAGAACAAATATTTATTGTACAGCCCTTACTGTACCTATATTTAATCTTAACAACCTTTCCAACTACAGCAGCCAGATATTATTTTTCAAAAACCTTTTAACTTTACACTAACAAATAAGGATCTGGTGAGTTCAGTCTATCCCTGCCATTGGTGCAAGTCCTGAGAGTCCACAAAGGCTTGATTAAAGTCCCTTTATAAACCATAAATGAGTAGCAGCTGTGCCTGACATCTTTCGGAAACTTGGCAAATTAGACCACCTCACATTTGACAAAGCTGCAGGTGGGAGATGACAGGTTTCGTTTGTGGTCTTCACATCAGTTGCCTCAAATTAATGTTCTGCATCAAAGCCAATCCTATTTTTAACTTTTCATGAGGAGAGAAAAGGAAAGGAAAAAGATGAATGCCCCTTAGGTAACAGAGTTAGCTGGATAACCAATACATCCCCAACATTAAATATGATGCAGAACCACTATAAACAATGCTTGTGTATATGCTGGAGCTTCTGCTTCCTGGAACATGTTGAAAGATGGGCTGCATCAAAAGCTTGATGAAAGAGCAATATATCACACACCCAGTGAGAGACAATAAATCATGTTTTGGGGTGTGATGAATGAATCAAAATAAGCCAACATCAGGTTATGGGAGAGAGGACTCATCTATACATTCTGTCCCAGCACCGGGCCAGACAGGTGCAGTAACTACCAGGTTTGATTTGAAATTTTGAACTTAAATTTCAAATTTTGAATTTAAAAAAAAGCCTTATTTTTGTTCCAGATCTAGTCTTTCTTTATTTTCTAAACTAATACATGCAAACTCTGGGTATTTGGAATTTTGCTTAGTTCTATTTTAAATTCTACCTTAAGTGCTATAATTAAATAACTCCATTTCAGCCACTTGTATTCACTGTTTGTATTTACTCAGGATTTCTCCTAAATTTGGCTCGCAAAAACGATCTTCACTTAGATTCCTTGCTGCTTAGAAACTGAGATTCAGAATATAGTAGATTAAACTTTTGTATTAAAGCTTGAGAAGTTGTAAAAAAAATTTGAGACAGAAAACTTCGTTGAAAAATCAATACAGCCTTCAAATTGTCTTAGTTCTGAAAATAACAACAGTCTGATTCATGACTGTTTCAGCAACAAGTATGAGTTTAAAGAGGAAGTTAAGAAATAATCACTTCTGTACTTGGTAAGAATTGTAGCCTCATTGGCAACTGTATATAACACCTGAGAGCTGAGTGTGGAAAATAATTTTCTTTTTGACACCAGAAACTATTTAAACAATGTAACCTACAGGATTAGAAATATATATTTTTTAAACTTATTCCATCCAATTTTTGGAAACAGACTGGTAAGTGAATTTTTTTTGGACAAAACTAAATTCACAAACAGAATAGCAATTTATTCCAATCGTACTTATAAACTAACAGAATGCCTAATACTTTAAAGAATATTGTCATATCTCAATGTTAGTGGGCATTTCTAACCCTACACATTAAAGGAGGCAATAAAACATAGACTTTCAGTGCTCGTTCAAATGTCAGGTCAGTCACTCATGTCCATTGACTGGGGTGGTTTGCTTCATCATGGAACAAAGGAAACCAGCACGGGCTTAAAAGCATGATCTTTCGATTAAAACCATATGGCATCTTTGCCTTTATTTGATGCTCTGTGCAGTCTGGAGCTGCATACCCTGAATTGCATAAGCCATTTGCTCCCTTGGAACATTCCCCAGAGTATCATATTGTGGTTCTTTAACATTTGTTATTAATTCCTTTTTAAACAATCTGCCTTAACATTGCATTTGTCTATTTTGTTGTGTACACTCCAACAGTCCCTTGTGAAGCATATTTCACAGAAAAGGACTGAAAAAAATGGTAGAACAATGATTCTTGGTAAACACATTAAAAGAAATGTATTGTTTTGCATTGACTTTGACTGGTATGATTTTTTTTTCCCTGGCTCTCCCTCTGGACCCTCCAAGACACAGTAGCACTGCTACTTTTGCCTGACAGCAGAACAACTTTGCAAATTTACTTTCTATGAGAAGAATTAAAATAGGAGTTGCAAGAAACGTCATAGCCAGGGACATTTATCTGAAAGCATCAATGTCTGATGATAAGTAGCTTTAAATGCAACCTTTTCTTCGTGTTACACAGGCCTCAATATTTAATTCACACAGCTATGTGGACCTTTTTTACATTTTGAATTTTGCTGACAGAGAAAAAAAATGGGAACAATAAATGAACTGTTCTCCCTTGGAACAGCAAGAGGAGCAAGTGTCTCTTCCTTTACTAAGACATTCTGTGCTGCATGGTTGTGGCATCAACCATTCACTGTTAAAGTGGGAGTGTGCAGAAAGGCCGAAGGAAAGAGCTCAGGTGTATGTGTTAGGCAGGCTATTTGTCTAGATCATGCTTCTGTTGAAATGCAAACTTGTTGCACGAGAATCCTGGAAGTCGGTATTTCCAAAAGCTACTAACATGTTGTCATTTTCTTTCAAAATATGATAATAAATTGCTTGTGTAGCACAACCTGTGTTGCAAAGAAACCCAACCTCCTGCTTTTACTGTCTTTGCATTTGGCATTGGTAGCAGCATGTCCTAGAACTCTGACTTAATTTTTAATGTAGCAAATGGAGTCCACTTCCAAAGTACCCATGTCCCACAAAGTGTACAACAGGGTAAGATGAAAGCCCTCTTTCTTTCTCTCCTTCTCCATGTCTAAGTTTTAAATGGGGGACCTTGGCAAACTGTGCTGTTCCTGATTGTATGTTCCACTCCCTGTGTCAAGGAAGTCTGAATATTTGAGACAATAGGTGCTGCAGAAGCCAAAACACACCATGGTGGGCCATTTCCATGCCCAAGGAGTGTGAGAGACTAGCTGGCCTGTCACAAATCAAATAAGAAACTGTCATCAAAGAAAGGAACTTTCTGACTTTGTGTCTGAACATTTAACCACTAGTAACAGCTCATTGCATTACCAATTAAAGGAGGAGGTGGGTATAATTGCAACCCATGAGATCCTTTGACGAAAGGAAGTAGGAATGGAATGCAAATCCCAGTCTCTAACATGTCTAATTCAATTTTTTTGTTTTTCCACATTTTAAAAACACAACAATAAATTAGAACTGCAGCATCCTACTTCTCTCCATCGCAGAGCATTAGGAGGCTGCTATCAGCTTCTGCAGTTATCAAGTTTAATGCAAGCTGGCCCCACCTGCATACCTCATCCAGAATCTTCCATGCTTCCAGTAAAGATGCACATCCTGTTGTTAGTTCTGTCCCAGACATTATAGTCCATCAGAAAATTGAACTGAGATATCTATTGAAAAAAACTTTCAGTAATGTTACTAATACATGACTGCTACCAACCTGGGGACAATCCAAATCATTGCTATAAAGTATTAGAGGTGGAAGACCTCATACAGCTCTTTCTGTGCCATCTTGTCTCTTAGGAAAAAAAACCAAAACAACAANCATAAAGCTGTTGGAGGGTCTGACTTCAGCAAAACAAACAAGGCAAAAGCCTCATGCAAAATTATGCCATTAGGATTCTGTCTGAAACTAGCATTGTATATTTCCATAAGAGAATTAGGCATTCATTGCCTTCATTACACTCCATTCTGCTAATATGATTCACCATATATATTTTAAAATGAAGTAATTTAACTACTATTGGCCATAAACCATACTTCTAATAAAGATGAAGCCATTTAACTACTGTTGGCCATAAACTGTACTTCTAATTACTCACTTCGCTAAAATTCATTTGCCATCTAATTCTTTGATTTTTCTGCATAAGACTACAAGTATGAAAAAATAGACCTTTATCTGATGCCAAAGGATATTTAGCTATGATCATTGTAATCCATCAAATGTCCTAGTGAGTCAAAATGGAGTGTGCAGTCCTCTTGACAATCATTGGTTCAAAAATTGTGGTATTTTGGGCATGCTGCTGAGAAATATCATCCTCGTCTTGTGTAAGTATGGGGAGTGATCAAATACATCCTCCTGTATTCTCTCATAGCAGATGATGCAAAAGAAGTGAAAAGATGTGACTGCACCACACAGTTAACCCAGGGCAGATTATAACACGGGAAGATATAATGCTGTGTGGAACACTTACATCCTATTAGCAAAAATCAAACTGGTAGAAGCATTGTCTTAAATCAAATCTTAACCATCCTGGCCAATTACAACTCTAGCTGCAATGTGCAGTAAATGGGTAGGACATAATAAATCTTTCTATTGTACCAGACATATCAAGATACAAGTGTGCTTGGCTGAGTGCTATTATCTTACAGCTGAATTCATGCGACTTCATATCTCATTCTGCAGAAAGAAGGAAGCATATGCTAAATGGCTTAATACAAGTTCAGGTGGTGACAAATAGCCCCCTACTTCCAACGACATTTCCTGCAAGCTGCCGGTCGCAAACAATATTGTCATATTTGTTATTTCAGTCTGCAAAAGAACAGGACAATGAGTGAGGACAAACCTCATCTCTAGCTGGAGTCTGTATCATGGATTGCTCACTTTGCTGTGCAATTTTATGTTTAAAACAAAGCGATAAAATTGATCAGATTCTCAGAAAATAGCTACTCTGTTTGTTTGCAACACAGTATTCCAGGTAAAATCTCTTAAATCTCACTACTTCCATGTGTCTACCCTTCTCCAGCCACTATTCTTGATCCAAAGCAATTGCCATTTGATGTAATGTGTGATTTTTATTGGAAACGTGACATGTTTTCTAGCTTTGTAAATTGATGCAAACCTCTGCAAATGCATATTATCAGATGCTGTCATTGCAGATACAGTATTAAGCACTGTTCTGAAGAGAATGGCAGAGTTGAAACTGACAGGTAGAATTTGTAGTCATAGAAGTTGATGCCTTGCCATTGCCTTGATGTCCTTTTTTCAATCATTGCATACTTTTTCTCTTTAATTAGCAAGGCACAATAGTGAAAGATTCCTTATAGACACGAAGATGTTTTTAATGTGGCTTAGAATTGTAGAATGTCCTGTTTAGAACACAGGCTCACCAGGATGCTCACACAGACATGCCAGTCAGCTGTTTCTCAGTAAGACAATTACCTTCCTTGGCTGAGTTATTCTGATTTTTCCTGGTTTTGCCTCTCAGCCATACAACAAACAGAGCTCTGTTTCTCAAAGACTATTAGTCATTTAAAGCAGTGGTCTGGCAAATGCACTGGGCAGAAATCCTGGCCATATATTAATTATGCAGATCTTTTTAGTGTGGCACAATTGCTATAAATTCCCCTTCCTTTCAGTTTTCTTATCAGCTGAGAACAACATTGACATCATGACTGCCTCAAAACTGGCCCCATCACTTCTCTGTTTCTCCACTTGGTCAGAGACATTACAGACTTACATTAAAAAATGACTGACGTACATATGTTCGGTGCTATATACCAGGAAAATTGGCAGTGCAGGGGGTTTGTTGAAAAAGCTGAGTCATAGCTGAACTTCCAGCAATGGAAAGGGTAAAAATTGCATGTCTGTGTGGATAGACTTTAATAGGAAAGGGGAGGTATAACCAGATGCATCTGGAGCAAATTCAAGAAGCATTTGACTGATAAGAATTGAGCATGTGTAATGTTATTTTTATGATAAACATTCTGGCCAAACAAGCATTTGGCAGTTTTCCTCTGAGGCTGTTTTTTAATGTTGTTGTTGGCCTCAGTTTCATTAGCTTAAAATATGTCGGTAGTTTTGTAAAAAAAGCAATATCTGTAAATTACTCTTGTATCATAGTTGTCAGGGTGATAAATGAAGAGAGATTAATTAAATGTGTATTCAAATGAACCCTTCTGACTGTAGAGGTTTTTATAGCCTGGGATTTCACTGAGATTTGGGAAAGGTGTCATGGTGAGAAGAAACTTTTGTCTGGAAACTTCTAAAGTTAAAGTGTCTGGAAATACACATGGGAAGGCACTGGAGGATTGTGGATTTAAATGCAGCATCTGGGTGCCCCTTTGTGGGCTCTGGTGTTATTGCACTGGTGAGGGATCCTGCAAGGTGCCTGCAGGGTTTCATTACCTTTGATTATTGCTATCTGTCTGATGTTTACACACTTTGCAAATACACGTCATTTTGAAATTAAACTTTTACTGCTTCAGTAACTTCGCTGTTTCATTATGTGGTATAAAGTATGCACCTGATATTCCAGTGCAACAGAGTACCATATTAAATTATAAGGCAGAATAATGTTATGAGTCACTTATTAACCACATTTGTGGCAAAGCACAGCCACAGAAATAGGACTTTTATCGTGAGTATGAGGAAACACAAGTAGAGACTAGAGTAGCATGAACAGTTAACAACAGAAATAAGAGGAGAAATCTTCTATATAGAAAACCATGCTGGAAGTTTAAAAAAATCTCCTTTATCTCAAGTATGTGTTTTTGGAGGAAAAGGGGCAGTGGTTTGCAGATGGAATCACAAGTTCCATCTCTGCAACTACAAAGTATTCCATGTCTCAGTAATGAAGTCTAGGGTGAATTTTGCAGGGAATACATTATTTTTTGGATGAAGTGTTCTGATAAAATAGAGAATATGTACCACTATTATTATTTAAGAAAATGTCTCCAAATATTAAATGAAAACCAACAACAGTGGGTCTTGGCCTCTCCTTTTTTCCAATATCTGCTATGGGCTGGAACGCCATGCATTCCTCTGGCCCACAGCTCTGACTGTGCCAACATTGTGTACCATGGCTGTTCCCACAAAATGTTTCAGTATATTTCACTCCAGTCTGAGACAAAACAGACATCAAAATATTTGAACCTATAGGGAGACAGGTCACCTAACTTTTTTTCCAGGGTTTGTCCTTTTCTACATCCTATATCCCTATCAACTTTGTAGTTGGCACTTGTCATTACCTACCAAGTAGTTTTGTAGTTTTTTTCTATTTATGTTTTCCTTTTTTTTTTTTTTCCATTTTCTTACAAAAATAGTATCATGGACATCAGCTGGAAATTATATAAGACACCAATAAAAAGCTGAATAACAAGCCAATGAAAAAAGATTTAAATATGTCAGTAGCAGCTCCAGGAAATCTCCTTACTTCATGAGAAAACTCTGGTGCTAGACAGCAGATGTTGCATAGTGGGGCATCCTTAGAACTCCCCTTACCTTCATAGTTTGATCAGTGTTGCACAGGAGGCAATCTCCTTCCTTATTTTACTAAATGATTGGTCAGTGGGTGATACATGGAAGCAGTTGCAGGAATGGACACCAGAATCTAAGGCTGACTGTCCAAGCTGAGTGCTGACAAAGTGCATAGAATCACAGAAACATAGAACTGTTTAGGTTGGGAAAGTGTTTTAAGATCATCATGTCCAAATATTAGCCTAACATCACCGGGACAACCACTAAACCATGTCCCTAAGTGCCACATCTACATGCCTTTTAAACACCTCCAGATATGGTGACTCCACTGCTTCCTTGGGCAGCCTGTTCTAGTGCTTGACAACCTTTTTTGCCCCATCTTTCTTTTTCTCCCATTTGCTGTTTATTAAACTCCTTTTTCTCCTAAGTCAGTATTGTCACGCTGCAGAATCACATTCCCTCTTTCTGCCTTTCTTTTGTCACTACAATCCTATTTTTTTTCTGCCAAATGAGACATCTTTAACTGGAGAAGTGAAGATAATCACAATACAAATACTAGATATAAAAGTCTAGAGAAAAAAAATCAACATTGTCTGTTTATTAAATAGCAAGCTAGCTAGCATATTAGGAGCTAGGGCTCCTAAAACTATTTTCTGGAGTCTGCCAGCAAAATAAACAAGGATGACTGCAAAAGTCTAGAGATCGGAGACATTGAAACTGTAACACAACTTCATCACCGTGCTCTCTGGATTATGTAAGAAACCTCAAAAAACAAAAACCTCTTCTCCCATGCCCAGTTGTGAGTCCTCTTTGTCCTGCACATGAAATGCCTGCACTGCAGCTCCTGGCTCCCTGTCAGTGTGCTGTACTGTGCCGTTCAGCCAGCTAGTCCTTGGCCTTGCTCTGAGTCACCGTCTGTTAGACTAACTCCACTGACTGCTTTGTTTCTTCCACTTAACTTTCTCTAGCAACAGCAGCAATTCTTGCCACTCGCTACAGGTCTTTAATAGCAGTGTTAACTTTTGACTTGATTCCCATTTTAAATGTTGCTGCAACAATAGCAGTAAGAATAGCTTATTTTTAATGGAAATGGTATTTCTGTGGACAATGCTGGTTTTCCTATAGTTCATGGCTAAGAGTATAAATGAAAATTTCAAGTGTTCTATGTTTTGTGTAAAATGATTCAGAGCCCTTTTTATCCTTTTTTCCACTGAAACAAATATAACCGAAAGAACAAAGGTTCAAAGTCAATGAGTTCTTCTTGCACAAAATTCCAGCAGCACAGCTGTGTACTTATCTTTATAAAGAGCACTGTCAATGGAAGCAGATAAAGTGGTCCATCATAAACCAGATTCTCAAAATCATTGTGTCCTGGACACAGTGTCCACAAGATATAACATCTTGAGAGCAGCATGTTTGCCTTCAGTACAGAATAAAACTTTGGTCACAATTTTTACTGTGATAGATCTGAAACTTTTTAAAAAAAATAAAGAGAATTATTATCGGGAAGTTAATTCACCTTAGACCTGAAGGATTTGGAACACATGTAAAGATATTAATTCTAGGACAGATTACTGAATCTATACTCCTCTTAAATTCTCCATTTATAAAATGTAGACTACCTTCATCCATTGTAAAATAAGGATTACATTTTCTGACCTAGTAACAGTGCCAGTATCCTATAATAACAAGACAATGAAGAAAAAAATTCGAAGTAAAATTTAGTTGTGCAATCCTAATTCTGCCTTTATACATAGTATTTTAAGCTTGAGGAGTGGAGCAATGAGGTTCAGCTAAGCCAAATGCACCTGAGTTAGGACAACCACGGTATCAATACAGGCTGGGGGATAAAGGGTACTGGGAGTGGCCCTGCTGAGAAGGACTTGGGGGTGGTGGAGGAGAAGCTCAGGATGACCTGGCAATGTGCACTCACACTCCACAAAGCCAATTGTTTCCTGGGCTGCATCACCAGCAGTGTGGGCAGGGAGTTGAGGGAGGTGATTCTGCCCCTCTGCTCTGGTGAGACCCCACCAGGAGCCCTCACCAGCTCATCCCATCCAGCTGTGGTATCATCAGGACAAGAGAGGCACACACCTGCTGCAGCAGGTTCAGAGGAAGGCCATAAAGATCAGCAGAGGGATGGAACAGCTCTCTGAAGAGGAAAGGCTGAGAGAGTTGGGATTGCTCAGCCTGGAAAAGAGAAGGATTTGGGGAGACCTAATTGCATTTCAGTTTTTAAAGGGGGCTTAAAAGACAGATGAAGACAGACTTTTTAGCAGAGCCTGTTTTTATAGGACAAGGGGGTTATAAATGAAGGGAGGGTAGATTCAGATTAGATATACGGAAGAAAATTTTTACACTGCATGTGGTGAGACACTGGAACAGGTTGCCCAGAGAAGTGGTAGACGCCCAGTCCCTGGAAACATACAAGGACTGGTTGGAGGGGACTGTAAACAACCTGTTCTAGTTGAAGATGTCCCTAAGCATTGCCATAGGGTTGGATTGGATGACCTTTAAAAGCCCCTTTCAACTCAAACCATTATGCAATTTAATGACCTTAGCAGTTGTCCACAGATTTTATATAAGCAAATGTTATAAGGCATACATTGCATCTAGATTCTTGGATAGAACTTAAAACTCCTGAAACCATGCCTGTGTTTTATGTCTGACAGAACATTGCCTCACAGAAAGGTTACATACGGACTCTCAGGCAGGAAACCACGCTCAGCCTAATGTAAAACAAATATTTGAATGCCTTACTCAGCTGCCTCTGCAGGAGATCTAGACCTCTTAATTTACTATCTCCCTCCCTCTTCACAAGAAGATCCAGTTTAATTGGCTTCTGGCAGTTCAGGAAACTGTGCAGAAATGTCTGGCACCTCCATTCTCTTGGGAAAAAATATAACTAACACTTACCAGAGCATGTTTAATAGTATGGTGTGTCACATTGTCTTTACATAATTGTCCAGATGCCAAATAAGTCCCCCAGGAACTGAGGCCATTATACACACACACAGGGACTGAGCTCAGACTGTAAAAGGAGGATACAGCCATTGATTGTCCTGGTTTAAGTGACCCCACACACATGTTGAGGGAGATGCAAGGTTTCATACATCCAATGTGTGCTTTTTATTAGAGTTTTGCTGGGTTTGTTAAAATCTCCCCTCAGGCATGGACCAGAAGCATCTCCTTCCCAGTTGTTGTCAGGCCTTTTTCTCTCGCCCTGACTGTTGCACCCCTGACTGCACAGGGGCTGATCTTCTGCAGCAGAGAGAGAGGTATTTTGTGCTCAGGGCACTCCATGATGCTTAGGGCACTCCTCTGGGATGGGAGAGAAAGGGTCACTTCCTCGGGCCAGTAACAATCGAAGAAGACCTAGATGACCTGGCACATATGTGAGAGCTGAGCAAGGCTGTCACTTCATCAGATGAAGGAAATTGTAGCCTTGACCCTTTTTGTGTCTTTGGACATTTCCAGGGAACTTAAGCAGAACACAAACAGCTGTCCATCCATCCAGGACCGTGTTAGAGTTCCCATCTTCACAGAGTAAACAATTCGGAACAGTCATGGGTGACTGAGGTGGCACGAACTGAGGTTGCTGTGACTACAGGGAAAGTAGGGAATTAGCTAAAGAGTAGAGACCTACGTGGTTAGTCATAGCAAGATTGTTGTTTAATCCCTCTTGGTCAAGTCCTAATTTGAGAATATTCTTCTGCATTGTTTTGTGAAGTCATTATGCATTTAAAATTTATATCTTATGTCTTTTTCAAAGACGGTGTTTTCTGGTCACTAAAATGGCAACTAATTCAACTGTTGATTTTCTTACTTTTTGCAACAAAATGAAAATATTAGAATAACAATATTTTAAAAAAATAGAGCTTTTGAGGGTATATTCCTAGCCATAATCTGCTCTTATATTGGCATGACTGAATTAGTTGAATGTGCAGTGGGGAATCGATCCCAGCTCATATGAAAATTGAACATGAATTCTAGTTTGAATATATACAAAAAGGTTATATTTGTGGTTTGGTCCTGGGCTTTGGTTTTGATTTTGAGGGTTTTTTTGCTAGCAAATTCCCAAAATGATAAAACTTAATTATGAGCCGTTGAGTAAAAGACTGAAGGACAATTGCAGCTGAGCTGTTTATCTTCTTTGATAGGATTCATTTCTTCAGCCCTTATTTGACACAAAACCAGACGTACCTCTGTCATTCTTCTGACCTCTGTGGCAAGATGAACAGCTAGGCTGATACATTTATTGATCAGAGAAAGAAGCAGTCCATGGGAAATAAGCTATAGATGCCTTGCTGTGAAATTGAAGATTTAACATCTGTCCCATACAGATGGTAATTAATCTGTATATGTATATACAGATACTGTATATTAACAATGTATATACTGTATATTAACAAATATGTAATGCCCACAACTGGTTGGTTGACAACATTACTTTCTTAATATGGGAGCGTGGGTAAACAAATGTATTGGATTGCTCTGTGGGTAACATTTTATTAATGTGTTATAATTGCATATGCAGCCCATAAATCAGATAGATTTCTCATCTACATTGCTAATTGTGTTTATTATTGGAAATGCTTCTCGTGTTGCTGAGTATTCACTAACTGGTTGATTTCCCACTGTTGCAAACCCACACCCTTATAGGAATTGAAATCTTTACTGCTGCAAATATTTTAGGAACTATTAAATATTCTTCCAATCTAATTGCCTGGTAGCTAGATGCATATAAAGATAGCTTGAGTATTAATTTTGATTTTACTTTATACCATCTACAGTTATGAAATAAATTTTATTGTCTAGATAATATATGGATGACGAAATGCTAATTGGTTGGTTTTATATCCCATTCTGCCCTGTTACTGCTTTATTCTTTGCACCTCTACACTTCTACTTTTTATTCCAAAACGGAATTCTTCTCTCTAGCTTGCTCTACGGATTTATTCAGTGGTTTTCTGCAGAAAAACCTACCTCCTTGCAGGATCCTACCAATTCCAAATCTTAACTTCTCAGTTGTTCTCATACATGTAGTTTACTGTAACTGGAACAGCTACTAGTGTAAAAAATGTTGGATTTGGTGAAATTAAGCTGGCAGTCTGCAAAAAAAGATCTTCCAGAATCAGGGATGCTTGCAGACACTGAATCTGTGTCCCAAAAAATTACCTGTAGGAAAGGAATTTTAGAAACATCGCCTGAACCTGTTTAGACTCATAGGTTTCAATACATAACTATCTAATAGGAATTACATGCTGATTTAGGAATACAAGGATTCATGCATCTATTTAGAGTCCAGTGACAAATTGGTAGCTCCTTCTCTGATGTATATCATTATCCTGGGCGACTGGATAGTTTGTACCAAATAAATGCTTGGATCACGATAGCACATTACGGTATTTGAATTAAATCACAGCTCTCACATTCTGGTGTAGGATCCTTAACATTGTGGTGTAAGGAGAAGAAAGAACTTTCCTTCTTGAGATGTGTAGGCAGTGTTTCTCACCACTCTTTTCTCCTCTGTACTGGCACAGGGTGGGCTTTATCTCATATTTCTGCCTGCACCACAGACACCATCAAAACCCAATCCAGTGACAGTAATTAATTTCATCTTGGCCTGTGAACAGACACCAGCAGATGTCTGCAGCTTTTGATTTTCAGTCGTAAGTTAAAACCCCTTGAAGTCGACGGGAAGACTGATATTCACTTTAATGGGCTCTGAATCAAGCTTTTAGTCACTCAGCAATGAGGGGCTGACTTAAACTGGCCGCCTGTTAATGGAAGAGCTTTCATTTGCTGCAGTACTTTGAATGAAGCTGTTCCCTGAAACATTTGCTCCTCATTTTCCTTGAGGAATGTGTAGGTTGTAGAGGCTGGTGTTGAATCCTGTCTAACATAGAATTTGCAGTGCCTCCACATTTATTATTCTGACTTTGAAGGGTAAGTTCTTGAAAGAAATTAGGAGCTGATGGCTTTTGTTGTGGGTATTTCCAAACATAAAGACTGTACTTAGATGGTTTTGAACTATTCTGAATTGAGTCATCAATCTTTTGAGTGAATCTTGAAGTAAAGTTTGCCCTGGATTCTAACAGTCTATGACATTTAAAATTTATATTCCAGCTGTAGCAATCATCATTAAACATGTCAGTAAGTTTCCTAGACTACATGATTTTTTTTTTGTAGAGTAGACAAAATATGAGCATGAACAGTGAAATAAAATCAGCCCCATTATGAAATGTTCTCTAGTCTTGTATTTCAACCGATGGAGAGTTTCTAGGGTTTGTGGAAAGAGATTTCACTACCTAATTCTGATAACATAAAATTAGGAGATCAAAATCTAATAACCAAAATACAGAGAAGAAAAAAACATTTCCACAGCTACTAAATCTCTGTAGCATCATAAATATCACTGGAATTGTAAAATTATTCTTCAGCAGAGAAGCTAAAATTCCCCAGTGGACATTTTGGTTCCATTATTTCCATAACAAAACTGGTCCCATCTTTTGTTTTTGACTACTCGTTATGTTCTCATTTCTTGTTAAAATTTATTGTATGAAAGCTAAAGTGTTTTTCTTTCCCCCAATTGCCTGACTATTCCTGTTGAAAAAGGCTGCACAGAGGTATCTATGAGTAAGGGAATGAATCCCTTTAATTATCATGGTTGTATTAGGCTTAATTTTTTTTAATTGACTACCTCTGAGCACTTCTGCTAATAAAACTCAATAACAAAAATTTCTAAAGAGGTTAAGCATGAAAAAAGGCATTAATAAGGCCAAAAATAGTTTGATCTGGTGTTAGAATGAATGCTTGGCAATGAACGCTAGATTCTTTTGCAAAGTTTAAGATTTATAGTGGACAACTTACTATGGAAAATATAGCATCTTCTAAATCCAAAGCATCACTTGCTCATGGCAATCTCTTTCTGTGCCCATAGCTTCATAACTTTTACACATTTGACATCCAAATTTAGAATTTTCTTTCATGATCATGAGAATCGGATTGTCAGTAAATATCCAGAATATTACGTTCATTATTTCAGTATTTCAACCTCAACTAGCTGTGTGTCCCTCTGTCTTTCCCTTATTGATATCTGTTGCTTATTGTAGCTAATTTAGAAGCAAGATCCTTGGGGTAGGAACCTGTCTTGGTTTGTTTGTCTGTAAAGTGCTGTGATGCCATGGGAATAATGTGCTGTCTTTCACAGTAGTTGACCTTTGATATATCAGATGAAGGTCAAAATCTCCCATAATATGGCAATGTTTGGGATCCTAGACCTGACAATTACTCTTTCAGAGGTTATTCCTCTCCAGCATCACACTAAATTAGCACATGAACAAGCAGAGAATTTGGACAAACCTTAACTTCCTCATCTCTGCCCATATACAACTATCTGACAGCTCTGCAGAGTAGTGTCATTTTCCACTGTGTGCAGAAAAATATGATTCCTTGCCCAAAATACATCTCAGAAACCCCATAATTTTGTTTATGGGTTTTTTAATATGATATAGAAGGAATGATCAGTGGGACTGAGAAGAGCATGCTTTAGGGTATTAATTAAAGGATAGAGACAGTCATGCTGCTTTGCCTCCTGGCTCTTTGGTGCATGTTTTCCAGTTTTAGTAAGCTAAAACATGCTGAGCTCCAGCTAGCCTGACATATTGGCCTGGATGTCAACACTAGTCTCAGATCCAGACTTTCTCACCAAAAAGACAGCTCAGCTTGTAGGACACTGTCAGATGCTGCTTTCACCTGAGCTCTAGAGCACTTTTTAGCATTAAACGTGGAGTCTTTCCAGAATCTAGAAAAATAGAAACTGGTTTCCAAGGTAATGTAACATTTGCACAACATGGATCCTTTAAGTGAAAAATTAAGTCAGCCTGAAGGACAGTGGTGTGATTATCTGTGGCCAGGATAGTGGTGCTCAGCTCTGTTCCTGAAGTCCAACTATTCCATGTAGAATCAGATATGGTTATTACTATAATTATAAGCACCTGTGGAAACTGCAATAAAAAAACCTCAAACAAACAAACAAAAACCAACCAACCAACCAACCAACCAAAAAACAACAACAAAAAAAACCCAAAAA
>VZRM01000657.1:436420-542639 GCA_013397955.1 Grantiella picta
CTCCCCCCCCGATTTTAATTCTGAAATACTGAACATAAGTTAAGGCATGAGGAATACTCCCATTCGTCATTTCCAAATCCATATATTCAAGTAGATCTAGGATTTCTCTCCTCTGGAATTTCCTGGGCTTTGAAGAAAGTAACAACACTCAAGGCATTAGAGTATGCATTTCTCCTTGCAGACAGAGTGAAAATAGACATAATAGCTATGATGTAAGTGCCACAGGCAAAACTCTTGGTGAGGTTAAATCAGCATTAAGCCAATGAGTTGAGCAGAGCTTTTCACTTCACAACAGTATGACTTGGAATAGACAAGTTACTGTAAATACTTTCTGTTTCACCTATTACAGGAATAAACAGTCACATATTGCTTCCCATTTGTTCTGAATTTTCTTTCTAAATCTGCACTATGCATGTGTGCTGTAACAGAAGAAGAAAGTAACACAATTTATTCTTGAGAATTGATTTTCCCATCTCCCTCAAGCTTAGCCTCATTATCTTATTGAGGCTAAGCTTGAGGGATAATCTTATAGATTGCAGGGCAGAGATTGTGGAACCAAGAAGAATGTATTTGCAATGCCTTTTCCCCCAGAATTCTCTTAGCAATAATTTCAGAGGTTTATGCAAAGCCCACACTCTTCTTCTTTATGGCCCTTTATGTAGACAGTTTCTTCAGCAGCACAGTCAGTCTCTGCACAGAAAAATACTGAGGCGTTAGCCAGCAGCAGCTAACAGTCTAGAAGTGGAGTTGTACTTTATAAATATTGAAAATATGGAAGACAGTGACATTATCCTTTGCATTTAATGAGCATGTATGCTTTATTTCAGGTAAAAATCCTAAATTTGCTTAAGTGTCAAAATAGACAAGTAGGCTCCTGTGAAAATAAGAGTTCCTGGCTAAGTTAGGTTCCTAAAAATAGGTGCATTGGATTTTAAGTAGCCTTCACTGAGTTTTGTCTCTCTTGTACTTTCTTTTTTCCATCCAAGAAGTCTGCATCCAAAGTCATGGTTATTTCCATGCATTAAATCAATGTGTATTGGAATTCACACCTATTGTCAATACTTCGTTTTCTCTTTAGTGGCTTGCTTGCATGTATGTATTTTGTTTTGTTTTGTAAGCATTAATGATAGTCAGGCTGGCCTGTATCAGGAATAGTGTAGCCAGCAGGGCAGAGATTGTGCCCCTGTACTCGGCACTGGTGAAGCCTCACCCCAAATCCTGTGACCAGTTCTGGGCCCTTCACTGCAAGAAACACACTGAAATTCTGGAGTGAGTCCAAATAAGGGAAACGGAGCTAGGGAAGGGTTTGGAGCACAAGTTTGATGAGGAGCATTTGGAACAGCTGGAGGTGTGTAACCTGGAGAAAAGGAGGAGTAGAGGATACCTTATCACTACCTGAAAGAAGGTCATAGGAGGTGGGGGTCTGTCTCTTCTTCCAAGCAACAAGCAATAGGACAAATGTAAATGGCCTCAAGTTGCACAAAGGGAGGTATGAATTAAATATTAGGAAAAATTTTTTCACGGAAAGGGTGGTCAAACCTTGGAACAGGCTACCCAGGGAAGTGGTTGATTGACCATCCCTGGAGGTATTTAAAAGACATGGAGTTGTGGCACCTAGGAACATGGTTTAGTGGTGGATGTAGCAGTACCAGGTTAGACTTGATCATCTTAAAAGTCTTTTCCAGCCTAAAAATTCTATGATCCTATAAAAAGTCACTGAAAAATCTTGCAAAGTGAAGTATTTATGCATTTTTCGTGTCCCTCTCATACTGTGTTCAAGCAATGATGTTTCATGCAGCAATGCTCCTTGAATATTGTTATAGAGAGGGGGAAGCAGGTTATAATGAGTAAGGCAAGAGTGTTACTAAAGCCTTGCAGAAGTAACCTGTTTCATAACACTGTTGTTCTCTCTCACAAAAAGAAACAAACAAGGGAGACCAATTTTCTGTTTGTTTCTTCTTCCTCCCATACTAAGAAAACTCTTTTTTTTCCTGCTTCCAGGGTTGAAAGAATGTTGCTGACCCCAATGTGCTGAATTGTGTATTTCATATTCTTGAAGTGCCCAGAAAGAGAATATTCTTCAGTAAACAAACATGAAACAACCTGCCTGAGACCGCTGCCCTCCTCAGAAGCAAAGCAGATGTGCTCTAATGAGCACTCTTCCAGTACATCTTTCTGCAGATTCTCAATATTTCAGATGCTGATTTTCAAATGAGGCATCTAAGGCAATATGATCAAAAATAAACCAGAATTACGAGGTTTTATATATTGAAATTGTTATGGAAGATCAGATGGACATAACTGCTATATAGTAAATGACTTGAATTAAAACCTATGTGAATAAAAACAATAATACTGAATCATATGTCTTAAACATATTTATAGAAGCTGTGTCACAATGTTTGCAGTCATGGCAATTCAACCTTGGTCAACAAAAAACATTATCAAAATGAAATGTGAATCTGGCCAGTGTATGGCCTATAATTCAGGAAATAAATGTGCAGGATGCATGAAGCTATTCATGGCAGAGTGCTGCACAGGGTTTGACCAGAAGCAATAGAAATGCTTGCTGGAAGCCATTCCACATGAAAAAAGGTTCTATGACATGACAGCCTGACATTACCAATATATCAGGATCTCGGTGGAATTAAGTGACTTTACCCTGCAAGAAGTGCCAGGCTGTCCATTCGTGAAGTGTTTTGGTGTTTCAGGCAGAGCAAATAAAAATGAAAAAACCTTGTTTTGCATTAATGAGCAATTCACTCTCAATGTCAAAGAATTCCACCCAGTTCTTGGGCAATACACACTCATTGTCAAAGAACACCATGTTTTTCTGGGAATGTATACTTAGAAGGGAAAAAAAGGCCCAAAAAATAAATCTGTCAAAATAAGTGTCTGTAAGTGTTGACCTGACTGCAGCCAGTTTAAATGTACAATCTGTATAGAGAAAGTTTCCAGAGGTGTGTAAGTCGTTTGTTTTGCCCACTTTTTCAAAACAAACCAATTTTTCATTTTGTCCAATTCATTACTATTCATTGTCTAATGGATACAACTGGCTTTATCAGCAAAGGGAAACTCTCTTTTGTTCTTTATGAAGAAAAAGGTGCAGTTGAAAGACTGAATAATTAAAGAAATAGGATCTGATCTGGATTCATCCCAGCACAGTGACTGGAAATGATCATTACTTGGTAGCTATTAATGAGTTATAAAAAGAAAAATATTCCAAGGTTCTTGGAAACATTTATGATCTGTATACATATGTGATATGTATGTTTCTCAACAGTCAGACAAAATTAAAATTAAGTGGTCTAAATCCGATCAGATCTGAGGGTAGTTCAGGGTTAACTAAGGATGCCCAATGGACTGGTATCATATTTCATAATATCACTTTCCTGATATTACAAGATAGTGAATCTGAGACATTTTTAGATGTGACACCAGGACCAAAATATTGCAGAATTTAGAACCAAAGCTGCCACTGCACCAGAGCTACTTGGTCGCATCAAGGAGAAGTAAATTTTAGAATTCCACATTCTGTAAAATTCTGATAATGTTAATTTAAAGCAGATTAATAACTGGAGAAGAAATTCACTGTAATGTAAGAAGATATTTTGGTAGTATGAAAAATCTGCCCTCCTTTTAGATATTCCAACACAGTTCAGACAATTAGCATCTTATCTCAGTGCTTCCTAAAAAAAAAAGCAAAAAGACGGAAAATTAAATTACAAAAATCTACTCAATAGCCCCTCGAAGTCAGCAAAATTTTAATATTGACTTTGAAGGCCTTGGGTCAGGACAGAAGATTTTGTATGGGATCAAAAATTGAAACGTTTCATTTATTTCATGTCTGTTTGAACTAACATGAATCCTTGGTATCCTGGTCTGAATCAGGAAGAATATGGCCAGCAGGTTGAGGGAAATGATCCTCCCCCTCCACATGGCCCTGGTGAGGCACATCTGGAGTGCTGTGCTCGATTCTGGGCTTCTCAGTACATGAAAGATGAGGTGATACTGGAAAGGGTTCAGTGAAGAACCATTTCAAAGATGATCAGTGGTCTGGAGCATATCTTATCAGAGAGACTGTGGTAGCTGGGCCTGTTTAGTCTGAGAAGAGAAAACTGGGATGGGATCTCATTAATGTATATAAATGTCTCCAAGGCAGGTGCCAAGAAGATGGTGCCAGCCTCATTTCAGTGATTCCCAGCAACAGGGCGAGTAACAATGGCCATAACCCAAAACACAAGAAGTTCCACCTCAGCGTGGGGAAGAACTTCTTTACTCTGAGGGTGGCAGAGCATTGGAACAGACTGCCCAGGGAGGTCGTGGATTTTCTCTCTCTGGAGACATTTCGAACCCACCTGGACACATTCCTGTGTAACCTGCACTAGGTGACCCTGCCTTGGATCTCCAAGGTATCTTCCAACCCTAACGAGTCCATGATTCTGCGATTCTGTGAATGAGACCATAAAGCTCATTTATGTTGGTATAGCATGCACACAATGAAATGGTAGACTTCTCACACAGAATAAGGCTCCTGTTCTCTATATTTTTGTGGTATATGCTGATGACATTGTTTTTTATTTATGAAGTTATTTTTTTAAAGCTGGAATTGATAGAAGAGACAGATCTGACACGATTTTTTTATACTTAAAAGGCAAAAAGACATCCTCAAGAAAGAGCTCAAGAAAAGTTTAAATGTAAAAAGTCAAATTATTCCATTTCAGACAAGTACTGCTGAAGGACAATGCAGAGCTGGTGCCAAATTCCAAGGTTACAGTCAAAATGAAATGTCTTGGATACAACGGAAATAACAAAATGAGCATACTGAATTCAAACTCAGTTCTGGCATGTGGGTTATATTAGGGAAAAGGAAGGTTTGATAGAAGAGGTTGACAAGTTAGTGATTGCTGGTCACTAGAATACTCTGAGCTTATTAAAAAGCCATTTGGCACACAGCTGAAGATGACCTACCTTGCCTTAGTGACTGCAGCGGCTTCCTGCTAAGCATAACAGAATGAAATATCAGAGATGAAATAAGACAATTTTTTGGAAACTTATCAAAACACAGCATGATGATCAGAACACTGGCATCTGAGTTCTTTGCCCTGAATAATCCAATTAATTAATATTTCTTGTTTTTTTCTAATTCAAGGTATAAGTCTGCCATAAGTTTTCCTGCTTCCTGTTTTAGTCAATAGTGCTCTATCCAGATCATAACAATTTGTTCTCTTTACTGCAGTACGCTTTAAGGAAAAAATTATTTAATTTCATTGTCTATTGGAAGCAAGTAGAATGAATGCCTTCTGTCCCTTGATAATATAATGTATGATATGAATTAAGAAACTAATATTTTTTTTACAGAGAACATGTGGCATTCCAATTTTCTGGGCATCTAACAACAAAAGAAAGTATTATTTTAAAGAGATGTAATTCAATATTGATTTAAAAAAAATATTTAAGGAAAAATATTTAATCAGATTCTGTTTCTCTTCATTTTTTTAAATATATATGTATAGATTTGGTTGTAGGATATTACATAATATTTCATCAATACATGCTCAGTTCAAAACTGAGCATGTATTGATGAAAGAAGACAATGCATTGTGCTTTGTATCAGCCTTTCCACTATAAAAGAAGCTTACTGGCTGGGTTTGAACAGCCCATTTTCTGTTCATTCAGCCAAAAGTAATTTTACAACATGCAGTGATGAGAAGATTAAGTCATTTGTCCTAGTTAGTGCATGTTGCACTCTAATCTAAGGAAATAAAATCCTCAACAGCTAAACAACATGATTTCTTTAGCTACGTTCATTTCCACATGTATCGAAGAATCTAAACATGTAACAGCAGGAATATTCCCACTCCTAAAAAATTCTACATCCACAATTTTATGAAGATTCATTGCTTAGAGAAACTGCTGGACATGCAAGTGTAAATCTGGTACTTTTTCTAAATAACTCTGTTGCCATTGGTAAATGTAAATCCCATATTCTTTGCTATGTCTCATTTATTAAGGAAATACTAGGTGCGAAGACACAAACCTGGCTTGCAAGGCCAAGCATGGATACATCTCTAACTAATTTCAGTCATGGGAGTTAAAATCCATGTCATCCAAGATGGAAGCTATTCTGTCCACAGAAGAAAAGAAGGAGGCAGTTGGGATGTTAAAGAAGAGGTTGCAGAGCATCTGGAGAATGTCCCACCTTGTGACATGAAGTGCAAGCCACTTGCCTCATGAGGCACTCAGTATTCCACCCTCTAAAACTGTGCAGATTCAAAAGTACAATTTGGGAATTGGAGCCAAAAAATAGAATTAAGACATTGAATATGTTTAGGCATGAAGAAATATAACACTCCCTTCTGCATTTTCTAAGTTACAAATCTGGTTGTCATGGAGCATTTCAGTTGTTAAAATAGATCTTTAATAACTGTTTGGATTTGTGTTGTCCAAGATCACAAGAAGAAGAGAGAGTGTTAATGGGTGACATAATTACCATGGATTTCAGAAATAATTTTTAGTAGGTTCAACTGCTGCTTCTCAGCCTTCTCTGTTTTGTTTCTGCCCTGTTATTTAGGGCTCTAGGTTTTTGGTTGACTTTTTGGGAGGATTTTTTTTTTTTTTTTTTTAAGTTTGGGATTTGTTTCTTTGTTTGGGTTGGGTTGGTTATTTGTGTTTGATTTTTTTTCCTCCTTTTTTAAAATTTGGTTGGGAAATTTGGCTTTTTAGTTTTTTCAGGGGTGTGTGTTTAGTGTTGTTCTGCTTGTTTAGTTTATTTTTGTTATTATTATGATTATCTCATACCATGAATCTGAGCATGAAGAAATTTTGGATGTTGTTGTGACATTGCTGTTGTGTGCTAGTCAGACTCCTTGGTTTGCTGGAAGGCATGGATAGAAATGCATGTGGGTTGATGAGCCTATATTTATTGAAACAACTTCCATGTGGATTCAGTGGGGCTAAACTACTGCAGGACTTCTGTAGAAGTTCACAGGGGATTCTGTGCGTTTCCCAGCACAAATCAGTCTGGGATGGACTGTGTGTTCCTACCACCTTCATCATGCAAAGGGAAATGCTCTACACATTTCTTTCCATGTCCATGTGGCTCCTAGCGAGATGAAGCTTTACCAAGTATCTCTCAGGGCTCACTGACGGTGGCCAGCAATAGTGTATGTTAACAGTGCATCCAACTCTTTCAGCTATGCTTTTTATTCTTTTGTAAGTGATAATGACTGAAAGATTATGTATGGAATTTAAATTGCTCTCTCTCTCTCTATTCCTTTCAAAAATTAACTTTTGAAAACTATTAGCCAATAAAATATTGGCAGGATGTTGGAGCTGTTTAGTTTCACAAGCATCAGTAAAATATTGTTTTTAATAAACTCCGTAGAAGTTCTGCAAAAATTACCTGCAGATTTGTCTGCCTTTTATAGAATACATTAATGTCTATCACTTCATGTGTACTCATTAAAATTTTATAGAACAGCTATTGCAAAAAGCTCTTTAAATCATTGCAAGATGTTGCCTGGTTATTTTATGTTGATTCACTAAATATAATTGTAGTGAAAAAAGAGTGTATTTCATGGTGGAATATTTCAGGCAAAGTAGCAGATCTATAAAATACCCTTTGATTGAGACAGCAGAAATTATCATGCTAATAATATTTTCCTTTAAATATTAGTAATTTCTTGCTATATGCAGCAAATGCTGTTATGTGTAGTACTTTGAAGGTCTTAACCTAGTAGCTATCTGGGTTATGGCTGATGATAACAAACAAGCTGTAAAATAACGGCAAGAAGCCAAAAAGTATAAAAAAGACATAGAAAAGTTTTAGTAGGATTCAAATAAGTAGAGTTCTTCATTGCAGTTCCCTTTGGATGAGACTTTGAGCAGCCTGGTCTAGTGGAAGATGCCCCTGACCATGGCAAGGGCAGAGGTTGGAACGAGATGATCTTTAAGGTCCCTGCCAACCCAAGCCATTCTATGACCGAAATCTGTATGCAGTACATTTCCTCTGTGAATTCTGTAGGGTGATGAATAATTGCTCCCACAGTTTTTCTTCCCCTTTGAGATTTCTAATTCCTTTCACTGAAAACAGAGGATGGTTGGCAAAAATGCACAGCATTTTCCATTGGAATTATGATATCTGTGGGCTTTTCCTCTCTGACTTTGTATGTATTCTCCATTTTTTAACTGCTAATGTTGAACTAAAGGAACAAAGATCCCCTTATTTGAATGTAATTCCAAAAGAAATGTTAAATAATGCTACCGAGAGACTTTAATATGTCTTAATATAGAAAAAAGAGTCGTCATTTTTAATTTACTATACAGTATGACTTTCTGCAAAATAGATAGAAGTTAGAGAGAAGCAGGAAAGAAAGGCCTCACTTGAAGCTCATGAAGTTCATTATCCCTTCTAGATATTGCTTATGCCAATGAATTGACCTAATCAAGCCACTGGTGTAAGAAATGGCAATATTTGCAGCACAGAAGTCTTAATTCCTCAGCTAATTCTAGCCTTTAGTATGCAGGGGAAGATATGTCTGGTGCCCCTTACAGTCTGAATTAATGTGTATTAAGCACTGGCTGATTAACATTCTGAACTGTAGCTTAAGCAGCCAAATGTCGTGCAATGGAGATTTATCTGACTGTGGAATACTTAAGTATTCTTAAGTTAAACCTCAGGGAAAATGTTAAAAGTAAACAAGATCACTAATAAAGATCAAAATCCATGTGTTTGGATCCCTACTGTTAAATTATTGCATAAAATTTGGACAGAAACGTTTTGTCCCCCCTTTGGATATTGAAGCCCGTCACCTGGCTGAAAAAAAGGAAATACTACACGCTCTATGTCTTAATGTAACTCAAAAGAAGATTACATGAGTGCAAAAGTTTAGACAAAGACCCTTGCTACAGGAAGTCTGCTATATTGTACAAATCGCTTGCTAATGACTACTCAAAGCAGTAGAACACAGCCAAATGGAACACCCCATCAATATGTTTCAATATGATTTAAGAACATACAGAAAAAACTCAAGACTTTGGCCCATCATTAAAAAAATACCAAGGCTCAACAGCTTGAATACCTTCACTGGATGTTGCTCACAGTATGTAGGTCCTAAAGGCAGATATTGAAGATCAGGTAAATAATTGAGATTAATGTTCCCTCATGGTCTTCACAGATATCTGAACCACAGGAATGCAAACTTACGTGGAAGTCAAGCCAAACAAATCTGCACCAAGTATCTTTAGGTAGATTCTACAGAAGCATCCAGAGCTATAAAATCTCATTAGAACACCCAGTTTTTCAAGCATGGGTCTGATTCATGTCTAATTTCTCTTTGATGGAGCAATCATTAAACTTAGTCCCACTAATTTTTCAGCAAATAATTTTATCTTGAAATAAATTATTCTAACAATGCTACAGTTCACCATTAGAAATGCTGCAATTAGAAAAAAAATTTCATTTGTGAAAGCTGATCATTATTTTTCTAATATTTGGATAAATAAAAATATTTGAAATGGATTGTCACACTTTTCCAGCTGCTTTCTGTGAAGAAAAAGCACCATAATATTATTCCAGCTAGTATAAGAGTATGACTGACAATTTATTCATGCCTTTACTCATCAAAAAAGATGAGATTAAATTTGACTTGACGAAGTTCTTCACCCTGCTGTCAACTGTTGAGTTACTGCTTTTTTTTTTGTCTTTCTAACCCTTCTAAAGTTGCTTTTTCTACCTTGATGAACCTTCCTTGTGTTAAAGAGGTTAGAGAACATCTCACAATTTCAACAAAGCGGCTTCTCATCCCTGTCAGTCTGAAACTCACCCGGGAAACACACAAAAGAGTAACCTTAACGTTCAAAGTGACAACATCGATAAGTCTTAAAGTTCTAGCTTGATAACCTATTTTTATTTTGACAACTGAAAAAATAAAATATGGAGCAAATTAATGTATGAAAACTTCAAGAATGCTGTTGGTGAGTTGTCATTTAGATGACAGAAATAATTTTTGGTGATAAGAATTACAGTCTATTCCAGGTATTTAAATATTTGTTTCAGTGGCCTATAAAGATTAAGGTACTAGGGAATATCATGAAGAAACAGCCAAATGGAGAAATGAAGAAAACAGCAGCATGGAATCTTAGAGTAAAAATGCTAAATGAAAAAAAACAAACAAACCATGTTTCACTTTTCATAATATATAATGCACTGCTTTCTATTTATTGTAATTGATAAACTAATACTAAAAGCTAAAATTAATAAATAATTTAACTACCAGTTTCTGCCATTTCTCCTTTACAACATAAAAATTGCATAAACAGTACTTAGTTTTGTTCATACCCATTCTATATTGACAACTACCATCCCATTTCTTTGCAATGTGATCCCCAGCAGGAAAAACCTACTGGGACAAGGCAAAAGCAGAGACATAAGATAAAAGGCCTCTATTGACTCATCATGCTGACCAGCAGAACCATAAATTCTTGAAATGCCCCACACAGGAAACTGAAACACAATTAGTCAACCACCCAGAAAAGTAACACTTGCCTCTGGCAACAAGCTGAACTGTTGTCTTTTTATCACCACTGTCTGGTCAAAATATATAATTTCAGTGCATCTTCCTGTGTTCTCTGGTTGACTTCTTCTGGGCTGGGCTGTTGGATGTTGTTCACTGTGAGTGAGAAACATATTGATCGTGAAGAAAAACAGTCCATATGATAGATGGTGGGGAGGAAACTGCAGAAAAACAGAAGGTGTTGACCATGGATATGAGCAAATTATGAAGTCTGTTTTCTGGAGGAAAAGCTGGAGAAAATAGATTGTGATAGGAGAAATGAGAAAAGCAAATTTTTCTCCAGAGTGTCTGCTGATCTACATTTGTCCTTTAAGAAAGTTTTTTTAATTAAACATCACAAATTTCAATTTAGAGGCTCTTTAGAACTAGATATTCATGTTACAGATTTCCCTTCTCTGCTTTTTTTGTCCTGTGTGTTGTCCTCCAATGCAAATTCCAGCTAGATGGTAAACTCATTGGGATGAAGGCTGTTCCTCCTGGTCTGTGCATTTTTGTACCGCAAATTCTCATTTAGTGGGGAATTTGGGACAGGCATAAGTCCAGGGCTGCAGATAAAAGGTTGATAATTCCTTAAGGAGAGTGAAAATTTCTTCTCCCTCTGGATCATGTTTCAGGGGCTGGGGTTAGAAAGTGCACTGATGGACAGTCTGTCCTCTGACCCTACTCAATTGTCAATGTTGCACCTGTGGGTTATTTGTGGGTTGCTGTCCACACTGCATAAAGGCAACTTAAGATGTTCATCTCTTTAGGCCCTCTCACCTTTCTGGCAGGAGACATAAAAGCTCTTGTAGTAATATGAGACATTACTTCTACCCATAAATTTTTGATTTTGGAAGTTGTAGAGCTCTTTTGGACTGTATCACCTTTGAATCAGTCTGGCACAATGAGTTTGTGTGATTGACAGAAGTATGCTTGTATCCAAGGCAAACAGACAGGAATGTGTCAATTATGTCTGTAGGTGCAACATGCCTATTAGAGCCCACACAAAATGAAAACAACTTGAGTATAGTAGAGTGGGCCTGATTTTTTTTCCCCACCAGTTGCCATCTGATTGCATTGGCACAGTGTTGGTGGTCATCAATGCTAGATGTAGGTCTGCACTCAGTGTGCCAGCCAAACCAGTCCCTTCTGCTCACACTGGATTGAGAAATGTGCTGTTAAATTAAACACTTCACAAGCAACAGAATCTGCTACATAATAGTTTAATGAGTTCCCAATTAAATCTAGATTTAAAGCTTTTTGTTTATCCTGGCCATGCTCAGAGGCTTAACAAAGCAGTTATAATCATAATTTCTAAAGTAAACTTAAATTATTTAATTTGTGTTGCTTCTGAATCCTTATTTGAGCCCATAATACCTTTTTTCTTATCTCTTTCTCCTTAAATTTTTAATACTTCATTTGCCACCATTATTTAGTCACAATGAGGGACTAGACATGTATATTTCAGACATGTCTGAATTTACAGGCGCATGTATTTTTTAACAGTGGTTTTGATGCCACCCAAAAATACTCCCGAATTCTCCAAACTCTCCTATTCCTACAGCCTATATATTTAAAAAATATTATTACCAGTTTCCATTTTGTTCTACTGGAATTGATTGTCTCTTACTTCTCTTCACAGTTTTCCTTGTAAGACACTGAAAATGCATTTAAGATCCAGACGAGGTTCTTAAGATTCTTAAATAGCTATTTAGATTGCAACTCAGTCCCATCTTAAGCTATAAAATACCATACAGCTGGATATGCTTTAGTGGTGGCTTGCTACTAATCTAGCAACAGCTGAATGCTAACAGTCACAGAAATCACAGAACAAATTCCTGCTTCATTTTGTTTGCAGACTTGCACTACACAGGTTGATGTGGTAGACCTTTGTCTCAGTTTCATCAACTGAATTTCTTAGGCTGAACAGCATTTATTAGGCAAAAGTGCCCTAGTTTTATAGGAGGTAAGACTTTGTTGTTATACACAGAGGACACCTAAAAAGATTTTTTTAAAATTATTTTTAGGTTTTTTAAAAAAGCTGAGATCTGTCACATCTCTGAGTTTAACTGAGCCACCTCAGATATGTGTGTAACAGAGGCAGGCAGAGGATAGCACGCTGCCAACCTCCCTCCAACATCAACTGTAAATTAAGCACAACAGGCCTGGGTTTGTCCTGTGTAAAATAAGCCCTTAATCGAGATCTCTAAATCAAACACTGATTTCTTTGGTGGTAAACAGACAGACCTGGGTGTGTTGGCTATAGGTGTAATTGGGATTTCTGTTTCAAGTAATTTTGGCCCATTTGAATTCCTAATGTTATGTCAGTTTAATCTGCCTTTTTTTTTCCATCTTACCTGCTATTGGAATAAGCAATACTTTAATGTTCTCAAAATTGTCAGTTTTAAGATTGTAAGTACAATAGGAATCATGTCTGGGCCCATTATATATTGTATCTTATGGAACTAAGTTGCATCTACAATGGTCTCACATCAATTTATAGCTATTCTTCTATTGATTTCAATAACTTGGTCCATTACAGCATGTTTGTTTAACACACTCTTTTTGTCAGTAATTGCACTGTTTAATATTTCATGTAATTGTCTAAGAGTAATAGAGCAGAAAGCCACATGAAGCATGGTTTTGCTACTTCACTCCTTTTCTCTTTTCTCCCTTCCCTTTCCTTGTCCCTCCTTGTTCCATGTCAAAAGACTAATTTATGAGGAGACTCTGAGTCATGTCTGGCCTGTTGATTTATTATTGAGCAGTATTGAAATAAGACTGTCCATTGTGCATTTTCATCTTTGTGAATGCCAAGCAGCTGCTAATTTTATATTAAAATTTCTAACTTTCTGCAAGTCTGCAGGTCACAATTATTTTAAAGTTCCTACCATAATTTGCATTCCTCTATATCACATCACATCACATCACCTCCTCTTCTCAAATATGGTAAACTATAATCTTAAATCATTTTAATGACATGAGCTGTGAGATCAGAGGTAAAAGACTAAAATAGTTAAAATCATTAAAAATCCTATTATGCAAAATCTAGTTTTAGTAGTAATCTCTTGTTTAAGATATACCTTAAGGAATTTAAATATATCTGTGTAAAAATGTTATGTAAATCAGAGTTGAATAAAGGAATCTTTGATTCCTATTTCACTCTGCTTTGGATAGTTTCTGTTATATTTTGTTGTTATATTTGAAGTGTGGTACATTTTAAGCATGCTATTGTTATTGTTTTGCAAAATTATGTTATAGCCTTTATGATTTTTATGTGCACACAGGCAATTTTAATTTAAGCTAATGATCTGTGTTCTGTGAACTTTGAAACACAACAACAGGCAGTTGTAAACGATCTATGTAAATTGGTCAGAATGACAGACCTTTTCCTAACCTCAGAAAGAAGCAGATGTTATATTTTCTATGTTCAGATCAGTAAAACACCCTCAGGCAGAAAAATGCCATGTAAGAAAGGGCTGTGATGTATAAGAATCCCTTGCATTGACTGTAGTTCCAATGTGGCTGTGGATCCATTCTCAGGGACCACTGACATGAGAAGGTATGATATATACTCTTTTTCTCACATTGAACTGATGAACCACCTAAGTACTTAAAATTAGTCACCTAACTGAAATAAAAATATCTATACACGGTGAGATTTTACATGGATTGGAGAATGGATAAATTAGCTAAATTCTCTTTTTAAATTCCATCCTCATTTGTGAGGCTGTGACATATTCACAGAGAAGAGGCAAGCTCAGGACACCATCTCTGGATTGCGTGATGTACTATTTTGGCAAACAAGTCCAGACCAAGCAGACTGCATAATAAGTGTCTGGAATTCACAAGAAGTCATCAAACACTCTCAGACATCCTGTCTTACTAGTGTGTTAGACTCTGTTTCAGTTTTATCCATGTTTTTATTTTATTATTAGATCGAAATATGATAAAACACCATAAAATGTATCCTCTCATTCGGCATATTTGATCTTGACAGTTACTAGTGATATTCTAAATTCCTCTGACAGAAATTAAATTGCATACAAGGGTGGTCAAAAATGAAAACCAGTTTTCCAGGGAAGTGTGAGGTCTCTGTACCTAATGACACTCAAAACTCAACTTGACAAACATTCTAAGCAATCTCACCTATCTTTGAAGTAAACCATTCTTCCTGCAAACACTTCGACTAGATGAGCTTCAGATATTTCTCCCAAGCTAAATTGCTCCAGGACTTTGTTAGTATCTTTCAGTGTTCACTCTATGGCATGCCCTCTATCCTTTTTTTTGTTCCAACCCAGTACAAGAGAAACACTCTACGGTTTCTGTAAGATATTCAGTTGCCTCTTCTGATAATCCATGGAATTGAGATGATACAGATCTTGCTTCTTTGATGGCCTCTTCAGCTGTGCAACAAAGAAGAAAGGATATTCTAGAGGAGGAAGGAATATCCTTTTATCTAAACTTGTAGCTTCAATATTTCCTGCACATTAGTGTCCTGTACTCTGATACTCTACCTGCCTTCCCTCCGTTGTCTTCTTCGATCATTGCCTTCTTTATATGATTTTCTAATTTTTTTAATTCTTCAAGAAAGAAAGAAAGAAACAAATTTGAAAATCCCTCTCTACTTTTTATTCCCTTGTCTTCTCGTTTTATAGAGTTCCTAGGGGCTTCTCCATGATAATGTTACTTTCACATGTTACCATTGTACCTTTGAAGTAGTGTTAGCAGATAATTTTTTATGTGGTTTTGTTAGGAAGAAGACAAAATTCAGAATAATTTACAGATTATAGTTTAATATTCTGCAAATGTTTGCAATTTATTGTTAAAGCTAGACAGTAAACCATATTTGTATATTAAACTACAAATTTTATTGGAGTTTTGTCAGTGAATTAGTAAAGAAACTGATCCATATGATTTATGATATTCTGCTAATGCATGGCCTTTTCCCAGTGCATCTTAAATATTTGCATATATGCAGAAGAAAGAGACTAACCTCCAGATCTTTTATTTTTTAGTTTATAAAAAGGTCTCTCCATTACATCCCTCAAGCTCTATGGGTTACTGTGTTGTTGAATGAAAAGCCAGAATATCCTCAGTCCTCATCTATCTGATTACTGGTTTTAAATTTGAATTAAATTCAACTAAAAAATTCATTGCAACTGTTATTTTCAGTAAGGCTGCTTCTCTTTAATACTATTCTACACTAATATTAAAGCAGTGCTGAGCCTTCATCAGTCACTTGTAGACATAACAATCTATGTGCATGATTCCTTCTTTATGTTGGCTCCTCATCAGAGCTTATAAAAATTACAGAAAACAGATCCACCACACAGGATCACCAAACTCAAATATGCACAAGATAAGGGGCGGAATTAGAATATATAACTGTGAGATATATAATTATTCTGTTTTTCTGAAGGAAAAAAAAGGTAAAAGCAAGGATAAAGAAAAAACAGACAGCTTTATTCTGTCAAGGTGGTAAACCTTTAAATTAATTAGGGTAGAGAGAAAATCTGAAGACTCTAATTTATATAATTTTCATAGAAATAATAAATATTAATAACTGTGAGAAAGGAAAAAAAGAGGAATTAGACTATAAATAATTGGGAGGATGAAGACAGGACAGTTGTGCTCATCACGTTCAGAGGGAAATGAAGAACATATTTTGAGCACTACATGTCTCTATGGGATTCAGCCTGTTTTTTTCAATATGAGATTGAATGACTGAAAGGAATTCACTTATATAATACTGCATTCAGGAGCTAAAAAGGAGAGATTAGATACATACATAATAGAAGAAAGGACTGAGAAGAAACTACAGGAATAATGGAAACACTGTGATATCCCACATGACAGATTTTTTTTTATGTATTAGAAATTATCTAATGTTTTATGCACAAGACATGTTTATTTCTAATCTATGGAGTAAGAGACTTGAGTGTAAAGGGTCTCAATGATTTTACTAGGTTATAAGCATGATTCTTAAGGTGTCTGCCTTTCAGAATGATATGTATTAACACAGTAGCATTATTTTATATTTATATTACAGTGAGAATGAAGGTGTTTTGAATGAATTTAATAAGGATAAATATGTGGTTCTATCAAGTCAATGAAAAAATTTGCGTAAAATGTTCTTGATAGAAATGTGGTTGCTGCTTTCATTCTTACTTCTTTGCTTTTCAAGTTGTTATCTTTTATACTTTTCCTGTTGTAGGAAGGAAAAACTCTCTGAATTAATAAAAGAATAGACCTTTTTCACAAAGTCTTCAGTTTTATTACTAGAAATAAAAAAAATCCAAAAGAATATTTTTTGTTCATATATATGCTATCTGATTTGGTGCAATTATTCAGAATTTATAAATATAATAAACAACAAAAATAACCATTAAAAACTGCTGCTCGTTATTTCAAGCAAATTTCCTGATCAGGGTCAGCAGGACAGATCAAGACAGGTGTTTCAAAAGCACCTACCTCTTGAGCTTTTTATAGATCATTAATTCACTTGAATACTACACTGGCAAGTTTATCAATATAAATTTTCTCTGCAAACATGTACTTTTTAAGATAATTAGTTTTTTATGAAAGAAGAAGTCATTTTCTACAGGAAGTCAGTAACCGTAAATCACCAGAGCTGCATATCAAGCATTAGTTCTTCCCACTTGCTCAGTCACCATATGGCGCCACACACTGTGCTGAAAGATAATCACTTTATTGTTGGCTGGGTTTTTAATCAGCTACATCTCATACTGTTTTGTTAAACATTGCCTTACAAATAAACCAGCCTTGCAATACATTTTCGTCTTGGAAGAAAACATAAATAAGACCTCGTGCAACACAGGAAGATCTGGTCAAGTTTAAAATCCAAAATTTAATCAATTGATCAGGCATAAAAAAATCATATTCATTATTTAAAACACCACAAAGATACACCAAGTGTAACTGGGTTGGGAACCGATGAAACCGCTGTGCAAGGTGTCTGTTTTCTAGCAGTAGCTTGCTGGCTGAATTAAGCTTGACAGCTGCTGTCAGACTGCAATCTGCGCTGCATTGAGCTTGAGCAGCTAACGGGGTGATGGGGTCCACCCACACTGCAAGTGTGCACAACCAGTGTTTTTTCACAGTGATCAGTCCTGTGCTTCTCTTCTGCTTTGCTCCCACAAACAGAAACTCCCACAGAATGTTCCTGGATGTTCCTCAGGTAGAGGTCTTCACTTTTGGTTTTCTATTGTGCCTACCACAGCAGGAGCGCTCTGGCTACTCTGGCTCAAAAGCTCTTCTATTTTGAACAGATCTGCATTCCTAGGGATTGTATTGGGTTTTCATTGCAAGGTTTTGATGGTGGCAGGGCAGAGGGGAGGGCGGAAACTGCTGCACAACAGCAACTTTAGTTAGAAAGAGGAGTGGGAATAGGTTAGAGCCACAGTCCTGCAGACCCCAAGGACAGTGGAGAAGGACAGCAAGGAGGTACTCCATGTTTCCATGGAAGCAGATTACCCTGCAGCTCAAGATAAAGACCATGGTGAGGCAGCTGTGCTCCTGCAGCCCTAGGAGCTCCATGGTGGAGCAGAACCCACAGCAGAATAGGTGGATGCCTGAAGGATGCTGTAACCCTGTGGGAAGCCTGACCTGGAGCAGTTCCCTGAAGGACCTGTGGACCCACAGAGAGAAGAGGACTTGTGACCTTATGGGGGACCTCTGCTGGAGCAGCATGTTCCTGAAAGACTGCACCCCATGAGAAGGGAGCACCCTACAGCAGTTCCTACAGAGCTGCAGCCCATGGGAAAGACTTGGAGAAGAACAGTCATGGAGGACTGTTTTTGTGGGCCCTTCACTTAAGAATTGGATTTGATTGTCCTCGTAGGTCTCTTCCCCTGCTCCAGCAAGGGGTACATCCCATAGAATCACAGAATATTCTGAATTGGAAGAGTTTGAGAGTCCTCCTGCTGAGGAGGAAGAGCAGCAGAAGCAATGTGATGAACTGACTACAATACCCATTACCTGTCCCCCTGTGCCTCTGTAGGGGAGGAGTTAGAGAAAATAATTGGTGAAATTGAGCCTGGGGAGAGTGATGAGTGGGGGAAAGATGTTTTTTGGATTTGTCTTTATTTCTCATTATCCTACACCAATTTGATTGGTAATAAATTCAGTTAATTTCCCTGAATTTGTACTGCCCATGAGACTAACTGGAGAATGATTTCTGCCTGTTTTTATCTCGACCCACAAGCCTTACCTTTTCTCTCCCACTTTTGCTGAGGTGATAGAATAGCTTGGTGGTCACCTGGCATCCAGCCAGGGTCAACCTACTAAAAGGACAAAAAAGAGAAAAAAAGTTAATATGCATAGTAAGGGAAAAAACACCATATTTAAAACAAGGTTTCTTAGTCTAAGACATGGTTTCCTAGGAGAAGAAACTGAAGAGCTGTTCCTCTGAAATGACTACAAATACACAATAGCAACAGCCTGAGATATAAAACAGAGAAATTAAAGGATCTATGTAATTCTAATTTACATAAAATTACATACAATTTACAGAATGTTATGGTTATGTAGTCAAATGCTGACATTAATATTAGAAATGCAACTTTCTCTATAGCCATTTGCATATGAATTGTGATATATACCCTCTTTGGGACTGTTGGAATCCCCAGACATCTTCCTTTCTCTCATTTCCTGAATGCAGAATCAGATTATTCCTTGGGGGGCTGCCAGGGGGAGGAGGGTGGCGGGGCAGTGGTGGGGAGGAACAGTTCCTGACTGTCTGAGGAATTTCTGACTCTCCTGGGGTGGAACATGTTCGGCATGGATATGCTGTTCTGCAAAATTGCACAGGAAGAAATCTTCAGATGCTCAGATTTAGGGAAAATCTCATGGGATGCTAAAACATTTCTGAAGCAAGGAGAAATGCTCTGTCAAGTATTTTGTTTCTTTCCCAGATGGTGGAGGTAGTTGAACTCTCAAGATTTGCATGCTTCTTGGTCTGAACAAAACCAATATCTTTCCTCTTTTTCAGAAGGGCTTGGCTGTTAGTGTAGAGATATCCACTCCAAAATTTCCTCTGGTAGGTGAAAGGAATGAAAAGTTTTAAAATTAATGCTTAATGGCTAGCTAAGTTTTAAACAACTAAAACTAGTGTCTGTATCTGTGTTAGAGTCACTCTTCTATATCTACATCTATTTCACATTATGATCAAATAGTGGTGTTGTGGTTTCGGAGGAATAATTGGTGGTGGTACATTGTTCCCCACAGCCTTTCCAGGCCGCTGTGTGATCTGAGAAATGCTTGTTAGGCCTCAGCTTTGACAAACAGCACCTGGGCTCAGCTCTCCCCGAGCTATCACAAGCACTGTCTGCTCCCAGCAAATGCTAATGAGTTTTCTGTGAGAGCAGCCCTGGAAAATATTTTTCTTGCCTGAACAGTGTAACATTCGTGTTCTCACCCTTTCAAAGAAAGTGCTGATCAAAACTGTGGCCAGGTGAAACATTGTTATGAGTAAAACCCACTGCTTTGCAACCCTATAAACTGGTCAAAATGAGACCCTTGGAGCTCTCCTGGACCCCAATCGACTGCAGCCAGCATGTCCCTCTGAGTGGAGCCTCTCAGAGCCAGAGACCTCCCATGTTTGCTGTACTTGGAGCATCGCTGAACGATGATGATGCCTGGCCTGAAACCCTCACTCCTCCAGGCCCGAACGTTCACCCCTGGGGAATGCAAAGGCATCCAAAGTGAGTATTTCGCTGACCTCC
This sequence comes from Grantiella picta, assembly GCA_013397955.1. NCBI lineage: Eukaryota > Metazoa > Chordata > Aves > Passeriformes > Meliphagidae > Grantiella > Grantiella picta. The sequence continues at coordinate 456,723 of VZRM01000657.1, forward strand.
GGGGGAATTTTTCACAGGTACATTACTTGCACTGACTTTATGTCTGAGTGCATAAACATGTGCACATGCTGCAGCAAATCTGGGAGAAATGCTGTTTTTTCAGATGTTCAAGTACCTTAGATGTCTAAGTTAGGCCTGTAAGTAAGCTTGTGACTTACGACTTAGCCTGACTTAAATGCCGCTAAGAGTTGTTCTTTTTCTAAGTTGCTAAATATAACTTTGAAGTTTTAAGCTAGGTTAAATGCTGTTAAATATTATTTCTCTGTTAAGTTGTTAAGTTATAAATTAAGGTATAAGTTAAGTTAGGTATAAGTGAAGTGTTGTTCCTTTGATACATTGTTAGATTTAAGGTATAAGTTACATGAAAGTACTGTTGAGTTTGAGTGCTGTTAGGCTTTTAGGCTGTATTCCTTTTTATAATTTTGTCACACGCACCTAAACACACACACACAAACACACACATACACACTGCGCCTGGTTTATTTCTATTTTGATTGCTTGGATTTTGTTTGGTTTTGTTGTTGCTTGTTTTTCGTCAACTGTCCTGTAGGTAGTAGAGAGAATCTTGCCAATGAACTTTGTCATGCTGTCGCTTAATATTAAATCTGGCTTTTGCTGATCCCCTTGCTGATGATTTTTTAAGCAATCTCAAACACTCGTTCATAAAACAATCATTGACACAGTGCTGGGAAATCACAGGATATCAAAAAGATGACATTGGTTTTGATGGCTAGTCTATAATGAAAAGAACAGAAGGGAAATGTAAATGTTTATATTTTTATCGTGACCTTATTCACAGTTTCAACTCCTGTGTAAAGCAATATGGAACCCTTGTTTTTTTGTACCAGTGATGTACCAGGGTTTATTATGTTGGCAGGAATAGGTCTAATTGTTTTAAGGAAGAACAAATGATAATTTTTGATGTCAACAAAATACTTCAGCAATTTGTTTGGTATTTCTCTGTGTTCTTTCCAGTTTTCTCTGGATTTACATGAGCCCAGAAGAGGAATTCCTACTTATTTTCTTTCATATAAACACAATTTTTTTTCTGTAAATAAGTTTTCAGTTATTTTTTCCTTATTCCCAGCCTGCAGCTGGACCATGTATAGAATAAATCCTGATGGGAAAGAGAGGTAGTGCACATGTGCATGCATATTATATAGACACTACAAATGCAACCATTAGGAGCTGATTTTGCATGCTCATACACAGAGGCTGGGGTAGTCCACAATGTCCTGGTGGCTGCAACCCCAGAGAATGAATAAAACATGCATTTTTCATTTAGCAGGCTGCGTGACTGGCATCAAAGAATGGGTAGCATGCCTTCAAGTTTAAGGGATGTGAGAAACATTAAGGAGGAACATAAGAAAAGCGAGAAAGATAAATACTCTTGAGCATGTGTATTGTCTTTCATAAATCTTGAGGTTCTGGCACTGCTCATGGCATTAACCATAAACCATTTCTGATTATGGCAACATTTGCTATATCTAGATATGTCTGCTCTTTATAAAATGTTTTGCCAAGCAGGAGATTCTGTGTACAATTTGATTAGTCATTTATTCAAGGAAAGTCTGTGTCAGTTGCCAGGAGGTAGGAATAAAGTGCTTGGCTCTGGGAAAGTTCTCTTCCCATCATGTATATTTGAAGGGACTTCCAGGCAGATTGGACCTAACTGTTCCTGCTCTCAATAGCACATGACAGAGGGGCTCCTGGATATGCTGTAACCCATTAAAAATGCTGAAATCAGCTTCATAGCTGATGGAGGTTTATGGTTAGATCTTAAATTCTTTCCATTTCATATGCTGTGTGTGTTTCAGAGGAAAGAGTGGTGGCAGAACAGCTGATGAGATTGATATTTGGGTTTAAGTATCCACTGATGCATTACAAACTTTAATTAAAATTATCAGAGCAATGTGTCTTCCTTGTGCCAATTTTTGCTTCACAGGGAATCTAGAGAACAGAGGCAGCATAAACAGTGCATCTCAAAAGTATGCCCATCTCTCTGCAATAATGCTGCTATGTTTCCAGTTAATCCCACCAAATATTATCTAAAACAAGATTTTAGGAAGATCTGTCTTCTATCTATAGGCTGAAACATGAGCCCGAGCATTTTCCTTCTGTCATTAATGCTGAAAATTTTAGAAATGCAGATTTAGTTTTTTTTAATATCTACACATATCTTGGAATGAGAAACAATTTGGTTGTTGGTTGTGGTGTGGTTTGTTGTGAGGATTCTATTGATTTTTGGGGGTTTTTTTGAGTGGGTTGGTTTTAGTTGTTTGGTTGGTTTTTTGGGTTTTTTTTAGTAGGTTTTGTTGTTGTTTTCTTTTTTTAGCATGTTTTCACTGAAAATTTGGGCTGAGAGCTGTTCTGAGTCTGTAACAAACTGTCCCTTCCTCGAATTCATCTCAGCAGTCCTTCGACATTACCAAGACTCTGTGGACAGGGATAAAGTGTTGGCAGCAGTGGGATAGCATGAGAAATTGAATGGGTGAATGGCTCTTCTTGGTATCTTTATCTGCCTATGGGCTTTAAAGTTTGGATGGACACCAAATTATAGAGTTGTTTTAGTAAGGGAGATATTTTCCCAGGAAAAAGGAATGACATTTCACAAAAAAAAAAAAAAAAGTGTGAAGCACAAGTAGAATTATTCCATTGAGTATACTCATTGTCTAGGGTAGATTTGCATAGTCTTAGTCATATAGAGGTGAATACTATGTGAGTAATGCCATTGACTTCTGTCAACTTAGTCAGCGTTTGAGTAGGAGAATTGAACTGTTTTCTGACTGTGGTATCACAAGCAGCTGCTCACAGTTTTCCCTACTTTTCTTTATTCCAGCATAAAACCTTAACAACTGTTTTGCTGGAGAAACTTCTCCTTCTCTTGTGTAATCTTTATATGATTTTACAGTTGAAGTCTCTCCATTAAAGCTTATATGAAATATAACTCTCTTGTCTGAGGATATTTTCCTGTATTTAAGGCATGTGAAATATTCTATGTTCATTTAGAAGCACCTCTCAGAGAACTTCCACTAAGTTACCATGTTCTGAATAATACTCTGATCACAGAATAAAGAGTCTAGCTTGGAGAATCCTCAAGTGTTTCTTATGATTCCTTATTGTCTTGCTTTTTTGCCTTACCTAAGCACATCCAAACCTTTGTTCACTTCAAGAGTGCAGTACCTTTTTTTACCATGGATGATATTTTTGGCTTATCAAGAGAGAACATCCTTAAAGTAGTTCAGGACTATTTACAATAACACTATCACTGCCTTGTTGGCCAACATCATAAAGCAAAGTAGATGTACACAGAGTCTACATCTGTTGTGTTGGTTGAGGCTGTTTGTTTTTTTTTTTAATTCCAGGTAATCCTGATGAAATTTCAATTAAATCCTGATTAAAAGAACTTAAATTTGCATAGCAAGTATTTCTTTCTCAAGCAAGGCATTTGAAATCACATGTAGTTGGTTGCAGATTCCCTCGTGTGTTTCATTTCTGGATGCCTAGTGTAATGCATTCCTGGTTTTGCTTGATGGTTTGAGAATACATTGTAGGAAAGACTCATCAAAAAAAAAAAAGACTCACCAAATTTAATTCCTTAGTCTGGATTCTGGCTTTCCCTTGTATTCTCAGTGTGTTGTAACACTCTTCTGAATCCTGCTTCTGGCCCACTCTTGTATCCAGATCTACAGTTACCTGCCTATTGGTTAATATCCTTTTACTAGACCCTTACAGCCAGCAGCATATCCTGATAGCTACAAACAGGACTTTTCTACAAGAAAACATGTGCTTTGCCTATTCCCGAGTATTTTTCTTCCTAGCTTTGGAGGTATGTCCCACTTTTTCTGGAAGTGGTGGCTGTCTCTTGTTATTCTGCAGTTCAATTCTCCTATAAAGGGAGTTGCAGATTTCTGTGTTGTCAAGCCTAAATCGTTAAATAAGTTTACCTTCAAAAGCAAACATGAAGCAAAATAAAAGGGATTAATTTGCTCAAAAGCTGTCACCCATGAGCACAACTGAAGTAGAAACGAAATATCTGTTCTCCAGTGCCACCTTCTGTTGCAGAAATGTACATTCAGGAATGACAACGTGGATGCAATCCATTGCTTCCCTCTTAAGCATCCAAGAGCTATATGTTTAAAGTTCTGCTTGCTTCTTTAAACTTTTTGACCAATCACTGAAGAGAACATGCTATAGGGTGGATGTCTTGTGCCAACCAAAGAAGGCATTTTAAGTACGTAAATGACTTGTTATCAGTAGAAGTCAATCCTAGAGGTGCAAAGCAGACACCAGAAATAAATATTATTTTTGTGAGTAGGAAGTACTTTATTAAAGAAAAAAGCATAAATTGGTGGGTTCCTGATCATAAGTTTGAGATGAACCACTGTGTGAGATTGTCTCACAGTAAAGGAAGGCACATGCAACCTGCATGCAATCCATGCCCCTGAATTAAAAAGGACTATACAGAACTGAGCCAATATTGGGGAAATCATGACTAACTGGAGAGTAATTGCATTGAAAATCAAAAAGTTTACCTGGTCTTTATGTTGGGAACAAAGGGATGCAAAGAGCGTGGGGCAGTTAAACAACAGGAATCTTATCCCTCAGAAGATAGAGGGCAGTTACCAAGGCAATGAAAATAGCATGAATCCTTTCTGCCTTCATGATAAAGTTAGAAATCATTCTACCTTGACTTTTTTTTAAATTTAGCACATTTCAGTGTGACCTATCATAGAGGCCCGTGCAAAATGGGAAAAATCATAAAGTTGCCACTTTGAGAAATGAATAAAACATACAATCTTATTAATATTTATAACTGGTAGCACAAAGAAGACTGGTAGAGGCCTAATTAATGCTCAGTGGTATGAAAAGGTCTGCATGTTATCCCTGTTGGACAGCAGTCAGTGAGGCTGGATTCTGAGCTGACTAATACAACATCCCTCAGATGTCACGTTGTTTACCACTGTCATTCTGGCTTATAATCTGCATGTGAGATATACCCTTGATGTAGGTTTTCAGAAAGTCTGATCTTTTCCTAGATCATAGCTGTCCTGATAGGCAGCTCTGGTGTTTTGAGAAGATGTGTTGGAACCAATTAAGTCATACTAATATAAACATTTGAGCACACTTGCTCAGTCGATTGTTACTTGTTTGAAGTAATTATCATTGTCTTTTAAATGCTTTTTGAAGAACTGTAACACAGTCTATGGAAATCTGTACTTCAGTTAGATTTGAAATCATTCTGTAAATAGAAGTATTCAATGAAGACAAGCACACTTTAAAAAATTATGTTGGCTAAGGCAATAACCTACTGTTCCTTGCAAGTTTAAAGCAATTAGAGGAATACAAAACTTGCAGGATATAGGCAGCAAAATTAACATACATGATGATGTTTTACATTATCATTATTGAATTTATCCAGTTGTGGAACTCAGATGAAAAACATCTTAAAAATATTGTGATTAGTAAGCAGCTTTGGCTGACTCTGTAACTGACATTTAAAGAGATAAAGACACTAGAAAAGATCCAAAAGACAATATAAATTATAACCAATAGGTTACTTTCATTGCAAAAATATCTGTTTGGCTATAATGTAAGGAAATAACAACAGGGCCATGAGACATACTTAGAGAAAAGAAACCATAAGAATGTGTAATAACACCCTCTTTCCTATTATGAAATCTGTTCTTTGTCGTTTTGTTTTTCCTGCTCCTTGGCATATAAGCTGCTCTCACTCAACCTCCCACATTCATCATAAGGCAGTAGGCTTAAGGGAATAATTTGAAATATGCTTCTAAAGATTTTTGAAAGTATTTTTATGGCCATTTTGGAATAAAGCAATAAGGATTCAATTTGCCACAGACATGGGGATCTGTTTGTATTTTACACTTCATTTCACTAAACCCTCATTTCAAATGTGGGTAATTTATTAGGACATATTTCTAGGTAGGAAAGAATGATCTGGCATGTATTTTATGTTCAATTTATGTTTCTTTTTGCTGATCTGCTCGTCAAAGTGTGAGGTGTGAAGCATCTTGCCGAAGTGACAGAAAGTTCTGCCTCTGGAAGTTCTGCTTCCCCGTGATACAATTACTCTTCTGAAGAAGATGCAATATGTTTCAACAGGGAGGAAATCGAGTGGAAATCAGGAATCTGGAGTTCATTCAGAACCCTGCCACTAGCCAGATCTGTCATCTTGATTATATTACCATGAACTAAAAACTTTACATAAGAATGAAGTGGAATTTAGATGTTTTTATTCCATGTACTCTTGTAAATGTGTTTTTATATTTCTCCCCTGCTACATTTGCCATGTCTTTAGCTAGAAAGTGGATCTCTGTTCCTTCTTCACATTTTAAGCCTTGACTTGTTCAGAGCAATATGGTAGTGCTTAAGTATAGCTATAGCCTTCAGCCTATTCACGTATCCAGAGTAGACAATAAATACCCTGATGGTTACACAATGTTCAAAGTACCAAAGTTGGTTTTCTGTATCTTAAAATGTAAGAAAATGAAAATTAAATGGTAGCAAATATTTTGGTAAAATAACAGGTATGACATGCTCAGGGAATATTTTGAGGGCTGTTTCAACACTTGAATTCTTTCTACCGTAGCCTTAAATTTTCTCTAGCATCAGTCTTTCTATTTATGTATATATGACCTGTATACAAACACGCTGAAGATCAAATTAGACTTTCAAGTCCCTACATAATGTTGGTAAAACCAGGGTTTTTTGTGGATGTCTATTTATTTCCTTGAGGTCCCTTTCAAGTTGGAACTGTATGATTCTGTGATTGATTTTGATATGGATTTATTCATACACCCCAGTGCAAATATGTACCTTAGTTTTTCTTTTGATGAGGGGAATTTGGTGTCTGTCAAATAGGAAGATTTAATATTCAGCATGAACACAACAAACAAAAATTAAATGAACTGTTCTACTGTATTCTTCAGATAATCTGAAAGTTAAGATTTTTCCCTTCCTACTTTTACACATGCCTCTGGATATTTATGACTGTCAATGACATTCAGTAGATTTCATGAACAAAGAACATTATAATGAGGCCTGAGCTGTTGTGTTAGTGCTGCTATTTCCTTCCTCACTTTTTAATATAATGGAGAAAATAAAACCTTAATCACTAACAATCACTGGTAAACTAGCATCACAACTCAATCCCATGGGGATGATTTGCTCATACCTTGCATACCATATATAGCATTAGAAGCTTTTAAAAACTTATTGCTTGCCATCAATTTTAATAAAAACACCTCACATCTGCTCTTTTACTTTTAATGAAAAGAAAATTTCATTTTTTTGTGTGTGTCAATGGAAATTAGGAATTAAGTTTTTCAGCACATGCATTATCAAGGGGGATTAACCCAATGATTTATTCATTGTGTTTTCTAAGTGTTTCATTAGAATTCATATTCTTCCTAGAGAGGACTGAAAATTATTGGGGTAGGCAAAGGTGGCAAGACTTGGCATTTAGGAACTGATCTAAAGAGGGATGTGCAGATTTATGGTATAATTGCTTAGTACTACACTACATTTTTCAGTATACAACTGAGAGCCCTTTCAGTTCCTTTTATTCCTACTATACAATGGGAATGGCATTGTTAGCAAAGAGGTACCCATATTGAATCTCCTTGATGGACATCAAAATCTACATCTCTTATCTTACCTATAATCTACCCTCTCTTCCATTTCTCATCTTTTTGTCCTATTTTCTGTTGGAATAATGTGCATGCTCCACGGACTCAGTAAAATTTCTCTGGCATGAGGGGTTCTCATTCAATGGGAAATGTTATCAGGTACATCATGTTTGACATGATACAAGTCCTTAGTGCTATCCTAGTTTATATTAGGATTATGAATGGTTTAAAATTTTTGTATAACATTTGAGAAGGGGAAGCATTGAGGCAAGAACATGACTGCTCAAAAAGATTAAAGATAGACTGAAAATAACTGAACTAGATTGTGTAAGGGATGTATAAATTCACACAAACACAAGCAGTATGCCATTAATATTCAATTTGAAACTGTTTTTAGTTTGTCTTTCCTGTAGGAGCTTTATCTATTGGATCTGGCTCAATTTCCTTATTTCAAGCCCATATCCATGTTGTACAGGATGGTTAGCTTTTATACTTTTCTTGAGATACAGAACAGATACCATAATACAATTAAATTTCGGTCAAAACTGGGGCTTTTTGTAATGTTTTCCTCCTAAGATGCTATTCTATAAAGGACTCATACTTGTTTTTCCCCTCATTATTAGCAAAGATACTAGGCCAGTGCATACATTTTGCTCATGAATGCAGGGATGAGCATATGTTGTCTCTAAAATGGGTGAGACTGGTTGATGACAATGAGAGTCCTAGAAGTCTACACAGGATTTATAGCATCTGTTAATCTGTGATAACTAATGAAGTATTGGCACACATAGGAGCTATTTAATTTCTATATTTATTACAAAGCTTATTCAATAATATGGTCAAGCCAAGATCTCAGCAGAAAATATTCCCATTTCTTTTAGAAATTTTGGAGCCTTCAAGCAACAGCGCCTTCATAAATGATAGGTAGGTGATTTTTAGAATACAAAAATATGAATTATGTCTTTAAAGCTGATCATATTTGGTCAAATTACCAAATTTTAAAACACTCTCCATAAACTTTTAGATTCAATTAAGATGCCCTCCACTCAATTAACAAGATATTCCTCAAAATCCTAGCTGGACTGCTGCATACTGTGCTAATAGATGTTGCTCAGGGCACTTGAATGAAGAGAAGATACATTTATTAACAGCCACTACCTGTGTCTAGGTGGAAAAACTGATTAGGAAGACTTCTACTGCAGCCCTCCCCCTTGCAAAAATACTGTAGGAAGTACCTGGGTACAAAGAGCTGGGAACACTGGCAAAATCACTGAAGATAGAGAGGGACTATGCGCTAGGATGGAGGAAGAGAAGGCATATGCAGCTCGGAAGGAATTATCAATGGAAAAACAATTGTGAGCCAGGTGGATGATGTGAAAACAGGCATGGAAGCACTGCTGTACTCCAAATAGATGCTGGGTGAGAAACAGCAAGTCTGGACACAAGAAATCCAGTATATTCAAGACTCTACAGTAGTGATCAAAAAATAAAACAGAGAATCAAATAATCAGAGAATCATCAAGTTTGGAAGAGACCTTCAAGATCATCTAGTACCACCATCAACCCAGTGCCACCATAATCACCCCAAAAATGTATTCCCAAGTACCACACCCAGACACCACTTGAATACTTCCAGAGACATTGACTTCACCACCTCCCTGGGCAACTTATTCCAGTGCCTAACAACTCTTCCAGTGAAAATTTTTCGTGGATATCAAATCTGAACCTCACCATGTGCAACTTAAGGCCATTTCCTCTCATCCTTTCACTTGAGACATGACAGAAGAGACTGACCCCCACCTAACTACAGCCTCCTTTCCAGTAGTTGTAGAGAGCAAAGGGGTTCCCCCTAAACCTCCCTTTCTCCAGGCTACATAACCCAAGTTCCTTCATCCATTCCTCACAATACTTATTTTCTATACCCTTCACCAGTTCTGTTGCCCTTCTCTGGACATGATCCAGAACATATATATCCTTTTTGTAATGAGAGGCCCAAAACAATACAGGATTTAAGCTGCAGCCTCACCAGTGTTGAAAATTGAGGGACAATCGCTTCCCCAGTCCTGCTGGTCACACTATTTTTGATACAGGCCAGGATGCCATTGGCCTTCTTGGCCACCAGGACACTTTGCTGGCTCATGTTCAGACAACAGTCAACCAGGACCCACAAGTCCCTTTCTGCAGATGTTCCATCCCCAGCCTGTAGCACTGCCTGCAATTGTTGCGATGCAAGTGTGGGTCGCAGAACTTCACCTTACTGACCCTCATGCAGTTTTCCTCAGCCCATCAATCCAACTTGTCCAGATCCTTCTACAGAGTCTTCTTACTCTCCTGCAGATCAACACTACCACCCAACTTGGTGCCGCCTGTGAACTTACTGAGTTTCATTTGAATCATCAATGAAGATGTTAAACAGGACGAGTGCCAGTACTGAGCCCTGGGGAATACCATGAGTGGCCTGCCACAACTGGTTTTAACTCCATCCACCACCAATCTCTGCGACTGTCCTTCCAGCAAGTCTTTCACCCAGGAAAGAGTGCACACATCCAAATAACGGGCAGCTAGTTTCTACGTAGTAGTAGATGTAGCATCATGGTCACAGTAAAATTACTACTCTATTTTATCCTTATTGATGATTTTGAAAGTAGTTTGTGATTATTTTATTTATATTCTTGCAGCATCTACTAGTCACAGCCAAAATCTGGCTCCATTCTCCTAAGTAATTTCATCTTGGAGACGATACTCCCCAAAGTCCTCCAAAGCAGTAATGTGTGTTTGATTGAATACCTTATTAGATCAATGCCTTGCAAGCACTGTTTTTGCCTTAATTAAAAGTTCAGTCTGCTTAAATAGGGTTATTAATTGGATAGGGTCCTTACAAGTTAGTGGGAAAAGCTTAGGTATGATGAGCCATGTTAAACAGAACAACATCTGGTGTTAGCAGTATTCTCAGTATTGGGTGCTAATTACACTCTGTCTTAAGGATACATATTTCATATTTGGCACTTTAAAATCCATTCAGCAAGTCAGATTTATGAGTCAGATATTTGCTTTCATGCTTGCTTTGTTTCCATACCCATGCACTGAAGTGTCTGTATAGGAGCACAGGACATTTATTTTGAGGAGAAAATTAAAATTTAAAATACTTTTTTTTTTGTAATGGTCTTTAATGAAAGGATCACAGGTTGATCTTCTCTGTTGTTTTCTCAGTGATGTAATTGTATTTGGTTTAGCTGGTAAATAAACATCTGATCCAGCTTTGAGATTGATTAGTTGGTCATGGCAACTGTCAGCAGCAGACTTTTGGCTGCCACTGGTAGGACTTGTTGATGGGTTGCTGTTACCTCCTAACATCCCCCAAGAATACAAGCCTGCAAGGAGAGATGAATGTGAGATATATATGTGAATGTGGCAGAACATTTACAGCCTGAGGCATCCATAATCACCAAAGCCTAAAACATTTCAAATACAGTGGGTAGAGATGACTACTACTTAACCATCTTATAAACTTGGCTGAAATTTCTGTCTCAACAGAAGGTTATTATATATGATAATTTTATAATCCTTCATGGTATGGCTCTTTGTCTTTAAAAAAAAATCTAGAACACCTTTTTCTAACAAAAAATTATGCATCCATAATAAACCCTGGAGGGAGACAATTCAATAAAAGAATACATATGCATCAGGAATTCATTCAATATTCTTGATTTCCCTTGGTTCCTTTACAGTTTCCATCAAGCTTTAAACTCCTAGGACCAAATTCATCCCAAATGTATACTGAGCTCCCTGCAGTCAACATAATTTTGTTGCCAGTGTGTTTGAAGCTGTGAACACTTTCATAAGGGTTCTGTATTTAGTTATAATAAGAATATAGTTTATGCTGAACTGCTGATGATCTTTAGGTCTTTAAAGAGCCTCACTTTAGTGGCAAAGACAGGATATGCTGTATTTTTCCAGCTCTATGCTGGACATTTTGTCCAGAAGGATACTCTGAGAGGAATTATCAAAAACTTTACTGAAAACCAAAAAGACTATATCAACTGGTTTCACTTGATCAGCTAGGGAGGTTACCTTGTCATAAAAAGAAATCAGGTTTGATAAGCTGGACTTTTCTCTCAGGAAGCCACGCTGGCTGTGACCAATGACTGTGCTGTTCTCCAGGTGTTTTTCAATACCTCCCAGAATAATCTTCTGCATAATTTTACCAGACACTGAAATGAGACTGTAGTTTCTGGGGTCCTCCTTCTTGCCCTTCTTGAAAACTGGGACAATGTCCACCAGCTTCCAGTCAGCTGGGACCTCTCCAGAGTCCCAAGACTTCTCAAAAGTCATTGAAATAGGTTTTGCAATGACATCAGCCAGCTCCTTGTAGACTGTCAGATGAATCCCATCAGGCCCCATAGATTTGCAGGTATCCAGCTGGAGCAGCAGATCCCACAAAAGTTCAGGGTAAACTGGGAGTTGATCATTGTCACTGCCATGGTCCTCCAGCTCAGGGCACTGAGATCCCCTTGATCTGTCACCCATGTTGAAGACAGAGGCAAAGAATGCATTAAAAATCTCTGCCTTGTCTCTGTCCTTCTTTATGAGGTGATCATCCTCATCCAGTAATGGGACAATTATTTCTACACAGCCTTTTACCATTAATGGATTTAAAAACCTCTTTTTTTGTCCCACATATTTCTGGCCAGCTTCAACTTCAGCAGAGTTTTGGTTGTACGAATTTTCTTCCTACAGTGGCAAGCAACATCTCAGTATTCCTACCATGTCCCCTGACATTACTTCCACTGGGCATACAACTTCTTTTTTGCCTTATTTCCAAGAAAAGTTCCCCCTATTCAGCCAGCCCAGCCTTCTGCTTCATCTGCTTGGCTTCTGACATTCTGGAATTGCTGCTCCTGTGCCCTTAGGTGTTAATGTTTAAAAAGTGACCCACACTGATGGACCCCAGCACCTGCAAAAACATTTTTCCAGGGAACTAGGAAAAATCACTAGGTCCCTGAGAACCCTGAAGTCTGCTGTCCTTATGTCCAGAGTCGAGGTTTTGCAGGCATTTTTTCTCCCGCCAACACAGATTTTAAACTTGATCACTTTATGTTTGCAGTGACCAAGACAGCTGCCAATCTCCACTCTGTGGACAAGCAGCTGATCAAGGAGGGCATCTTTCTTACTCAGAGGCTCTCAGGTCTGCCAGTGAAAACTGTGAGCACCATATATTCTAACCCTTCCAGTGCTCAAACTTAGAATGTGCTGCAATATCTCTTGATGAATTCTCTGAGGTAGATCTGAAATATGATTCTGTCATTGCTGGTGGGTTTGAGAGGTTTAAAGTTTATCATCATCCTCTGTAATGCTGCAGTTACAATAAGTATCACATAGTCAAATATTTGGTGGCTTCTGTTCACAAGTGCTTGTGAAAAGCTTGTAAACTTTTCTGGTTTGGTGGGCTTGTACTCCCAAGTCAAATGAATCTGAAAGCAATGTATAACTCCAGATAATTCCCTCAATGAAAGAACAGGAGAAAAAAAAACACTATTAAAATTCAAACTTAATGAGAAAAGAAGAATAATTCAGCACACAGAGTCCCATTGGTTTTATACTTGGAAATCATAAGGGATATTGCGGCGTAATGGGAACAAAAGTTTTCTCCCAGAGCTGCAAGTTTTTTTTTAGAATGTTTTCTGCTTCACCATTTTGGATCACAATTATTTATGTGGAAAATCTTATCTGCTTTTTTTTTTTAAGTTATAACAGGTTAATCATCCATAATGAAGCGTTAGTTATTTTTGGACTCTAATTTTAATACAAGCAACAGCTACTAAAATTGCCCCAGAGAAGAGAATGAAATTCCCACTGTTGCAGCTTTTTGATAAATTTGTACCTTGAAAAATAATCTGCCTCATTATGCAGGTGGATGCTCATAGGGCTTCCTCCTTTCAGTCAGGAATGGATATCTGTCTTGAGAGCTACAGGGATATCAAATAAGGGAATAATATCCCATTTTATAACGAAAGGCCTATGGCACAAGAAAAGTATGTGATTTTAATCAACTTCATTTAAAAAAAATAAACTGGCGTGAGTATGAATTTATCTCCAAGGAGTCCAAATCCAGGGCGCTGACATCTGGGTTAGGCTTTTCAAATACTCTCCACTCCCCAAGAAAAGCAAAATGGATCAGATAGCAGGCTGAAAACCCGGAACAGCACAGGGTATTGGTCTGACACCTAAGCCAGCTGGCACTGTATCTGGCATTTCCATCACCTGTCTTTCCAAAAGGTGGCCGTATTGAAGCTGCCTCATCTCTGCATGTGTCTTTTGTCCAGATTAAATCCTGAAGTATGCCAGCAGATATTTCAGAAGGGTTTCACATGACATGGGCCAAAACCACATCTAGTCTAAAACTTTTACCAGTGTACAACAGGAAGCATTTATATCTTGTTGAATTTATAAATGTAGGATTGGAGTTTTCATTCCACCAGCCTTGTAGCTAAGCACAATGAAAAAGACCGAGTCACCATACTTCCCATTAGAAAGAAATGACGGTTCTTTCAAAAAGCTTCATATAGTAACCACAATTTGAAATTGATAAATAATCTCTATAAGCAGGACCGTGCCCTTCCTCCTTAGTCCCATCACAGAATATACATATGGGTACAGATATTGTGGGTAGAGAATAATGGAACAGCTTTAATTTTTAATAGGGTTCCATAACCTTACATATATATAGCCTTAGGTAGAAAAAACATTTTATTCGTCAGACTAAAACCTTTCAGTGCTGGAAAGGTTTTCATGGAACCATTATGGGTTATCCATTTACTGAGACTCCTAAGAGGCTAGGACACATGAAGACCTCATATAAAAATCCAACATATATTTCAATTTTTTTTTTGTGTGAGGATGGGTTGCCTTTATTGAACCAATTGACTGTGCCTGTTTTTCCATAAAAATTGCAATTATGTAAAACAGGCCATTGCCAGTTGCACAGCAGTAATACCCCCAGTTATAGTGCCTGACTGGTTGGAATGGGAGTCACTTTACCTCACCTAAATGCCTAAACTTAAACAGACCAAATCTTTCTTTGAACCCTTTAGAAATACNTTAATCTTAAGAATGAGGCATTTAGGATGCCTAAATGAGACGAACTTGAGTCCCACAATTCCTTGCTTTCATTTTAGTATAATTTTAATGCAAATTTCAAGTTAAGATATTATGATTCATAAAATCAAAACTTGCAGAGCTACAAAGAAGTCAGGCACGCTGTGTTTTTAGTCTCAAAATAGCTCACATTTACTACTTATCTTATTACAACTATGAAATTTGTGTAGGGCAGTAATGAAACTGTCATGCTTGGCATAAAATGAGCTATTTTGCTTTGTTGCTAACTGCTTCTTTGTTTGTATTATATTTCATAAGTGTACTGTATCTTCATAAATATGATGGAATACAATAATAACTTTGGGGCAACTGCTGCAACTACTTTGTTTTGTGAAATGTAATGTTTTATTTTCTCACCGTTCATATTGAAACTTGTGCTGACTGTGAATATTGGTAAAATTGGAAGATTCTTAAAAAGAAAAGGAATCCTCTAAAATTAAATAATGATATTAATTAAAAAGAAGTCTAGATCTGTGCTGAATGGTACAAACTTTTGTTACAGGGATTTTTAATGTGACTTTGAAATACAAAATTAAGTAAATTAACTAAAACTCTATCCTTATTTTCTAAACATGGTAAAAAGACAATATCTCATGGATTTCATTAGAAACTACCAGACATTCCGTGTTTACAAAAACAAGGAAATGAGTAAAGACCTCTTCACCTGCGAAAAAATCTATCAAGTAAGCATGTCAATACAGTTAAAATACTCCATACTTTGAGAATTTTTATTTTCCTGGAACAAATAAGATTATAAGATATTGGGGGTTTGAACAAATATGGTAATGAGAAGCGCTGTCATAGAGATGGATGTAAAGTGAAAATCGCATTGTCACTCAGATAAATTAATTTCTGTAAAATTGTCACACCTGTGTGTCAGTGAGGATTTGTTGTGAATTGAGGATTTGGCTTAATGCGAACATTTTTTTAAAGGCTTGTCTGTGTTGTAAGTCCCTTCCTATATACCAGTCTCTGACTTTTGGAAACCCTTTTCATTTGAGCACCTCAGTAGCAAAGAAGGCTTGGAGACCTTACGGCACCCTCTGGTACCTAAAGGGTGACACAGAAATGGAAGATTTACAGATTTACAGAAGATTTAATTTCTGAGTATGACACAGGTTTCAGTGGACAGTTAGGTAAGAACCACATTAGTCCACTTGCCTGTGGGCAGAATTGTCTTCAAAACTATGAAATTGAGTGACTCTGCATGCAGGAATGAGGGAAATGCAAGACCAGTTGGAGAGCTGGTGACTGAGACCCAATTCAAGCACTTGTGGTTTGGTGCCACAAGTCTGCTCTTAGAGGAGGCAAAATGCTTTGAACCTCCCTCCCTAAAATGGGATTTCATACCTTCTCAGGTTAAAAAAGTCAATGCAGATCCTGGGAGCAGGGATCAAACACGTCATTAACTCAGCCAGACATGCCAATGTCAGTGTTAACCCCAGGTTCCAATTTTTTCTGCTCTTCTTGTTACTCCATAACCCTTGTATTTAAAATCCACCACCATAATGCCATTTTTCTTCAGAGAGAAAATTTAGGAAACCAGACTCCAGGCTGATCAAAGTGTCTGCCTTGTCCTGTTGATCTGGGGAAGGAGCTAGACATTAACCACTACTCTAATCCATCAACCTAGTAGAATGTCTGAACTGGATGAGTTTGAATGCTTCCCATGGATTTTTCATAGGCATGTCTTTCTCTCTGCCACCTTCATGTGAATTATATGAGGTAATAGAAAGTTAAATTTTCATGAAGCAGGTAGTTAAGAAAGGTAGCCTGATATTTTTCATTTCAGATATGCAGATAATTCAAAGGTGAGATGATGGAATAATACAAATTCAGATTAAAAATAATATTGTATGCAATTGAACGTAGAAGCAGCTTAATAATGGAAAGATTTTAATCTCTCACTAGGAATCTATATAGGTATGACACATACACTAAGGTACGGAGAAGCCACGATCTTAGTGGAAAGAGAATGAGAAATTTCTCTCTCATATTGATTCCTTCTGAAGTACTATTCCTCTAACATTTTGCTTCATTTATCACACTCTGAGGTGGCTGTATGCGCACAACTTGCAATTTGCGGTCCCCTCAATGGCCTGTTGATTAACTCCACATGTACTCTGGGCAAAAAATTAATGGCCTTCCTTTAGTACACAAGTGCCCATTATAACTGGAAGTCAGCACTAAAAGCCAGGAGATAATCTAGACTAACCAATGGGATGGCTATTATTGACTGCCATGTCACAGAAGGTATTAAATTATAGTTCTTTAGTTACAATGAAAGTTGTTGGGAATCTCTGTTCTTTCCCACTAGCAAGTACTAGCAATCCAAATCAAATTTACAGCCTCTTGAATTTATTTTTACTCTTTGTAGAATGAAAACTAGAGAGTTAGTATGGTACTCAGGGCAAATCTTTTTTTGTGAGATTTTGAAAGCTTAATGGAAAAAGCCTGATTTCACTCACTGGAACATAATTAGTTTGTTTGTTGACAAGGACCAAAATTAATGTAAAGATTATGTTTCCACTGCTTACAATATGGTATGTTATTGCTACATGCACAGATGATATACTGAGACCTCACATCATATGTACAGGTAGCACAAGTTGACACAGTGCATAGATGAAAATTAATCTCTCCTATTGCCTACAGAAAGGGCATCACAAAATAGTAGTGGGGTAAAGAGCTCTCAGTCCACAGAACAGAGTAAATAAAATTGCTTTAAGAAGACAGAAGTAATAAAATACAGTAAGGCTAGAACTGACATCAGTAATTCTGTCTGGAAACATTCTACATATAGAGATAGAGCTCTGCACTTAGACTTACTTCTTAACAGTGAAAAACTGGAGACTTCCTTGTAAAAAATTGATTTACTGCAGTATTTTCAGCTTAGATTAAGGACACATCCTATTGAGAAAAGCTTTCTTCATAAAAAAAAAGCCAAAAGTTTCCTCTGTTATTTGTGCGGACTATTACTGAAAGAAAGAGTCAACAAAACAAATAAAAAATCTAGCAAAAGCTGAGACACCAAACTTGTGATAGCTACCTCATGAGATGTCAGATGAAGGTTCCCAATACTATCCCCACTGGGTGACACAGTGATATTTTCAAAAACTCTTAGATTCAAAAAGGCACCACATCAGATTTTCAGAAATATTTCAAGAAAGGCTGATGAGAAGCATTCATCATTCCAGCAAGTAATCAAAATATAAAAGGTGGGAACCTTGGTCCAGTAGAAGAGGCCTTTAAAAAGGAATTTATAGCTTGGGCTTTAGTTTTGTCATTTGTTTTCAGAGTGTTTGGCAGTATTCTTACACCTATGCACTCCAGTCTAGATGGTGCCTTTGATCCCATCTCAATTTACTGTGACAAGGTTCAAATGTCATTGTGTCTGTTACTTAGTTTTAAAAGTTATCTCTGACTTGGCTGATTGGGACATTAACAGGCACATAGAATGTCTTGGCTTTGACGACTGATTGTGATTAAAGAGAGCACTTGGAACTCTGGGTGCCAGAGGCACAGCGGTTGTCTGAAGGACAGGCAGAAAAGCCAAAAACACTGCTCTGATGTGATACCAGCTTCTAAAACCCTGCCAGTGCCACAGCTGCTTGGTATTTTAGGTGGATCATTTTGCTGCTCTTATGTGACTTTTCATTATTCTTGAAAAATATCATGGAGATTTGCTCCTTGTGTGACTATCACGGTTTGGGAGATAATAGGAACTGGACTTGGCTGCATCCCCAGGCTTACTGAGCTTGGAAAAGAACATGATTATGTATGAAAGGAGAAACACATAATCCAAGGAGAAATGCCAAAAAGGAGCATGAGAAATGCTCTTGTTAACTCTGTGTATTCCTTCTTTGTTGTAAATTATGTCCTGATCAGCTTGATTTTAATCAAACTAAGGTAGAATTTTATAGTGAAATTAATAAATGTTAAAACTTACCACATTTTTTTCAGCTAACTTAAAACTCTAAAGAATAAAAAAAAAAAAAAAAAACTCCATTGTAGCTCTGTACTTGAGAAAACTGTCATCTATAAAGTTAATGATACTTGCCCAGAACATAAATAATATTCATATTAAAGAACATAACAGTCTGGAGACGTCTGCACTGAAGTCTACTTTGGAGTTGAAGCCTTCCCTTTCCAGCTAAACTGTTGAAAATTAAACATTCCATGAAAATATTTTCTTCATAGTTCCTTTGTTTTTACATTTTTCCCATCTGGTAGAGGTTCTAATTATGACTTCGTTGCCTGAATTTCAGTGACAATTCTGGGCGTCATGTGTTTCAATATATTTAAAGAGATTTCACAGTTTTCCTATTGCTATTTCATTGTGTGATAGCTGGGTGTACAAAAGACCTTTTCAACATTTCATTCTGCTACAAATTGCAAAGTAATAAATTCCTATTTCTTTCTGTAGCAATTCTATCAGTTCATGGTAACATGAAGCTCAGCAATCGTTTCACTAGGCACTGTAAACTCTTTCCTTCACAGGGCACAGAATTGAGCAATAAGCACTGAGTGCCATCTAGTGCACACATTGCAGTGCTTGAACAAAAGCTGCTAGAGAAAGTAAAGAATCTTATTATTACAGTTTCCAGGGGGAAAAAAGTGTGTGGAAAATGTTGCTATGTCTAAAATATAAATCATAAAATTACATTGTGTCATTAAAAAAAAAGTAGAACATATTTCAGACTAGAGGGGGAGATGTATGGACACAAAATTATTAGAGGATCATGTATATTACTGCATCTGTAGACTGAGCATTTTAAACACACCGGGAATTCCTTGTATCCTTTTATTCCTCACATGATTTCCCAGTGTACCACCTCCTCATCCCACTTGATGTCTTAGAACAGTTAAGCCATTTACAGCTTGTAATTTGCTAAATTACTTCTGTTCTTTCCTTCTGGGAAAAAAAGGGAATCTTAACTGAGATGTTTGGCGGGGTTAAAAGCTACAATATTGCTCCAGCTCTTTGGTCTATAGGCAGTTATAATCCCATTACGTGACAAATTGATTTATCAATTGCCATAGCTTTGTTGGTCCCACATTTCATTCTCCAGTTTTCACCAAAATCAATAAGAACCTTTCCACTGACATCTGGTCCTATTTTCTATAAGTATGATTGCATTATGTCCTGGTAAACAGAGATCCTTCAGAAAAATGTCACTAGTGTGAATTAAGCCCTTGCTTCACTTTCGGTGGTGCAGCCTGAAGAATTCAAACATATAAAATGTTTAACCCTTCACCAAAACTTTTAAAGTGAAAAATATTATGTAAATGGAGAGCTGGTATGGTTAGAAATGCCAAAAATGGAACTTTACAGTCTGATGTTATAATATAATATCTCATAAGATATAATATCTAATAAGTGTTTTTCCAACGGAACCTGGATGTTTACAGTACCCTCATCATACCCTCCGGTTTTGTTTACTAGGTTCAGTATATATGATTTCATGTTACAGATGTAAAAATCTTATCTGCAAAACTGGTTAATGACCAGCTGGAGAGAGCAGTAGATGCGTTTTCATACTTAGTATCACTTCATGTAACTTTTAGTTCAATTTTCTTTAGAAACTTGCTAAGGTCTTTATTTCTAGATGTCTCAAAAGCCTGGATGGGAATGAATGTTATTAGAAATTCCCTAACATGTTTTTAATGAAAAAATCTTTTGAGTGTTATTGTGTTAAAAGAAGAAAGTCATAGCTCAAAGGAAATCTTACATAAAGTCCCTGAGAAGCTCTCCAGATGGATTAACAAAATATGAAAGAAAAATAACAGCTTGAAAGGGTGAATGGCTCATGAAGTGCTTAGTAAGTGCTGTATACTGCATGCAGCTATATGGGTACAAAGGCAGAGAGACAGGAAGAAGAGATGACCTGCTGCTGTTGGTAGAGAAACTAATTATCCGTGAAACTGTTGCTGTTTGTGTTCCTGTAGCGAAAAGGATAGAAAGTAAAATGCTGGGGTGCACCAAGCCCAGCATCACTGCATGGTCAAGGGAGGGGATTATCCCACTTTGCTCTGCACTGCGGCCATACAAGGAGCAGCTGAGGTCCCTTGGTCTGCTCAGTCTGGAGAACAGGAGACTCAGGGGAGACCTCATCACAGTCTACAACTTCCTCATGAGGAGAAACAGAGGGGCAGACACTGATCTTTTCTCTCTGGTACTCAGCGTCAGGAATGGCCTGACATTTTGTTTGGGCAGGTTTAAGTTGGATATTAGGGGAAGGTTCGTCACCCAAAGGTTGCTTGGGCACTGGAACAGCTCCCCTGGGCAGTGGTCCCAGCACCAAGCCTGACAGAGCTCAGGAAGTGTTTGGTCAACACTCTCAGGCACATGGTTTTGGGGATGTTTTGTGCAGGGCTAGGAGTTGGACTTCAATGGTCCTAGAAGGTCCTTTCCAACCCAGCATATTCTATTATTCTGTGAACTATTGCATCCAAGTTTGTTGACTCTGGGCTGCAGTTCCAATCACCTTACTACACAGGGAAGCTAGAGGAGAAAATACAAACACACCCCCACAAACCTGCTTGAAATTCTGAATATACTTAACCTAGTTACACAGTAAAAGACAACACATTCAAGATAAATGCTGAGCTGCAATAGCAAAATGTGATGAATGGCAAATAAAAGAGGAGCACTTTCTCTACCAGAGGAGGAGGACCTGCTCAGACACACAACAGCACTGCCCAGGTGCAGCATCCTTAACCAGAGAAACAGGACTGGAGTGATCCTGCTCTCCCTCTTCTGCTTCTGCTTTCTGTTCCTGCGGAGGCTGCGGTTGTTCTTTATACCTTATTGTTATTCCCTTTGTGCTTTCATGCTTTATGAGGTGTTTTACGTGTAATTAGTACGTGATCCATGTTGTCTCTGCTGTGCCCGAGTCAGATTCTGCCCAGCTCTTGGGGCTTCATTGCTTTAGTGAGCAAGACACAGGAGTTGAGATTTCAGCTGTTCCCCAAGAACAAGTGATCTTACTCTACATTTGTACTGTCAGTTGCTCTGCTATTAACCTAGTCCTGGGATCATGGTATAAGTGAGGTGAAGGACTGAAAGCTAATGAACAGCTACTGTTTTATGGCAACAGGCCTGTTTGTGTCCATTGACAGTCACTGAGATAAAAAAAAAAATTCAAATTTAGAGATTTTCATCCTTGAAAAAGAGATACAAGAATGAACTTAGAAACAAAAGTGTCAGAAATCAAAAAACCTCTTTAGATTAATATCAAATACTAGGCATTTTAATAGCAGGCAATTCATTGCATACTTGTGTGTTTGAGGGACAACTTACTAGAAGTGGTGTAGTGCTAAAAACAGGCTTAGCAGCCAAATCAAAATCAGCATGTAATGAGTTTGGAGTGGAATAGATTTACCATAGAGACATCTAAATACCAGGTGTGAATGAGTCATGAACTCATCTAATCTCAGGACTGAATCAGGACTCTGTAAATACCATGTGCCTTCTTCACACAAACAAAACAGTAAGAATCCTTAAGCTTATGAGCAAAAGCAGAACAATTTATAAACTCCTTTGATGAAACCTTAGTTTCCATAGAGAGATGAAGTAATTCATCGAGACAGCATAGCTGACATTTATTACACAACAAAAGCATTTCTTTAATGAGAAAAGTGTTAAGTCGCATCAGAGCACTTGGTATAGTTGGAAAAAAATAGGCCAACCTTTGAGTGTCAAAGCCCTTCTTCAGGTTCAAGATAGTCTTGGTACATTTTAAAGCTAAGCAGAAATTGAAAACACTTGTTCAGGTAGGCAGGAATTTGTAAGGTCATCTCTGAGAGAAAACGTGTTTGATTATTTTGGAGCAGATTGTATCTTTTCAGAGAAAAAGGTCTAGGGAGCAGGGAAGGCGAGATGAAGAAATAAATATGATAAGGTAGTTACCTTCTGAACAAAAGGGAGAGACATGATTTCTGTAACTATGTAGTAGAGGAGAAGAAAATTACATCATGTCCTAAAAGCAATACCACTATTGTTTGCTTTTTGTGTATCCAGTAGAATTATGAATCTTAGCTCCCAGGATTATTGAAGAACATAGGATTTGTCTGTTTTCTCTTGAGATAAAGTCTTAGAGATCAGAAATAAAGTAGTTTAACTTTTTTAGAAATAATAACCTTTGTTACATGGCCTCTTACAAATGTTTTGGGGTGCTCATCTGAATATAAAAGGAACTGTGATGTTACAGACACTCTCCAATATACATAGAATTGCATTGGCTCACACTGATAGACACTGAGAGTACAGAAACTCTCACGTATCATGGAAGGAGAAGTCCTATTCAAGCTCTTGCCACCAGACTTGAACATTTGAAATAATACATGGAGAATGATGAGCAACATAGTTTTTCCTCTGTCAGTCTGCAAGGTTTAGAAAGGAGCTGGACCTTCACCACCACAGCTGTGGGAAGGTGAGAGAGCTGCAATGCCTGGAGCAAAGGAGAGAAATCCAGATTCTTATTCACACTTGAATCAAACTTCAGAAGTGTCATCCCATGATTCATTCAGATGCAGACAGTGTTAAATTCAAAATCTTGTTTAGGGGAAAAGAGGAAGCACACATTAGGTTTATATAAAGCCAGGATTTTTTCCTCATGTAATCAAAATCTTAAAAGTTTAATTATTGTCATAGAATTATAGAATGGCTTGAGTTGGAAGGGACCAAGATCACCAAGTTCCAACCCCCCTGATATGGACAGGGACATCTTGCCCTGGAACAGATTGCTCAAAACCTAATCCAACCTGTCCTGAACATAACCAGGGATGGGGCATCCACAGCTTCTCCAGACAAGCTGTTTCAGTGCCTCACCACATTCTAGGTAAAGAATTTCTTCCTACATCTAATCTAAATCTCTATCCTTTTAGTTTAAAACTGTTCCTCCTTGTCTTATCACCAACTGCCCTTGTAAACAGGCCATGTGTGGCACCACCAGCTGTTTGGCCTTGCCTTAATCTGACACTACAGCAAGGAATTTTTCCTGAGAACGTCCGTTAGGAACAGAGTTGTTTTCTCAGAAGGAAATTATATAACATCTCAGATGATCACAAGGGAAAGCATCTCTCCATGGATGGGATTTGCTTCACTTTGTGCAGTGCACTGGGAAAAGCCATGCAGGCTCCATCTGAATCTGTACAAGTACAGGCTGCCCAGCATCTGAAATCCGTGAGGATTTGCTCCGTCTCTACTCTTCTCCTTATTCTGCCTTATGAAAGCAGTCAGTCTACTAAGCCATTTGTTGTCAGCCTTACTGAGGTTGTCACATCAGCCACCAGGTGCAGAACATGTAACCATTTCTAAAAGTTTACTAACAGAGCATTTGCACCTTTCTGTCTTCATTGCTCTGCGCCTCCACACTGCACCTGCATTTACTATGTACTGTGATCTTTGTGCATGTCAAACACAAAATACAAGAGCTGTCCCTTCTCCTTATTACCCTTAAAACCATCTCTGTGCAGCTCCAAACTCACCACTGGTAACCTAAAACAAAGTTGCTGGTCAAGGCAAGCCAGGCAGACAAGACAGAGAAGCCTCAAGCCTAACACCTTCTAAAGTCAGTGAAAAGCATTAATAAAGTTTAATACTGCCTTTAAGTATTTCTGGCATTTTTGTTAAAAATATAGACAATTGTTACTATTTTATTGACAAAAATTTTGTTGAACATTAAGACTTGTAATGCATAAATATGATTATTTTCAGTTGTGCAAATATAATCATAATTATCACTTCTAGGGTGACATGAAAATTTTTATATCTAAAAGAAGGTTGTGGATAGATATCTTCAAGACATTTGCAATTTGTTACCATAAGTTTGTTAATACATAAGAATTCTGACTTGGGTTACTAGCTAAAAATTCTCATAGAAGAAACCATGGTAGGTGTAGAAAATGGCATATAATACACAATAAATTTAGCAGAAATGGATAAATAACTTTAGGCTGATGCCACTAGGAGATTATGGGCTACAGTGGACAGTAGATCCTACTAATGGGCCACATGACAGAAGGAAATCTAAAACCTGGAATATGCTGTGCATAAGATTTCAGTTTAGTCACCCACCAGAGTTTTGGTAGGGAAAGGAGGTTCTTGGTTAGTCTTTGAGCTTAGAAGTAGTAGAAACAGACCATGCTGTACCCAGTTTGGTGGTTTATATTTATCATCAAACATGTGCTTAACAGCCTGGGATTTGTCTTAAAAGGGTTCCTCTGGTATGTGCCAAAAAGGCAGCCAGAGTCTGTAAATAACCTGACCTCAGGTGGGATTCAGGTGACAACATGGACACTCAGGAATGATCCTTGCAGTGCTCCAGCTCCTCAGGTTCTTTCCATGCCTAAGCTTAAACAGGATTGTATAATCTATTTCTGTTCAAAGCAAAGCACTTTGACCTAGTAAGATCCTTTCATGATCAAAGAATTTATCCTAAAAAACTCTTCGTTCTCAACAACAAACCTGTAGCAATACCAAAAAAAGTCCAGATGTTGGTTGCCTGGAAAATATTTACAACTCTGTTAAATTATGGAACCAAGAGAATTGATGTCAGCTGAATGTGTCTCTTTTTTTTTCAAGTTTTGTAAATACAGGTAAGCAAGGTGGTTTTTGTTGGTTTTTTTTGGTTTTTTTGTTTTTTTTTTTTTTAGGTTGCAATATTCCCAAATGAACAATAAAATGAAAGATACAAGGAAAGGCACAGAGCATGTGCAATTCATGTGGGCTATTCTGACTTGGTGCAAAATGTTGGCTTGAAGCATAGCTAGATTTACAGGAGAGAAGGTTCTGGAATGATCATAAGACTACCAAAACACTTCTGTTTTCTCTTGGTGTTTTCAAACTAATCTCTCAATCAAGCATGCTTCTTTATATATCAGTCTGAAATACCTGTCTTGTCTTTCACTACCAGTTCATAACAGCTATCAGTATTTAGATTATCCTTCTATCTGTAGTTTCAATATATTAATTAAATATCTAAAACATCCCCATTTACTGAAGTAAACGAACATAAAGAACAAACC
This sequence comes from Grantiella picta, assembly GCA_013397955.1. NCBI lineage: Eukaryota > Metazoa > Chordata > Aves > Passeriformes > Meliphagidae > Grantiella > Grantiella picta. Next base: position 482,561 of record VZRM01000657.1, read on the forward strand.
AAACCAAGGAAACCAAACTTTGGATTATTCACCAGACTTAATTATTCATATGAGTAGTTTTCTATACAGAAAACAAAGAAATAAGTAAGCAAACTCCCCAAACGAGAGAAATTTAAGAAACATTCAAAACTGAAAGCATCTTGGGGCTCAGTACTACATGGGTAAGTTTTAAAATTCTGTATAGTGATGTTAAAAATCTGTATTTCGGCTTTTCTGCTGAAACCACATATCCACGTTTTCTGGAGTTAAAGCACCATCTCGTGGCATAAAGGAGTGTTTACAAGTAACTGATAAAAATTCAACCTAAAAGAATGTAACTGAACTTCCACTGAAATTCCAATCTCCAGCTCATTTCAGTTACCAGAACTCCCAGTTGTCTGTGGTACATTGATGAGGGGTGGAGGAGCAGAACTATAATATTTTCAGCTTTTTATTGAAAGAAAAATTAAAATAGAAATAGAAAAAGAATTTGTGAAGAGATTGAAGAACAGCTGCACTTTAGTCTGTGTGAAGAGCAATGCATCCTCTTGCTTGCAGAGTGCACAATGTTATGATGAAAATAGTGAAAACAGACAGACGTTTTTCCCTTTTGTTTCCACAGTCAAGGCCTCTCTTCTCCCTTCATGACAGCATGGAAGAGTCAAATCGACATTCCACAGCCAATGACTACGTACAGCAAACCAGTTTTGAGGTTAGAAAGCGTATATTAAAGGTTATTTCTGCAGTACAGATTTCTACAGTACTTACTATTCTGCTTCATGCTTCAGTCTCAACAGAGCCATCAAAGCACACAAGGCACAACCTTCTAAAGTCCCTTCTGGCAGAAATTATCTTTTGTGGATTCTTCAACAGCATGATTCTACCAACTTTTATTAAAATAATTACTGAAATAATTTAGTTGCTTATAGATCTGAGAAAAAATATTAAAGATGTACATAAACACAAAGAAACTGGCAAGTGCCTGGTTTTGGGTTAATGATTTTTTGGACCTAGAGGTTGCTGGCAATGTTTTTGTCACATATTTGAATACAAATATGCTGAAGGATTGTCTGAGGATTTCTTTGTGAGAACAGGATGTTCTTTTATCTGGAGTTTGCCAGAAGAGAGTGAATGGCTGGTGTGTGCAATAAAATACAGAGCAGGGTCAGGAATCTCCATGAAAACTATTAAAAATGCTTTTTCATTTGACTTGACTATGAGAACATTAGCAAGCAGTTAATGTTGCAATGGTAATTTTTAAAAGGTACCTTTTCCCATTATTTTCTAAATCTTTGTTCAATCCTTCTAAAAATAACCCTTTTTCTTGCAAAGAATTAATTAAAAAAATTAAAAAGTATTCATTGCAGTTCAGCCGGACTCTGGTTAGTTATTTTAGGCTGCGCAGCTTAAGATTTCAAAAGGAGAGTCCTGTGCAATCCATAGGTCTGGAATTTTGTAACATCACTGCTGAAAATCTTGGGCTGTGCACAATGTTAAGCTTGTAAACTGAACATTATGTACTAGCAAAGGACCTCAGAAATACATTAAATATACTTGTGTATTGATTACGTCTTATTTAAGTCCTTACCTCAAAATTCTTGGTCTAATGAATTTCCAGCTTATTTTAAAGACAAAGATTTTAATGAAAAAATTAATTGTTAGAGGATTAGACCTTTGTACTTTCTAAACTGAAGACTTCCTCAGCATTGACATGGCTAAGAGAACATTTGTAAAGACATGTTTCCACATAACATCTTATGTTATGAAAAAATGAAATTTTATACTTCTGTTTAATTTTTTTTTTTCCTTAGAATTAAGACTAATTAGATAGGGTAGCTTCTCCCTCTGAAGTCTACTACTGCACGTTACAAAACTTGCTGTTTCTGGTCTGAGCGCCTGATGGGGAACCCTGAGGGCACTGCTGCCATCTGCTGCTGACTTTAAAATCCACAACCTTTAAAAGACAGGAGAAAAAAAAAAATACGACTTGCAATTTAGGGTTAGGATTTCTGAATTTCACAAATCATAATAAAAGATTTAAGAACTGCAGCTTACAACTTTATTTTAAATGACATATAAACATTATTTAACTGGGTTATTCTAGGTGTTCACATCACTGTTTCTAGTATTTAAAATATGTGGAAATTTATAGAAGTGTCGACACCAAAAAAAATACCTTAAATTGGTTATTAATGTTTATTTTTAGTAATTGGTTTTTAATGTTTCTTTTTAGTCTACAGGTTTATAAAACCTTCCTTTTTTCCCCAAAATTTATCATCATATTTATACATTTAAAAGGTAGTCTTATTGTCCTCATCTTCAACTGATGTTTTCTAAATAAAAATGATAACACATATTTGTGGGGAGTGCTCCAGATTTATCTAGCCCTTGGGTTTTCTTCCTCAGAGAGTTTGCTTACTTGTTTATTCCTTATGCTCGTATCTCTGGGCTCTTTCCTAGTCAGCATTCTTCATATTCTTTTGAAGTTTGAATCGATGCTTTCAAAGACTGGTTGAACTCTGTTTGATACTGGAAATGGATCACAGACCCAAGACTATGATTAAAAAGCAGTATTAAAACTCAGAACACCAGGGAACCTTGGTAGTAATTAATAACATTTTTTACAAGTAAAAATAGCTATCTAATATAGTGATTATTGCTGTTCTGGTTAATGCAGAACTCTATCAGCAACTTCTGTACAAAACCTGAACTTTCCATATGCTTGCTTACTTTTACCATCATATATAAAGATGTGAAAAAATAAATTATTCAGGAATCTATAAAAACTTTTAAAGTGAGGGTTTACATTTAATTCCGACAAACCAAATTTGCAATATTAAAGTTTTAAGAAGGATTAGCTCCCCTGCTATTGTGGATTTTGAGCAATGTTGTGGATGCCACATGTGAGGTTTGCAGTAGGTGCTGTGTGTTTGTGGCTGGTCCTGCTGGATGTGAGGAGCTGCCATGTAGGCACTGCCCCTTCGGGTTAAGTCAGCCAAAGCCACTGTTCTTGGCTTCTGTCTTTAATCACCAAACTTGGCTGCCTGGTGAACTTGTGACATGCTGAGCTGGGCTCTGGGAAGGGTGGTTGACAACAACCTATATAAACACTTTAACTTTAAAGGGTAATAATTTAAACAGGAATGATTGGAAAGCACCAGTCTGCTGAGTTAGGTTTTTGCTTTAGGAGTGTAAAGGATCTTCTCTCAGACTCATCAATGCTCACCACAGCTCCCGAAAAGACATTCAAAACCAGTGATTTATGCCCAGCCCATGTATAAAGATCTGAGAACACCCTCAGCCCTGCAGGAGGCCAGAGCAGAGCACTGGGGCACAGGGCAGAGAGGGGTAAGGGCCTGCTGAAGTTAGCCAAGAAGAAAATTCTGCTTTCCAGACCTTGATAAGAAACTGATAGGAAAGAGGTATATGAACCATGACTCTTCTCACTCTAGATGAGTGCCTAGTTGTTGTTGAATGCATGGCAGTACCAACTTCTCCTTCTCAGTCTGCTGTAGGTGTCTGAGACCAGCAAAATATTTTTACCTTCTGCTCTTGAAAAAGATAAACTTCCTCTTTCCAACCTGGAGTTTAGTGCCTTAATCTTTAAAATGTAATAACTGTTCTTAGATAATCAAGACATAAGGCATTAAAAGAAAAAATAGTGGGTTTTTTTCCTTTTGAATTTGAAAATGCCACAATTTTTTTCAAAGCTTTTAAACAATTTTTTGTTTTATAGCTCTTCATATTGATCCACACAGAAACTCACTGCACCCTATGATTCTTTATTAAATGCATGTAGACATAATTCATATCACAGTCATTAAAATAGAGATTGCACTTTTGTGCAATTGGAAAATGGCCTATATCCACTAGAGAATTGTAATAACTGACTAGATTTATTCCAAGGAAAACGAGTCACTGGTACTGTCTTTTTTTCCTGTCTATAAGGAGAAGCCTCAATAGTACAAGCATAGTATGACACCAGGGGTCCTAAGGGCATGAATCCAAATCCTGTGTGCTGCACTGCTGCTGCTCTCTGAAGTGATGCAGCTCTGAGAGCTGGGCAGAAGCTGGTGCAGACACAGCCAAGACAAAAACAAACATGTATATAACCACATGTGGAACACCCCATAGGGCAGGAAAGCACAAAGGGGATAACAGGAAGATATAAAGGGCAGCCTCAGCTCCTGCAGGAGCAGAAAGCAGAAGCGGGAGAGCAGGATCACTCCAGTCCTGTTTCCCTGGTTAAGGTTGCTGCACCTGGGCAGTGCTGTTATGTATCTGAGCAGGTCCTCCTCTGGTAGAGAAAGTGCTCCTCTTTATTTGCCATTCCCAATATTTTGTTGCTGTAACTCAGCAGTCGTCTCCAATGTGTTTTTTACTATGCAACTAGGTTAAGTATATCAGAATTTTAAGCAGGTGTGTGGGCATGTGTGCGTGCATGTTTTCTTCTTCAAACTCCCCACACAGTAAGGTGACAGCACAGTGCTGAATCAGAGCAAACTTGGACACATCAGATCTTAAACTAAGTTGGACAACACTGGCAAAAATTCTGCTGCTTGATATTGTTACTTGGTGTTGCTATAGCAGGAGTGTTTTTAAGTGCCTCAGAAAATTAGAAAATATTGGTGAATTATTTTCACTTGCTGCATGAGCATCCATCAGTGATATTACAAACTGAAAGCATCAGTTTGAACCTTTCAACTCTTGATGTTCTTTTCCCAAATGCTAAGTAGTTTTGGAAAAAAAAAAAAAGGAAGGGATACAAGGAATAATTTTTCTCACAGGCACCAGACTTTAACATCCTCCTTCATTAACACTACAATCAAAGATTTTTTTTCTGTTTCTCTTAACTGTTATGTTGACCTATATACTCACAACTACTTCATTATTAAACTGATGATATTATGGGATTAAGCTCTGCTTTTAAAAGCTTATTATAATGATTAATATTGCCCTTTGGGGCTTCTGTGTAGACATGTTGATTTATTATGCCCTCAAACATTTACTCTTTATGTTGATCATACCAAGATGTATAAAATAAACTTAACAATAATGATAAACCTTATTTCACCCTCATTGACACTTTTCATGGCAGTAAAACAGCAGACTATAAAATCATCTGCAAATCCCCTAAATCCTCAATTTAACAGAATTTTCTTGTTTATATGATGAAATGGAGATTTGAATTATTAAAAAAAAACCCACTAGTGAATTTTATTAAGCACATGTACATGCAATAAACTCAAAAATTAATTTAATAATGCATTGCAATATTTCTTATTAATAAGGAATAAATTAATCAAGGACTTTCTATGTATAAAAGCAACACAGTTAAAAGAAAAACTTTTAGAAAGTTTTGGAAAACTTTCAGTTGGTGTGCCATTGCATCATTGCTTAAACATTGTTCCTTCTCTCATGAAAAGAGGACTCTGGGAGTTTTAGTCCCTGCACTTGCTCCATTCCACTTTCACCAGTGTTGCAGCTCTTCTTCATCTGCTTGACTTTTTCATCCCACTTGTAGTTGACTGCCCAACTGCTTCTTTTTGGCTTAAAGGCTCCTTAAGCAGGAGAGATGATGTAGGGCTGTGCAGCAGCTTGGATCTCTGCGTCTTTGCCCCACTGAAGTCCTGCACTGCAGCCTGACCCTATTTTGACACCGTTAGCCCCAGCCTGCTGCATGGGATTATTTAATCTCAGGTGCAAGATGTCCCATCTGTCTTTTTGAGCTGCAGGAGTTTCCCATCAGCTCATTTCTTCTGACTGTCAAAGCTTCTCTAGATAGGAAGGACCCAACGAATAGTGTATTGATCTCATCTCCCAGTTTGCTGTCAGTGTCTTCTGTCTTTATCTTAGCTGTGGCTGCTGAGCTGCAAATACCAAGAACTTTCTGAGATGTGACAATCTGTGCTGAGAAAAATATTATATTTTGCTTTTTCACCTGTAGTTAAAAATCTTATCTGATATTGTATCACCTAAACATTCTGATACAGTCAGTGAAATTCTGAAGGACACAACAATATAGATAATTTTGAAAGGTCAAAGTACTAGCCACTCTATTGCAGCAAAATGGCGAGCCTGTTCAAATTAGAAGCTATACTTCCTCTGTCAGACCAACAGTCTGAGTCCTTACCTGCAAACACACCATTTTAGCTATACTGATACAGATAAATTATTCAGCTAATAGTTGTGTTATTAAAAAAAACCCCAACACAACTATGTGCTTTGGTTTTTTTCCCAGTTTAAATGATGTGTGCTGGTGTGATGGACTTAGATAATTTGTTAATTTGTGACTGCTTTTTATTACATTACTTTGCTTATTGTTGTGGCCTAAATTAATAAATACCCTTAAGTGACTGAAATTTGTGGCATTTGGTGTCCTTATAAAGTAGGATTGGAAAAGATGCACTATGTTTTTTCTGCATCAGGTATGTCAGGGAAATCACCTATAAAAAGCAAGGGAAGAAGAAGTTTCATAATTTCCATTTATAGGCAGACATGCATTGTGAGTAGTCCTGGGGAGAAGTACCTGGGGGTACTGGTGGTTGAAAACTGGAGGTGACCTGGTAATATGCACTTGCAACCCAAAAAGCCAGCTGTATTTTGAGCTACATCACAAGAAGTGTGACCAGAGGCTGAGGGAGGTATTTCTGACCCTCTGCTCTGCTCCGCTGAGACCTCATCTGGAGCTCTGTGTTCCACTCTGGGTCCATAATATAAGAAAAATATGTATCTTTATCCACAGGAGGCCATGAACATGGTCAGAGGGCTGGAGCACCTCTTCCATGAGGAAAGGCTGAGAGCTGGTGTGGTTCAACTTAGAGAAGAGAAGGTTCTGTCAAGATCTTAGAACAGCTTTTCAATACTTAAAGAGGGGAACAGATTTTTAGTAGGGCCTGTAGCTATAGCATGAGGTATAATGGTTTCAAACTAAAAAAGGATAGATTGAAACTAGATATAAGGATAATTTTTTTTTTGCAATAAAGAGGATGACACACTGGTACAATTTGCCCAGAGAGATGCTAGATGTCCCATCGCTGGAAATATTCAAGGTCATATTGGATGGGCCTCTGAGCATAGCTGAAGATGTCCCTGCTCATGTCCCTGTCCTGCAAGACCTTGAAAGGTCTCTTCCAATGCAAATTATTCTATGATTCCATGATTCTATGAAAAGAGTAATGCTGAAGATATATGTTAAAGGTATTCTTTCTGGAGTTCTAGGGAGACTTGTCCTCAGAGCCAGAATGCTAAGCTGAATCTCTATCTATATTTTCCAGTGACTTCTCTCTATATGAATTTTAAGTCCAGCCTATTTCAAAAATATTCCATGAACTTCCAATTCCCAGTTTCTCATCATATACCCCATGTAGCTTCTAAGTTAAACCCTGCAACAGCAATGTGAGGAAATAGCTCATGCATACTCTGCACTTTGCTTAGTGCTCTATGTATACACATTTTTGTTAAATATTTTTAAATATTTAAAAGGAAGCATATCATTTAATCATTCTTTCTGTGTCTGTGAAGGAACACTGGGATTTTCTCTGTAAACTAGTTTCCTGGAGCTAGATTCAGATAAACCTACAGCTTCCACAGCAGATAATTCCGGTTAGCTCTCTCTCCTTAACACTTCAGTGATCATTTCCAGAGGCCCTGCATGCTGAGCAGGAGTTTCCTCATAAAAATAAAAGACAATGCAGGAAATTGGGGCCGAGTGTGGGGTGAAGTGTTTGTTGTAGTCATCACTATTTTAGCAGCAAGAGGTACCCAAAGGGCCTTGAAGTCCTACCTTAGTGACTGAGGCAGGCACTGGGAAGGTTGGAGTTTGGGCATTAATAGAAGTCAGCCTGTGCCAGTGCTCTGGCAAATAGGTTAACGTGAAAAAGGGCTCTTCTACATTCTTGAGGAAACCTCAAAGTTGTTGTCTATTCCTCATTCCATTATTTTTTGAGAAAAAGACATCAGCTCAGGAAAAAAATTCAGTCTGTGTCTTCCAGTTTATTTATTTTACTTGGGGAGCATGATTTTTAAAAATTATTTGTATAGGGAAACTATGCAATATATTGAATATAGATCTAGACATGGCTCAAAAATACAGTCTCAATGGGAAATATCACAGATGTTCTACTAGTCAGGTAAAATTCAGCAATACAAAAATGATTGTTGAAAGAAAATGATTTCTTGTTTGTAATAAGGTCTAAAATATATTGTTCCTGGAAACCTTCTTTTTGCTGGAGAAAATAGCCAGAGAATATCCTTCTAGGGTTTGTCAGATTCTTTCCTATTGTGTCTCCATCAGGAACTTACAAGGATAGAGAGTTAGACTTATTTTTTTAATTCGCCTTTTCTTCACATTGAGGGGAAAACCCCTGGATATTCCTAAACTATGCTGACATATGCACATGCATTTGTTGCTTATATAGGATGCCAGAGATGAAACTGTATGAAGATATCAACAAGATGCATGCAATGCTGGTTCTGACTTGTTTGGTGAAAAGTTTTAATGAATGAACCATTATTCTTTTTTAAATGAAATATGGGCCATGAGTGTTACCCTGGGAGGTGTGCTAATGCTGAAATAGGACAGACAAGTATGAGCAGCAGGCACAGCATAAAATCACTGTGGTCAACAAATGGGAAATATAAACCAGCAAAATAGGTTTTCATGTCAATTAGGAAAAAGAAACCAAACCAGATATTTTAAATATTTATTTGTCAGACTGGGATAACAGCCTTTATAGAGCACAATTTGCATAAGTTCTCAAGATACATCCTGTATACAATCACAAAACCATGGCATGGATTTATACATAAAGTGAAAACTGGGACAGATTTACAAGCATTTTTATACAATTCTCATACTGCTTTTGTTTCCGTCTTTACAACTTTTAGAACAAGTCTGTTTTGTTGTTTGTTTTCTTTTTTTCCTGATGATTCTGGAAGCAAAATGAAAATTAAAATAAATTCAAACCAAAATGAATATCAACAAACCACCACCTATGCATGCAACATTCACTGTGGAAACATTACATTTGCCCAAGGACTATTCTTTTTTTTGTTGTTTTTGCATGTTTTTTTGGTGTTTTTTGGATTTTTTAAACATTGTGCCTGCTGTACACGTTGTCCATAGCATGACAGCATACACATTAGTCAGCCATTGTTGAGCACCTGAGCACATCACTGAACATCAATAAGATACAGTCAAATAAGGACACACTCACATGCTTGGATGTCAAATGGAGTTAATAATTTAAACTCAATTTGTTTTACAAAAATGTATACTTATTTACAGGATAACAAATTAAGAAAACGACTCTCGTCAAATCATCTTGTTTTAATTATGGATATCTATATATATTATAACTTTTGAGCTCATCAATATATTTGCTTATTAATTTGTTAAAAATAATTAAACAGAACATATAGGAAACAAAATGTTTCTTATGATTTAAAGAGAGAGTATCCGGTTTCACTTATTCTTCCTATTTTCCTTCTAAAGGCAACGTGTATTTATAAAGAGCAATTCATCCTACATGCCAAGTGTACTGAAAATTCACAAGGCATGTAGGACAAGAGTTTAAATATAATGTAGGTGGATACTTATGCTAAATTTCCTCTCTGTTTCATTAACTTTATAAGTTACACTCACACAAATTTTCTCTGCTATTCACATAGGTATGTACATATCTAGATATATACTCAAATAATGAATCTGGGACATTCAACATCTTAGCAATGAAAATAAACTAGTTAAAAATAGTGTCAGTTATGATTCAAATAATAATTTAAAAAAATACTATTAACATCTTTATGATATCTCCATGAAACTAAATCCTAATTAAATAATCTCTATTGGGCTCACACTCGCTTACAATATAATAGATGTTTTATTTTCTTCATCATCATCCTCAAAGTATGAATCAATATCAGCTGGTTACCAGCTACCATATCCCACAACTTAACCATGCAAACATCCAGCATCCAGAAAAATGACTGAGATATTTCCTAAGTCTTGATTTAAAGCCATTTCAAGTCAGCAGATTGGTTGTTGCTGACTTTAACTGGTTTTTGTTTCTTCCACACAGGATCCATGTAATGCATAACCATGGGTAATAATAAAGAAGCAGCACTCATTGCCCCTGGATACTATCCCTTTAAAGTGTTATGATAAAGAACTAGCTCAACATTCATCATAGAAACTCTCATGTCTAGTTTTAACCTGGATTAAAAAAAAAGTGGCTGTTTGCTGCTCATTGTATGCACACAAATAATAACGATAATGTTATAAATCCCTGTCATTTGTAAACACACACACTGTGCTTTTGCTCATTTTTCAGCTTGTTTCCACTATACAAGGCCTTGAACTAAGAAGCAGCTTCAATTTCTGTTGTCTCAGCTGATTTATGAATTAAAAAAGTTAAAATGCCTCTGCTATTGCATCCCTGCAATATGTATCCTCAAAGCAATCACAGAAATGTGTGAACTCATTAATAATCAATCACTCAGAAATGATAAAAGCTGTTGCCACATCTAAGCACTTTTGGCCAGATAAAAGAAACAAAAACTAATGAGAGAAAAGTAAAAAAAAATATACTGAGATATATACAAAAAAGGTAAAAAAATACTAATAGTCCTTGTTTGATTTTTTTTTTAGAAAACATGGTCACGAGAGTTTTTCCTGACTTCATCCATAAAACAAGCAAACAACAACAACAAAAAAAGGAAACTATGCATTCAAACATGAATCTGTGTTGCATAGAGTGATTTCAGTACAACCTAGAAATTTGGTCAAAAAAAGGAACTTGGCACACTTTGGTAGCATTCTCTGACCTCTGAATGATGCTGCCTCGGAAAGCCGAGTGTGTGGGCTCAGGTGTGACACACGCCCACCCCGAGTGACACTGAAGGAGCTCTGTCCTTGCTGCAGCTGGCCAAGGCAGTGCCATGTTCCTCACAACCTCTACTCTTTGTGTTTCATGACAGGAGTCCCAAACTGCCATTTCAACATGCAGAAAATTTTTGTGTGTTGTTCAGAGAACCAAAGATGCTTGAATAAACCAGTTGCCAACAGCTGGTTAGCCTCAAAGGCAGCTTTTCCCTGCAGCCACAGCTACACCACCCAGCAAGAGTATTCAATAAAAATATTGGCCACATTTGTATACGTGTGAGGGCAAAGCATGCCTGTCCACTTTCTCAATTAAGAATGATGATTACAGGCTTCCAGTAAGGCAGCCAGATACTGCTCGTTCCTCTCAGAAATCTCCATAGCAACTACCAGTGTGACTTGCTGCCTTTTTAGCAAATCTTAGCAAGAACAGAATCACCAGCAGTTTGCACAAAATTGCACACCTCATGGCTTGCACTTCACACAGAATTTTTTTTGGGGGGTCTTTTTTCAAAGTACAAACACAGTATAGTAATCAGGAATGCAAGATAGCCCACCAAGAGAGCAACACACATGTGAAATGCATCCACACAGGATTTTTTGGTTCAATCGGGGATTTTTTTCTTTGAAGTATTTTCTTATAAAAACATACACAACATCAAAACATATTGATTTTTTACAATAACTCCAGAGGACTGTTCTTAAAATATATGAGAGGTAGGGTATACATATACTGGTGAAAGCATAAAATTCAACATTAAAGCACACATCCTACTTCCACTGTCAGTGATGTTGTGTTTTTAAGATAGCTAATAAGATTTTGGTAAGATTGCTCTGCTTGCAAGTTAAGCAGGCTAACAGCAGGTTATGAACATCAGGAGTTTCCTTAGTGTGTGTAGCACTAATATAATCTTTATATTTTTTCTCATATTCCTGTTCCATGCTGATATTTTAAGTTGATAAAGATAAACCAAAAACTGTATGTGGGAAGAGTCGCCAGATTAAATGGTGTAGCTTTTTCACAGTCAATCCAGCTTCTTAATAACCTAAGCTTTATTTTTCCTTTTTTTTAAAAGCATATAATATTTTCCAGAAGAATATTTTCAGCTGGTCTTGCACAACCTGTGGAAGTGTACTATGTATTCAGAAAATATAAGACAATGTACATTAAATAATTTAATGGAAATTCAAAATTCTTTTCTGGGCAAGAAAAATAAATGTCTGACATGCAAAAATTTGGTCATTTTTCTTTTTAAATATGCAAAAGTAATGAGATCATATTTCCAGGGATACTACTTTTTATTGAAGCTGTGAAATGTTAAATGACTTCTGAGTAACATGGGAACCACTGGTTCTTGGGTTTTAATGAAATTGTTATACTTTTAGGAATGGGAGAAAAAGCTCTCCTTTCTTCAAATGTGGTACAAGGGAAAATATAACAACCAGCCTAAGCCATGCCAGGCAGTAATTTCTTCCCAAGTGAGCTAACTGCTTGGCTTCAACCCCCTCAAAGGCAGACTTCAAGCATGGAAGTGCTGACACAGCCTTAAAAGTTGCAAGCTCCCCTCTTGTTTACTTCTTTCCTAACTGAGAAGCCATGCTGTTGAGGGGATTATACTCAGACATTCACCTGAGATTGCAAGAGGGTGTTTTTCATTCTAATGCAGCAGCATCCAGTCAGGAATTGCCCTGCTGTCACTTCCCCTTCAATTTCAATTGTGTCACTAGTGTTGATACAGAGCCCTGCATTGAGAGGGTCACTGTTGGCATGGTGGGGCTGCTGCTCCCAAGTGCCCACAAAAAAGCCTAGAATTCATTGTCTCTCCACAGTTTCAGAACAAGACTGGTTGCTGAAAAAGTTAGGACTAGTTGAAATAACTGCATTAGTCCCAGTGCTTAAATCTCTTCAATCTCAAACTGATTTAGACCTTCTAATTTAAAGGGTGGGTGAAGTACAGTGTCACTGACATTGAAACAGCATTTTTTTCTTTCTGATGTAGTGCAGTTTATAACATGCCCCTTCTCTTTAAAACCACATCCCAATTTATAGACTGTTCAAATAATTTTATTCATTACATTCTAGGTAAGTGGTTTATATCCATTGTTAACACACAGAAACAAATGAAACAATCAGATTTGATTCTCCACAGCATAGTTTTTGAAGGAAAAAGAAACAAGGAAAAAAGTAATGTAAAATAACATTACCACTCTTGCAAACACCTTGCAGTTTGTCTCAAGTGGTGTAATCTCACTACAGCAAATTATCAGAGATCCTAAGGTGCAGAGGAGCAAGTTTTGCACTTTTAACAAGTGAGATTTGGAAGGTCAGTCACCCTAGGTGCTTTTGCATAAAATGATCTCCTTCTGGTTGCACAGAAAACCAGACTGCACTTCCCATCACACTCCTCCAGCTGCAGCCGAGCTCTGCGTTAGCACTGCCTCCAGCTTTCATCATTTCCTTCACTTCACAGTTATTCTCTTCACAAAGAGTCCAACAACATGGAGCCCTCGTATCAGTCTTCGTTTCAAACAGCCTCACTTTAACTTCTGGGCCCAGATTTTCTTCTCTTTTTGCTGTGTTTTGCAGCAAAAATAAGTGTACTAGCCCTCATTTAAGTGTGCTTTGTAGCCCAGAGACTGCTCTTTTCTACTTTGTATTCTGAAAGACTAGCTAAACACAATGATATCAAACTATATTCTTGAAGTGATGCTGTTTAGAGCAGACTCTGCAGGTTTTGTGCCCTAAGCAGACAGCTCTGCTCAGTGTGTTTGCGTGGAGCTGACCAACAGTTTGTGCCAGTTTACTATTCTTTTCCTTAGATCCACTTTGTCAAGCCAGATATAAGCTTCCCCAATCAGTGTCTTTTTCATAAACTTCCCTCCATTGGAGACAAGCAGAATCTGTGAAAGTAATAATAATAATAATAGTAGTAATAATAATAATAATTTATCAATGTGCATAGTAACATAATACTAGCAAAACATTAAAGATTCAGAAATGTTGAGCTCAAATATGCTACGCACAGAAAAGAAACATTGACCATAACTTTTTATATAGAGTCAACTTTCCCTTCACAGAAAGCCCTGTGAAAATTGGATCTTCTCCCCTTTCTGTTTCATTATCATCATACATAGCAATTAGAAGATGACAATCTTGAATGTTGGTGAACAATTTGTCCACCTGCTGATTACCAAAGATGAGTAAAAGGTCAAGTTGTAAGTTACCAGATCAAGTTTTATGCAGGTGAAGTACCAGCACTTGTTATGTATACTTCAGGGCATGAGTTGTAGTTAAATATTCAGAAAAAATTTAGCATTTCTTACTTCTTGAGTAACTGAATTAACAAGCACAATGCTTTTTTTTTTTAATTATTGTTAATATCCTAACTTTTAAAAAGAGAAAGAAGTAATGGAAATTTGCATTTCCATGACAGGATTAGCAGCAGGTTTGTGATATTCACAGTTTCTGAGCAGACCTCAATGAGCAACAGGCAAGGGCGGTAACTGATAATAGGAGAGGGCTGACACTCTTTGTGTGAACCAGCAGGAGAGAGAATAGGGCTTTTCATTGTTTGGTTTCAAAGATTTAGGCTGGATGAAAAATGACAGAAGTCAAGGATATCATACTCTGCTGAAACCACATGGAAGTAGACATGTGACAGAACAGTATAAGAATTAGAATTTCCTGTTATCAAGAAATTCAATATTTTTGAAACTTTTCCATTCCAATTTGGGTAACATAGCAAAAATTGCAAACTTTATATCACAAATAAAATTTTAAACAAGTTTCAAAAGGGAATAAATTTGCATAAGTTTTCCTGAATAAGCTTCCTACTTCCTTGTCCAGTTTTGCTATCAATTGGCAAGTAAAGTATGTACCTGGACAGCTTAGACAGTTAATGGCTATTAGTCAACAGGTTTGAGGAGGGAAAACTCTTAGGCACTGAAGTATTAGGAAACTCCATTCATCAGAAAGCCTGTCCTTGAGGAAAATAGGCAGTCTGCCCCACTGCTGATGACTTTCTAGGTCCCTAGGTTTGGTGTTTGCTGAAGGATGGACTGCCCAGAAGCTGGAAAGCCAAACCAGAACATCTGTGAAAAACATTCTTTTGGGTTTTTCTGATTAGCCTCACACAGGACATTATGTATTTCTAATTGCAGGGAGCCAGGAGCCAGAAGCTTAGTGCTTTCCAGAAGGGTCCCAGGTGAGCTGCCAAGGAACAGGGAAATCAGAGAAGTGAGGAAAAAGCTGCCAGGGGCTGAGGAAAGTGCCTGTCTGAAACCTGTCAAAATGTTTTCCTCAGAATGTTTTCATTCTTATATATCAACAGTTTTGGGACAGAAAAAAATTTATCCAATTTTTCATTATTTCTGTCCTTGATCCTTCTCCCTACTCCTCCGAGGTGGAACCCTACGATCTATCTTCTCCAGCTTTTCTGTCTCTCATCCTTGTTTCTTCTCTGTTCCAGGCCTTAAATTCCAGTCTTGTTATTCTGAATCAGCTAGTCTTAGTTTCTAAAACCCAGAGTTTTTGGTTTTTATTTATTCCCAATACTCTGTACCAGACAATTCAAGTACTTTTTTTTTTCCTTCAGCAGCCCATGGTCCTATTTTTGTGTTTTAATATTCACAGCTCTTGCTGCTGATTTTTAGACTGAAGTCCCTTGTCTTGATTTCTGCCTCTGGTTGGTTCTCATAGCTCTTTACATTGTACCTTCTTTGGTTATCATGCTTGATTTCATCTTACTCCCTCTCTCTGATGTTAGTTCCTCCTAGCATCTTCCAGTTCCATTTTTGTTCTATAAAATCTGGTTTTGTTTCATTTCCCTCCTCCCTAATCTCTTTTGACTGTGTCCATTGCTTTGGCCCTAAATGTTCATTACTCAAATTCGTCATTCAAATCACCCAGCTTTGTGCTTTGCCATAGGAACTAATTGATTGTTAAGCTTGAAGAGCACATAAAAACAGATGCACTGAGTCAGATTACAGCTCTCTCCAAGCAAATATTTTGCTTCCAAAAGTGCAGAGGGCAGTGTATAAAGCAGAATATGAGAACAAGGCAATTAAGCAGTGACACTCTCTCAAAATACCTACTGAGATCTGTAAGTCAATGGTCTACTAAAATCATTGACTTACTGACTCACAGGCAGTATGTTTGTATTTAACAGATTTTGATGTCTTTCAGCCATAAATTTCTTTCTTTTTCTCCAGTTACTTTTTATGTGAAAATATTTAGCATTCACCATGTATAAAGGCAATACATTTTACAGCTCAAACTCCAATTTTCATTAAGCAGAAACATCTTTTCTTTGTTTTAAACTTGTTCCTTGATACTTTCACAGGATACTTTTACAACCTTCATTCTCTTTCTTAGCTCTGGTGTGCGACATCAGCATATATCATAGAATCATAAAATCATAGAATATCCTGAGTTTAAAGTTATGAATTAAGGTCATGGAGTTCAACTCCTGGCCCTGTGGAGGACATGCCAAACATCACACCCTGTGCCTGAGAGCATTGTCCAAATGTTTCTTGAGCTCTGTCATACTGGTGTTGTGACCACTTCCTTGGGGAGCTGTTTCAGTGCCCAATCACCCTATGGATGAAAAACTTTCTCCTGATATTCAACCTAAACCTCCCCTGACAGCTTCAGACCATTCCCTCAAGTACTGTGACTGGTGATAACATGAGCAGTTCAGTGCCTGCCCTTCTGCTTCTGCTTGTGAGGGTGTTGAAGAGCAAAATGAGGTCTCCCCTCAGTCTGCTCTTGTCTTTATATCACAGAGTTTCAGAGGAAATGTTGTCAAGTCTCAGGATTACTATTCCTATGGATGTGTCCCTCACTATCTCACTCCTTAAAACTTGATGGATTATTTTTCCATAGGACTCTGAATTCTTTACTGGTTTTAGCTTCGAATAACCACTGGAAGCAAATTTATTACAGGAGCTCTTAAACTTTGGTAAGAGTTTATTGATCACTTTGGATTTCCCCAGAAAATATAAATTATTAAATAGCCTTTTATTGAGTCTATTGAAACAATAAGATTTTAGGGCACCTTAACACGTGAAAACCAGTATTTATTTTTGGGGGTCTTGTTTTGTAAGTAACATCCATTTTGACTGTAATGTTAATGACACAATCAATAAGCCTAATGTAGGCACTTAGATAACCCAGACTAGCTCTAGTCACCAAAATGTAGCTGTCTTATTCAGGCTGGTCTGACAGATTTAAAGGTAAACTAAGTGGATGCTGATATGCCCAACAATTCCTTCCATTTACTTTTAAGATTGGCATGCAGATAGCCCTTGAATTGTCTATCCCTCTCCACTGACTGGAAGAAGCCTGAATATCTGGCTTATAATTGTTATCTCCTAATGTGAAAATAAATGAAGGTAGACAAATTGAATCCAACCTGTCTAAAAAAAAGCAAGTCTGGCCATAAGAGCAAATCTGTCTAAGCAAGTAAAACACAGGAAAGGGACTATTCCTGAACCAGTTCCATGCACGATTTGATGTGTCACAGACTGACAAAAAGTCAACTCCATTACAAATGTAACTGAGAATATCTGTCTTGGTGTAATCAGTAATTCTCAGTGTCTGAGATTATAACTATTGTGTTCAATTCTAGGTACCACAACTTTTAAAGAAGTTAGAGAACTGGAGAGAATAACAGAATGATTAGGCACTTAGGTAAAAGGACATATCAAAGAAATTTGGTTGACTTAGCCTGAAAAAGTAGAGAGAGATAACAGCCTTTCAAAGTAAACCCTTTTTTTAAATTAAAAGGAAAGCAGATCAGTTTTGCTCTGTACTTTGTGAGGATACTTAAGGATAAGTGAGCTTAATTTAAAAATATGACATATATAATTTTGATATTGCACTAAAGTTTCTAAATACATAGAAAATTATTCTTGGAAGGCATGTACAGCTCCCTTCCCTGGGGGATTTTAAGAACAGATCAAACCTAAAATTTTCAGGCCTGATCTATAAATACTCTTCCTCAATGTGGTATGATGGAGTAATCCATCGTTTAATGCCTCCTCTAGCCTGATATTTCCATTATTATATAACTGTGTTACTTTGTTCGTAGTTTTTTCAGCAAACAACTGGGGTAGAAGATTGAGCTCAAATGCCCATGGCACAGCATAGACAACATCCAAAATTAGGATTTAATAAAATGCAGAGTTACCTGAAGAGAATGCCCAGCAGGACTCAAGCTAAATCTAAATGTTTCATTGAACGAAGGCTCTCGGTCATGCCTGCATACCCTGGTCTTCTTCTTAATTACTCTCTTTTGGGTGGAGATATTGACAACATACAGCTTCACATACAGGTCTGGGAAAGAATAGTTCAATGAGTTAAAAACAGAAGCTTTTAAATTATTGTTATTAACAATTTCAACAGAGGGGAAGTTTTGTGAAAAAATGATATTTTACAAAGTCATGTTCTACTCTCATTCACATGGTGTAGAAATGAACCCACCCCATAAATCCAAGGGAACTATTTTGTGATTGTAATGGTATCATTAAAGGAACAAATACCTTGATGTCTTTATCTACGTATGAAAATATTATTATGAATATGAGATTTTTGTTCTTAAAAAGCATTTTCACAAAAATACAATTGTCTAGTAGTTATAACTGTTCTTTGATAACCTAAGGATTTATATTTTTACTAAAGTTACAAATGGATTAGTTTTTAAAAATAAAAAGTAAATTAAAAAGAGGATTAACTTTTGAGAGTAAATTTGCTTCTATAAAGTGTTTTTACTTTCATTAAATTTGCTTGTAGGAGAAAAGAAGCACTTCAAAAAGAGTCCTGTAGAATATGTCATCCTGGCTAAGAAAACATTTTCTTTTCCAATGTAATGATGATGTTAATGATGACTTAAGATATAACCTCCTTAATGATTTCAAAGTATTATGAAGTTGTTTTCTTTGTGATACCTGGTAGATGATCTGGAGATTTAAATTTGTATGTGATATTCCTGCACTGAAGGATTTCTACTATCAGCTGCTCTCCATCTGTCTTCATTTCCTTCTTTAATGCAATCTTGATTTCACCCATAACCTGCGTTTTACCTGGAAAAGCAGAAAAAGCAACCTCCATTAATGTAAAAGGAAGCTGAATATATCTTTACTACTTGGAGAGAAGTAAAAATTTCTGGGTTTTATTTTTTGTTTTGTTTGTTCTTAATTTGGAGTTTGTTTTTGGTTTTGTTTTTTTTTCCTTCTCATTTTTATAGTTATAGTTTTTAGTCAGGAGGATAGGGATAATGTATAGCTTGGAAGAACAAGTGGAAGGTACATGCAGTACACTTGTATAACAAGATTATATGCTTCAGAATGTATTTGCCTCAGTGGAGCTTTTTTCCCAAGAATAGAAATTTCTCTAGGAGTAATTACAAGTCACATAACGGTCACTGCAATTCACCTTTTCAGAAGCATTTACTACAAGTTTCTGAACTTATCTCATTAAAAAAAAAAAAAAAGGAAGAAAAGAAAAAAGAGAACATTCAATAGAGTGTTAAAAGATATTCAAAGGCAATGAAGTAAGGCTGGTGAAGTCAGCATTTCATTTCACCTTCTTACATACATGGAGCGATATCATTCAAGCAGTTTAAAGGGAAGTGCTTCCAGTGACCTTGAAAAATAAAGGTAATTTCCCTACTTATGTGGGCAGAAATACAGGCCCATTATTTCTACATTTTTTTGATTTTTCTCTAAATCAGTTCAGAGATGGAGAGAAGGCACAGAAAGAAACACAGAAAAAGTTATTTTGCCTTTCCTCTGCCTGTCCTCCTACAAGGTTTTACAGAAGCCAGACAGAGTGGAGCAGGGCTACATCTTCTAAATGTGTATGGTGGTGGGAGCAGAGGCCCTGTCCTCAGCTCAATTCTCTCTATACTAACATCGTGTCATAGTGGGGGTCGTGCTTCTGTATCTATTGTCCTGCTACTGAAAATATTATTTCACCTTCCTCTTCTCTTTAGACATTAGTTCAAGAGAAACCAAACAATAAAGCCCATGGGATTCTTTATTACCTAGTTTCTGGTGCCAGCAGGCTGGAGCTTTAGGACATTACTGGAAAATCTAGAAGCCTGTGCCAAGATGTTTAAGGTGCAAAGCAATTCTGCAGAATAGTAAACAATTATATCTGGAGAAGGTTCTCGATTAGAGAGTACTGAGTTGCCAATTGGCATGAAGAGATTGCTTCTTGTATCACAAATGTATAACCAAATTTGAATAACTCCCTCTAAAAGTGATAGCTGCTGTTTCACAGATGACAATTCTATTGCTTTTTTTTTTTTTTCTGTTTTTTCTACTTAAAATAGCTTTGGGGATCAATAAAAATGTAATAATGAATAGCCACAGTTACAACCTGGGCCTCCAATTCTCCCCACAAACTGGAGCTGGAACTTAACTTAGTTACAGTCCATAATAAATTTGTAATTCAGCTTCAGCTGGGTTAGCATTTCACCTTCTGTTTGTGAGGTGGGAGAGGACCTGTTAAAAGGTAAGAGATTCTTTCACAATATTTATTCATGACAAAACAATTCCTATAAGTTTGATTATGAAATAATAGCATCCTTCTCTCTGCCACAGGGTTGTGCAAAGACAATGAATCCTTCATCTTGTGGTGGCAGCAGAAAAGATCAATGGTGGCTGGGATCAAAGAGGGAATGGTCAGCAATGTCTCTGTTGTTATTCAATAATCTGTTATAATGCCTTTTTTCTGGAACATGTTGAGCTCCCATTGGGTCTATCTTGGTTAAACTGTGGATTTTGAATGACTTTAAAGAGATACAAGACAAAATTATAATGCCTCCTGTGTAGATACAGTTCTCAAACCCCGGATGAAGATATGGCACATCGAAAAGGTGTTGTTTAAATCTGAATTTGTGATCAGTATTGGTTCTTGCACTGACTCCAGTCCTTGATCATGAAAAAAGTCCAGCACAGACAGTTGTAGGGCAAACTTAATATTAGTTTTAGGCAATCTTTAGTTAATCAGAGTTTTTTCTGGAAAAATGTACTTGGCTTATTTTCTTTATTCCTTCTCCCTCCTTTATGCTCTATTTGCATTAGTTGTTAGGACCTCCTCTTGATTGCTTTAGTATCTCCTTTTTCACTTAGGTGTGCATTAGACTTAAGATGAGGTGGCTTGGATGCCACTTGTGATGCTGCGAGCCAGAAAAAAAGGATAAATGCTTCCAGTAAATTATGTTTGAATATTCCAACACCATTTCTCAGCATGTGGAAATTTTCCATGGACTATTCTATATCCCCAACATACTCTTTAGGACAAACAATCATACTTCACTATTTAAGCCTTGTGGGGAAAGCAATGATCTACAGCTGCAAACACGTGAAGCATGATACCTTTCTTGTGCTTCCATACTAATTTTCATTTCTCCCACAGCATGAGTGAATGAGCCTTAACACCAGTGTTATGAAACATTGCACTAAAATGAATCACCACTTCAGAACCCACCGGCATGTTTTAGACTCAGAAGAGATCCCTATTCTATTGCTTAGCTTTCCCCTCTTTCTCATATATGTTCATTACATCTTTCCTTTGATGAATGTGCAAGAATAGAGCAGATGTGCTTTGTTTTGTGGATTTGATTCTTTAAAAGAAAGTGAGAGATGGAGTGACGAAGGGAATGTTTAATAGTGAACCATCTAAGAGCTGGTCAGTGTTCAGAGTGAGCTGAGATGGACATGAATGTTCCTTGCTGTGACAGAAATAAATTTCCTCAGGGTGTCATGGAATTGGATAACCCCAAGGGTTGCTTTGGTAGAAATAAATTAAAATACATAACCCAGTCACAACATTTTGCATTCTTATATAAGTTCAGAAAACATCAATCATAATGAGAATGGAACTGGTTGCAGGTATCTTGGTACACTGGATGATGATAAATGATACAATGCAATTCTGAAAAAACAATATTGCATATCTTTTTAAGAAAGTACTAATATGGTTTTCCAAGAAAGTGAAAAATAATTTTTAACTTGAGTAGTACCATTTTCCTCAATAAAAATCATTTTCAGATGAACAAGGTGCAAAACAGGATTATCACAGTGGCAAGGAACCATATAGTAAAGCACTAAATATTTACTGTCTAATTTAGCTTAGGAAAAAAGGAGTGGAAAAAGGACCTTCTACAACCATATGCTTGAGTAAAAATTGAAAAGATAAGGTATTTAAGCTGAAGTAGTGGGATATTTTACCTGCTTCATATATATCAAATGCATACTTACTGGTGTACCACAAGAGGACCACAGTCAAGCACAACATCATTTTGTTCATTTTTGCAACACACCAACTGTAGGCAACCAATTCTTACCAATATACATATGAATAAATACATCCATCGGTTTTTTAATGACTGCACACGTCTTTTGGAGGGACTATATTTATTAATAATTCATTAAAAATTAAAAGGTGGTGGTTATTAACTAAATTGCTTCAAAGTATTTGAGAAGTCAAGGAGTTTGAATTTGCTATGGTGATGGCAACACCAAAGCTGTTGTTCTTGTAGAACTGTCACACTCTGCATTGTGAAAGGTTAATTAGTTTTGCTATTAGTTTTAATTGACTGCTGCTGTAAATCAGAGGATGTGTCATCTGCACTGTTTTTGTCAGTTCCAGAGATTGATAAGTATGGATTGTGCTCCCATTCCTTTTTAATCAAATGCCTGCTGCCAAACAGAATTACCCAAGACAGAAGTAAGCAGTTGCCTCCCACCATTCCATGTTACCAAGGCTAATTCAGCAATACATTAAATGAGCAAGTAAATCTCAATGGAGAATGGCAAGAATTTCAGCCAGTTCAATTGTCTAAATGTAAAGTTCTGAAATAATTTGCACTTTTATCTTAGAATAAGTTGAATTGCTTTCTGAGGTTGACTATGTCTTTTCACATAGATGGATAATGTATGAGTAGGTTAAATTTGGAAATTTAAATATGAGATGCCTTAATGCTGCTACTTGATAAACATCATACTTGAGTAATTTCCTGAATGGATGCCAGATGGCCAGAAAACAGAATCAGGAAAATACATAAACTGACATTTGTTTCATGATTGTGTATAAAGTGATATGGGCTGCTTCTGTTCCAGAAGAGTGACTGGAGCTGACACAGTAGTGGAATTAAACCTAAAATACAAGGAGAAAAAATATGAAAAAGTATTTCCTATCATTTTTCTTTCCAAATGAAATTTACAGATGAAATCGTTGTTCACAAAATAGATAGGAAATGCTCTTCTGGAACTTCAGGAGTCAGACATTTTATGGTGAAAGATTTTAAATCAGGGGAAGGTCCTTCTAAACAACTTCCAGTGATATTGGCCTACTGAAGAGATGCATGATTTCCTTAGGTCTTTGTCTTTTTTGATACACTGAGAGATTAAATAAATGAACTTCTGAGGGCTCTGTACAGTGTTTATTGAAAGAATAAAGGATTTTTCTTTCATTTACTTTACTACTGTTTGTCTGATAGGTATCTAATGACAGACTTGGATAGTTATCTTTAACATGGAGTAATGAGAAATAATATATTTCAGAATCAAGCAACTCAGATGCTCCTATATAGCTGTATTTCTTAAATAAGCAAAATCCTATTCAGCTATATTGGGGTATGTTTGGAATATTTAGAGAGTTAGAACATATAGTAGCATGTCATAAAATCTAACTAATCTGAGATTCCAATCCATGTCTTGATAACTTGATTCAAATAAAGGGAAAAATTACAGCTTTAAAATATGAGACATGATTAAAGAGAACACAGAAACATGGGTTCTCTCGCAACATCCATGTTCTTTAGTAGCTTTCTGTGATCTTAGGTTTCATCTCTCAGAGATGGAGTTAATAACATCTATGTAGAGTTGTTTGGATTTAATAACTGAGATTGGGTTTTCTGTGAAGAGGGAGACTGACCATGTAAACATAGACAGGACTTTAGTGTGTGATCCCAGGAGAAAACACAAAGGCTTAGGAAGGCTGATGAGGACCTTGCCACTGTCAAGATGTCTCCACAGTAACCCATGAAGCTTGTGCAGACATAATTTTTTGTCTAACACAGTGCTGTTGTAGAAAGAAATATGTTTCTGCTGGATTCTTTTAACGCTATTTTAAGAACCAGAAGTTCGTCCTCCAGCAGGCAGCTATTCTTCAGAAAAACAAGATAACATGATCTTATTGCAATAAATAATTCAGTATTACTGCAAATAGTAGGCAGTATATACATATATTTATAAATAGTATATATATTTATATATAGTATATATATTTCAGTACTAGAGCAAAACAACATCAGCTGAAGGTAAAGCAAAATTATTCAGTATAATTTTAAAAGTATATATATCAAGAAGTTAAAATACCAGCCAAAACCTTCCAATCTTTTTTTAAAGCAAATCTTTCTCTCTCATTTTCTTTTGTTTTGTTTTTCTGGGTTTTTTTAACCATCACACAAGTTATTTGCAGTACAAGCTGTTTGTATTCACGATGCCTTTCATCTTCCTGCTGGGGCATGAGCTACCGGCAAAGCTGCTCCAAAATAATGATGAATAACCTTTATAAACAATGCTTCCCAACATTTACAGGCTCCAACCTTTTCTGTTCTTTCATTTTTTTTTTTTTATCATCACCTTTTGGTCTTTTACCTTTTGCACACATATTTCTTTCTCATGAAAATTGCCAGTTTTCTCTTGTGGGCTGGTTTTATATTGATTTTTTTCCTACAGTAAGAAATCAGACATCTAATACAGTTTTAACTACTACTTCCTCCTGTCTCACAGTGCTTTAAATAGATGTTGGGATTATTATCATGGGTCTAGCTCAATAAATATGAGGTTGAATATAGGCATGTTCTGAAATCTGTTGCTCGCCTTGTAACTGGATACTCAGTTTGCTCTGCACAGTGCAATCAACTACTCATGGGACAAACTGAAGCTCAGAGAAAGGTTGTATTTATTTACCTCTGCTCTGAAGAGGAGCTCCAGCTGTTAACGGTCCCTATTATGTGTTCAGAGACTTCTCTAATCTTCCTGTGGAAAGGCCAGGTGGTGGTATAAAAGAAGGGCTCAGGTTTTATTATAATTTGTTCTGTCTTTCACCTGACGCAGGTAGGAACACTGTGCAGGCAGCCACTGTCCTCTGAGATGGCAAACTGAGCTCCACTCCTGATAAATGGCTCCCTCTGGGACACAGGGATGCTCCATGGTGGGAGCAGACAGGAACCAAAGGAGCTGCTCTGTTTATTCTTTCCCTCTCCTTACCCTGAATTGTGGGCTGCTGAGAACAGGCTATAAATTATGAGATGAGCAAAGAAGGTCTTTCATTACTATCTCCCAGTCTCCTCGGATGGGATGCTCATGCAATCATGGAGTGGGGGAGAGGAGCAGAACTCAGGAACTTTGCTTGCAGCAAGCACAATTTACAATTTTGTGGGCAATGAGGGTGGATGACTTTGAGGCTCAGGCATATGAACAAGCTGACAGCTTTACGGTGGGATTCTCAGACCTAGCAGACTCACTGCTGAGAGAAATTTCAGTATACCAGTGCAGAAATTTAGCCTGTATGCACCAAATCCTTATTTTAAGATGAAACAAAACTGTTGTACAAAATATATTTTGAAAACAGTCATTTGCTTGTTAAGATTTTGAGGTGTGGAATATTTCCCAGAAAAAAAAATAGAAACTCTGTCCCACTTATGGATCATCCTGTGTGTGCTTCCCTTTCAGAGGTTTTATTTATCTTTTTGAAAGAAAAACACAAAAAACACCCCAAAAAATAAACCAAACCAAAATTCAATTCTGACTGTACATTGATACCATATGTAAAAACTCGATCTGAAATAATATGGTGTGTGAGAAAATAACACTGATACTTCACAATATGCTCAAATATGAAAAATAAAGACATGTACTTGTACCAATCCTGTTTCAATTACCTTTATTTTGGTTGTGTGACTTTCTAAAATGTTGTGGGAAAACGTTCATGAGACAGTGGGAAGAGTATAATGAAGGAATAATGTTAGAGGAGGTGAATCTGAGCAAAAAGTTTCACTAGCATCAAAAGTTGCCCAAGCCAGTGATTTAGAGGAAAATGTAGGGGATAACAGGTATCTCCAGGAAGATTTCTTTTTCCAATATTCTAGTATTCTAGCAAGACTTGTCCCTGTACCATAGAGATATTTGGAATAAATGGAGAGAAACTCAGGAGACCTGTAAATATCAAATTTAAGTGATCAGAGATTATTCCACAGGTTGCTTTCAATGATGAACATGAACACAGAATACCTGTGTGCATTTGACTGGTGGTTGGTAGAGATAGCATGAAAATGAAGTGAGGCAGGTCAAAATATTTACACAACTAACTCATAGTACATCCTACTAGATTATATTTTATTTATATCTTCCACTTCTGAGGAAGCAAATTCTTATGTTCTAAACTGTATATTCTAACAACATCCTCTCTGCAATTCCTTCAAATACCAGATTTCCCCAAACTTTAGCTTTGATTTAGAACTAAAAAACTAGTGACAGGGGTAATCATAAAGAAGTGTTTATGTCTAATACAAACTCCCTAAACTCTGTAGGCAATAAGAATCACCTATTTGACCTTTTCTGTTTTGGATGGAAGAATGCTTTTGAAGATGCATGCCTTTTTTTCAGTGATAGATGAGAGGCAAGTTAATGGTTTTCATTTAGAAAACAGATTTTTAAAAAATGAAACTAGGCTAGAACTATCAAAATTAAAATTTGCAGCTCCCTAATTTTCCATAAATTTACTGAGAGCACACTACGGTTGAAATTATTCTTGTGATTTTAATTGAACTTCAAAGATAGGTGCAACCTGGATCTGAAAGGGGAACCATACAGTTGCAGAAGGCAAAGCTCTTTTCAACCACCTTTGTTCCATTTCATCCTCACCATAAATCACTGCCCAAGTCTAAATATATATTCATAGTCTTCACAATTTTAGCATCTTACATAATGAGACATATCAGACACTGCAGATTCAGCTGCATAAAAGATGGCTTGCCACAGCACATCTGAAATTTTGATGATGAAAGGCACACTTTGCCCTGGCTTTTTGTATAACCAGAAGTTCATACAGGGAGAAGAAGAAAACTAATGTCATACACAGAAAGCAACCTAAACCTTGATTATTTAAGCTTATCCTACTGCAGCTTTACCAAAGAGAAAAGGTGTTGCTAAAGGAAGAAAAATTGCAAACTGCCTGTAAAAGTCTGAATTTGACATAACCAGAGTTCAGTATTTGCCCAATGCTAAAATAATATTTGTGTAACACAGCATAAATATTTTGTCAAAGTAGGACAACTGAGTCTGCACTCTTTTACCATGTCAGTATGGGAACAGAAAATGTGTCTCACCTATACAAAACCAGGGAGGATTTTGCTAGATTTACTTAGGTTCTCATTTAAAATATGACAGATTTTAAGCTACTTTCCCTCTCTCACAGTAAAGACATTTTATGTCTTTTTTTTAGTTTTGATATGCAAGTTTTTTAGAGTTTGACAATATAGTCTGAAATTACAAAATCCCTTCTGAGCCAACCTTCTCTCTCTGTGTGAAAATAATGAAGAATTTTACACCTTCTCACTTTGAATATACATATGAAGATGTGAATATTGCAACAGATTTATTTATTCTACGTGTCTGATTTTGAGAAATTAGACATTATGGCTTGAAACAATAGAAATCCTAGGAAATGGATTAAAGTCCATTTGGCTTATATTACAATAGGATGAAAATATAATGGAAATAAGATAAGCACTTTAAGGGCAGGAAAATTACTCCCATAGATGGTAGCAAAATATAACATAAAATGTCCTTAAAGATATACTAAAGAGGATAAAATAATTATAAATAATTCAGAAGTCTTCTGTAGCACAATATCAGAAGGGGGAAAACTAAATTGCCAGGTAGGTTTTGCATTTACTTTACTTTGAGAATCCATAGAGAAAAATAATTAGAATGGAATATTTTGTACTTGGGATGTAAACAAGAATTCACCAACCTAAATTAAAATACACAGAGTGCTTAGAGAATGTTGTAAGAACAACATATTCCCTAAAAACAACAGATGAAAAGGAAAGCAATGCAACCAAAGTACTTGCAGGTTGCAATTCCAAAAAGTAGTTTTCTGTTAGGAAACCTGCTGAGCATTCAAACGTGAGCAGAGTGACATGAAAAGAAAGTTTATTTATATAAAGTCTGCTGAACTTGTGGGTCAAAACCAGTCATACTGCATTTAAATGCAAACCCAAGTATATTGCATAATAGAAACACCTAGGATCTTCCCTATTTGCTTTGGCAGAAGGCTGTTTAAGTAGTGATTTTTCATTCCTTGTAATGTTTTGGACATATGGTCTAGTGAAAGCAAAAAAAAAGAAAAACTTCAAAGGTAGATGGATAAAATTAGATGCAGGTCTTAGGAGAATTTATATCATTAGAAAGATAAATAGAAAACCAGTTCAAGGATAAAATTCTAACTTCGGGAGTAGATGTTACCTATACATTGAATACAGGCTAAAGTTTTAAAAAGTGGTAATTGAACTGAAAAAAATACCACTGTTTCTGACTTAAAAGTGCAAATACTGGTATATTTTGATATTTTCCATTCGTCATAAAGCTGTCCTATCACAAGGATGTACACACAGTGAATAGGACTTGGTGTAAGAACCACATATGATGTGGCTTCGTTTGGAGAGTGACTCATCGAACATTTACTGCACAGACAATAAGCACTGAGCCTGCACTGTTAGTGCAGTGGAACAAGCTGTTTCATTTCACAGCTTGGCCAAGTCATTTATAGCCCACAAAAAAAAATTACTTAACACATGGTGGCATATGTAACTCTATAAGGCTTTCTTTGAGAAGGAGGTGGAAGATGGCATTTGTATACACAAATACATCCATACACATGCCCAAGCTAACACAATGTGCTAGCACTCTTTTGTGCTATAAACCTAGTAGGCACACTATCACGATAGCTGGAGATGGAAATTTTTGGTAAGAACGTGCCTATTCACTCCTCACATCATGATTTCCAGATTCCCCCTCAGATTTATACTGCAGCGCTGAGACACTTCCAGTGAAATATGCTTAAAGTCTTGCTCATACCTCCCTGGAGCTACACGCTGGAGAGCACAGCCGTGTGTGCTGCACAGCTTGGGTACCAGAGCAAAGCTTCTGCACTGACTGTTCATGTGGAAGACAGGTATGCTCTTATAGATTTTCTTTTGCCTACTTATGTTACCTGGTGCAGTGGTAGCAGCACACTGTTGAGATGTTATTTCTCTCTCATTGAATAAGAATGATCACTGAAATTGTTGTTGCTAATAGGACTACTAAGTATAAGAGTATGAGAAATTGCCTATTCTGTGTGACAGTGAGTGGTGCGATAATTCTAACAAAGCTCATTGTGACTAATGTATGAAAGAAAAGCAAATCTGTCTTCCAGGACCATCAGAGTATTTTGGGGCTGGCTGTAGAGAACCTAGGGAAATTTTAGCATAAAAATGGATACTTGTAATCACTACTGGGATTCTACTACCTGCATAATCTCTCCAACAGAGCAATGGAGGATGATTCTTTCCATTATTCAGGATAAATATGGAATCAGCTCAGTCAAAACTAAAAAACTTGTTAATCCAAATTTTGCTCAGGAGGGATGAACAGAAATGTTCTGCAGAGTATTCCATAGTATTATGCACAGTTCAGAGTTCTACAGTCTGTGGAGGACTGATGCCCGAAAGCATCTTACAGTAACCTGGACATGGTTCCTAAGGTTACCAGTCTGGAGAAATATCAACATACCTTTAAGCTCCTACCCAGAGTCTTCTGTTAAATGTTTTTTTGGTTTTTTTTTTTTGGTGGGTTTTTGTTTGTTTGTTTGTTTTAAAGTTTTTAACCTTCCACCAGAAATCTTTATAGACTAATGTACCTTCTTTTCATTGGAATGCATACTTTACATTTTCCCTCTCATCCAGCACTCAGCAGTGCCATTATTCTTTATTTCATGCAATGCTGATTCCCTCAAGCTGCTATAACAGACATATCCTAAAGTTGGTATTTCATTGCACTGTTGAACTGATGTGTATGGCTAAACGCCACAGAGATATGTTTGAATAAGAAATATTATAGAAAAACCTAGAGCAGAAGAAAAAATAAAGGGAAAGTGCAGCACTCATGTAAATCCGCTCCAAGATATGTGATGAAGACTGAAATGATGGAAAGAAAAAGAGAAAGGGAAAATGTGTTCCTATTTACAGTGGTCATGAACTGGTAAGAAACCAGTTAAGTAAATGGAATTATATATAATATTAAAAAAAATGGCAAAGGTCAAATTTACAAGTTCATGTTACAGGTGGAGAAAATGATGCTACAGAAGAGGTTGCAATCTTCTGTAGGGGTAAAAACACAAAAATGTTTCTGAAATTCTGAACTTTCATGGGGAATGGAAGAGTTGGTAGAAGTCCTCTCAGAAAGTAAGGAGAGCTGGAAATGATGGATTTTAGTATAACAGAAGGGCCTAATATTCAGTAATGGGAGAATATGATAGACTGGTAGTAGACATGCCAGGGGAAAATGATTTAAAATGCAGCACTGAAAATTTTCAGTATGATCACCAAAAATATTTATTCAAGGCTTTTAAGAGAAGAAAAAGTCACAATCTGATTCCTCTCGGATGCCGGGAACTCTCCCTGGTGCAACACAGAAAAGAGGTACTCTATTCCCTGTTTTGGAGTCTGAGAGTGTCCCAGGTAAAGGGTTTTGAGGCTACAATTTCTTAGCCTTCACTTAGATTTGACATCAATTCCACCCATAACTGGAAAACTTTTCTGATGAAAGTTTTCTCGAAATGGTATGCACCAGAAAAGGTGACTAAGAAAACACATGTTGGTGTTTAAATCTGTCTGGCTAAGAAACTCCCTTTACATTTTCTGAAGTCACTGAAGCATATACCATCCATCTGTAGATAAAAAGAAACCAAACTATTTTGCAACTAATTGAAAATCCATTTCTCCTTCTGGGCAGTATGCATGCAATAGAACTTATATAATTAGATGAATCTTTTCAATAATGAATACAGAGGAGTATCTCACAGTGAGCTAGTGCTCTGATATCTCCTGTAGGTTTACTTTCTGGTAACTGAAAAACTTTAGTATCTTGTTTGGAGAATTAATGCTTCATAGACTTTATGCACTGAAGCCAACACTCATGATTTTTTCAATAATCTCTGAGATTTAGTATTGCTCTTTTGAAGATGACTGTTGAAGTCTTGCTCATAATTTACATTTAAAAATTAACGCTGTGCATATGGGAATTGAAAGTAGGGTTTTGCAAAACCTCGCAAACTGAAAGTGCAACATAGATTCTTTGCATAATATGATTTAAAACTTGTCGGGTGGGTTTTGAAATGTAAAATACCTGGGAAATGGAAAAAACCTCAAGCTCTTACTGTTGTATACTCATAAATTTGTAATAAAATGTAACATTGCATTTGTGATCATTATCCACTAATATAATTCCAATACCTGAAGGAATTGCACAAGAGTTTCTTGCAATTTCAATCAATTTAGAACAGAAGGTAAGAAGGTGTTTTGTTTTTTTTTTAATTAAAAATGAAGACAGATTTTTGGAAAACAGGGCATATATTCTCCTGGATTTTGAATTTATTCAGAAATATTTTCATACTGTAAGAGAGAAGATTGAATAAAAACCTGATCTACAGATTTATTAAACCTTCAATTCACATTTACATGAACTGAAGAAGGATACCTTCCCCTGAACAGTCACCACAAAAGGAGTCTTGACGACATAGAGAATATTTTAAAACTACAGAATTGTCTTTTTAGAAACCCTAAAGAGACATGGTATGACTATTGAATCTCTGCTTGGAATTGGCTCAAAACCAAGAAAATACACTGTCCCTTAGGGTAGTGTTCATGAAGAATGACTTTCCAAGCTGGTGCCAGGCCAAGGTTAGTTACCATGGCACTGAGACACTCAGTATCACTGGAGAGAAACTTGTGAAGAACAGCAAAGTACCCTATCAAACTCCTTTTTCCTCTTTCTTTTTTGCAGAAGAACTAGTGTCAGGTGGCAACATAAATGTTATTTGTGAGCAGCCTTATGCACAGCAAATTGTTGCTGCATCTGTCAGGAAAAACAGTCTGTGATGTATATTTTCTCACAGAATATGTCTCTTAAATCTAGGTCAGAAAAAATATTAACAGTTGTAGAAGATATTAGAAATAATTTCAACTGATGAAAGGGCATGTAAAATATTAAATGGTTGAGGACTGAGGAAAAAAAATAGGATTTGAACACTAGTCAGTAGTTCTCATTAACATTTGACGTTATTTAGTGACTTGAAGAGGTTTTACTGAGTTCCCAATGAAACTAATAAATCACTGAGTACATAAGCATAAAAATAAAAGCAGAAATATTTAAATATGCAAGTATTGAGGTAGTGATATAGATTAGCTCATGAACATTAACAAAATCATTAAAGATCAATTCAGATTATGTTCTACTGCTGGAAGGAAGTGTTTTCCCAAAATCTATGAGCCAGCTTTCTTAAATTCAAAGTACAATATCTGAATTCATAATGTAAAATTGACCTGAGTTTTCTTCCCTGAAAGAAGGATCAAGTTGTCTCTCTGATTAGGAAAATACAACATAATCATACTCATATGAATATTAATGGACTTATTGATTGGTGGTTGTGCTAATTATTTCTGTGTAGTGATTATCATTGTAAAATACAGGGTTTCATGGCCAAAGAAGCTGAAGACCGTATTTTATCTTTGATTTTGTTTCAGCACAATTTTACCTCCTCCTGACCACAGGTACCACAAATGTCCCCTTGCATGAGGTTTCACAAGCAAAATGTTTTGGATCCACTGCTGAACCTCAGGTCTCTGAGTGCTGTTCAATTCATGTCACACTCAGTGCTGAAGTCACGAGGTCTCTCTATTGGTATCTTTATCAGTCAAATCTACACATTTTACTGTCTTCACATCTGAAATTTCAGCATATGTATGCACCATAACTTAAGGCAACATCAATTTGATTTCTCTGCACATTTTCATTCCTCTTCCCCAAAATAATTTGGCTGCAGGAAAAAATGCAGACTTTTAAGTGGACGACTCTGACCAAGGAATCCTTCTACATTAAATAAAATTTAGCCTGAGGTGTCCATCATGCTCTCAGTTAATAGTCACAATTTCAATCAAAACAATCAAAATTTCTATCTCAGACTTTTTGTGATAAAAACATTCAGCAGCTTGCACTATTTGTTCTTTGTAAAATTTAGGTTTGTTTCCATTAATAATAATAATAATAATAATAATAATAATAATAATAATAATGCTAGTGATAGTTAGCAAACCCCTAAAATTTAGAAAGAATAGTACCATTATTTTCAGTTAAGAAGGAACTGAGGCTTAACAAACGTAAAAAGCTAGCATTACCCAAGGCAGCACCAGAAATCATCATGTATCCTTTTTTTCTTTTTTAAATTCTGAGCTATCTAGGATAGAATACAGCACTTTCTGTGCATCTGTTTTTTTTTGAGTGATCTGTATTATATGTTTGTGATCATTATTTGGACAAAAAAATGTAAGTAATTATAAAAAGTTCTAATCAGAAGGGTCAGGCAACACAGTTAAAGACAGTAATTGCAATTAAGTGTATATTGGTAATCTACTTTTCTAAACTATCTCAGAGAAACATAAAGAGAAACAAAAATAAGGAGTTCTCAAGCTTCATGCTGAATTTCCATCCTTTTTGCATGTGACATATAAGCTGCAGCAAAGGAGCATTTTTTATCAAGAGTGCTTCAAGAAATATAAGGCAAGTCTGCTACCCCGCTGAGCAGTGTACTTTCTGATTTTGAAAGCTGTTTGTTATGCTTTGAAAACAGGCACTGGTAAAGGCAGAATTAACTCCTCTGCTGTCAAAAGACAAAACTGGTGCAACTGGCATTGACAAAAAAAATTTGCTGTGTTTTCCTCAGTGATTTACCATAAAACTATCACCCTGGTCAGGTTTTTTTTTTCTGTGATTTAACAAAATGCTTGTTTTTATTTTTGGTTTTTTTTTTTTTAATAGCCTGTTATTTACAAAGCCTGTGATCAGATATTCAAGGTCTTGTGGTCATTAGGGAAAAAAAAGAATATATTAATTGTAGGCAGTTGCAGCAGGGAACTTCAAGCAATAGAACCTAAATATCTGGGAGGATTTCAACCAGCTCAGTGGTTATGAAAAATACTATGGAGTGTTTAATAAACAGTTGGAGCAGATTGCTGCTTTAAACTCTTCCTGATGAGATGTTCCCTTGAAGAAAATTATACCATCTTCAGCAACAGTCTAGCTGAAAAATGTTGTTACCTGTAACTAATCACTGATTCTTAAAAAGGCATAAACAGGCACTGGAGCTGAAAGAGCCCTCCATGCTCCTGCTTACTGCTTCCCACACAGTGTCCCTGACTTTATCTCCTGTATCCATGGATGTTTGTGCAGCTGCCTGGTGAGCTCGTTGGCAGAAAGGATCCTACTCACTGCAATCTCACCCCCTCCCTGCCCCACCCCACTATTGATTTTGGGTTAGTCACCCCACTAGAATCAACACACACCTTATGTCACCATGGAGGGGGAGATGAGGTTGAGGGAAAGGAAAAATGGCATTTTACAGCAATAATTCTGGTTTAAGATGTGCTTGTAAACTGATAGGATGATTCACTGAGCAAAGGACTGCTGGAGCTCTCAAGTCCACCCTTTCACTCTCAGGGTTATCTTCCACATTAGATGAGTCTGAACAGAGCTTGTTTGCAGTTTTGAAAACAAAAACCATTTTGTTTGTGTTTTTGTTGGGTTGATTTGCTTTTCATTTTATTTTTTTTTAATCTATTTTATTTTATATTTATTTTTATTTTATTTTCCCTTTTATTCAGTTGGAATTTCCTTTACTTCAGCTTGTGAATGTTATCTATTTCCTATTTTTGGCTGCTGAGATGGAGAAGAGTCTGGCTTCATCTCTTTCATATTCACAAGCACCCAGTGGAAGAGAATAAAGTGAATAATCCCTTCCTGTGTCCTTCTCCCTGCACACTTAGTTTTGCAGCCCTGTATGCAAGTAACAATGATTACAATGACATTTTCTAAATTAATAATGTTCAAAGAAAAAGTGTTGGTTTCATAATACAAGTGACTTTCTCAGAAAAAATTCTGATATGAGGAGTGCTTTAACCAGGTTCTGTTGAGCAGAACAGAGTGGGCACTGCACATTTTGCTATGAGAGCATGAAAAAAATCTATTGTTTTGTGGGAAGAAAACATTGTCTTCAATGCCAGTACTTCCAGTATTTTTAAAAATGCTTTGGGCATCAATCGCATATTTAAAGTTTTGCTCATTTTAAAGAAGTCTAAAGAAGATTGAATCTGTTTTGTGGTCCTTGCATTGTTCCCCAAATCTTTGAAAACAAAAATCTCTTTTCATAGCACATCCATTTTACTGTCGACAATAAAGAAAAGCTGCCTCAGGAAAAGAGCTTTAAATATAGCTGTGGTGCTAGCAACAAGTTAGCACTTCTGCATGAAAGCAGACCAGTTCACTCCAGAGTTTTGCTGCAGGAGATAGAAATCGGTACTGCTGTAGCATGAATTGCAAGCCCAGCTCTTCATTACTTAATTTTGCTGCAGGGAGCTGGAGAGCTCAGATGCATTGGATATATCTTTCTGTCTGATCATGTATGGCTGGGCTTGCTTTTTATAAATGGAAGGTTGGTTGTGAATCCCAAAGGTTTCTTAATACTGGGAATGAATGCTCATGAAGTGGCTGGACTCAGCTGAAGGTGGAGTTTATCTAAACACAGCTTGGCAGTTCTAAGAAGTGAGCAGGTTTGCTTCTGTCTCTTTGGCCCTACAGTTAGGCTGAAATTAAAGAAGGAATATAACAGCCTGGGAGCACCTCAGAGCTCAAAGATACTCCAATCCCTTGTTGCTCTTTGCTAGGAAAATCTAAAGAATGAACTTTATGCTTTTCCTCACTCTTGTTTTGACAGACATATGTCAAATTTACATGTAGGCTGCCCATTCCCCAAACTTTCAAAGTCTGTACTTCCAAACAGGCCCATGGTATGGAATATTAGAATTTTATGCTCTCTGACTAGTTCCCACATCACCTTTGTCCCTTCTTCTCCACAGTTTCATCTTTATTCCTCAAAGAGCTCCCAGAGTTCTTTATCTTCCACCTTCCCAGCTGGTGAAGGATCCTTGTCTTCCTTCCATTAAGCAACAGTGGATTAAGGTCTAAATACTTATGAGTTTTGAGCCCTGAAGAAATCACTGAAGTATTAGAGAGTGAACTTTCCTGAACTGTTGATGTTAATTCCGTGCCTGTCTTAAGGCCTAATTCTAAAATTATATGAGACTGCAGTTCAAATCTGAGAAAGATTGAACTGTCAGTGATGATAAATATTAGGGACACTGTCTAGAAAATGGTGGAAGTTACTAATTCCATGTGTTGTGTTTTAATACGATCTTCTTGTGTTTTCTGATGTGATTTTTTCCCTTGAGATTATAACAGATTTTAACTCTGTCTGCCATGACTCTTTTCTCGATGAACTACAGTGAAGTAAGCAGGGATAGACCCACTATCTCCACAGAGGTCCAGTATTCAGAGAGGAACATATCTGGTCTCTCTGATCTCTCCCAGATCATCTGGCCAGGCTTGTCACAGGTCAACAAGGGAAACTGCTATCTGATAATGCCTTTTGAGGGTGAAATTCCTTCAGTGAATACAAGAATCAACTGTTCTGAGAGGAAAAACCAGTTAAGAGACAATCAGTAACTGTAGATCTACAGAACTCTAGATACAGTGAATCAGGAGTGTTCCTGCTTCTCTTCTTTCTAGTAAGTTTTGTGTCAATCAATGAATTTTTAGAAAAATTCTCTAGTGTTGGATTGTTTAGTTTTTTGGGGTTTTTTTCTTTTTCCAGT
The DNA here is from genome assembly GCA_013397955.1 of Grantiella picta. NCBI lineage: Eukaryota > Metazoa > Chordata > Aves > Passeriformes > Meliphagidae > Grantiella > Grantiella picta. The sequence continues at coordinate 519,467 of VZRM01000657.1, forward strand.
GAGATTTGAAAGGTGGAGAAAAGAGAGAAGTAGTGTGGGGTTTTCCTCAAGAGGAGCCAAAAGAGAAACCTATTTTGTGCTAAACTGATCACTAATCCTGGCAAAATTCCTTTTGTTAAAAAAACAACTAACCAACACGAACAAACATACCCAACCAATCAAACAAACAAACAATAAAAAAAACCCAAACCAAAAAAAACCCCCAAATTTCCCCCCAAAAAACCCATCAGACTGGGTAGAAACACTGAATGTGGAGAACTGAAAACATTAACTTATATAAATGTAATTAAAATTTATTTAATACTTGTGTTCTAAACATACACAGAATTGGAAGATTTTTGACCTGCTTCAGTGTTCATCTTTGATTAAATGAACCTTGCTCTCGATAAAAATTATCTGTCTATGATTTTAAAATGGTTATATTACATCTGACTAAACTGTTAACCCAGAATTTCTCCCCTATTCTATTTTTCATGTCCTAATTAGGGCCTTTTCTAACAAATAAAACCAAAAAACCAAATTGACACCATCTTGTTCTTCTTGTTAGTTCAAGATAATTATGGAACTTAACACTCCAAATGGTAATTGCACTTAGTGTTGAGCACAGCAGCCGTTTTAGAACTGCAGACCAAATCAAATTAGCATTTTTGTCAAATAAAGTTAAATGTGCTTAGAAGTTACTTCTTCATATATCTAGACTAACATTTTACAGTGACTGTCACCTAACATCTGTTGAGATAGACCCTGCTGCTAGGATTCATCTGCCTGTGCCTCAGTGTCTTTATCTGAGGGACTGCTCTTCTAGAATGTAGTTTGTCTTATTTGCAAACAGATCTCTAAAATAGGTCAGATGAATTGTACCTTCAGAAGGGTTATTTCATTCCACTGATTATAAAATTTTTATTTAAGTGGCTGATGCTCCCGTAATTCCCATGATAAAATTTCTCATTGCATTATCTCTTTCAGAGGTCCCAGCTGTAAAAAGATATTGAATTAGATTTTTTCATACAATAGACAAAATTCTAAATTTTTAATTAGATAATTAATATAGAAACAGAAGAGTATGAGACTGAAATAAAACTTCTACTACTCAAAGAAATGCCCAAACTACTTAAGAAGTTTCTGTTTGCCAAATCTAAGATCAGATTATAATTCTCCTTATCATCTATTTAAGATTCAAAAGAAATTTCCAGTGGAATCACTAATCATAAAATTATTGTAAATGTATTTAATAAAGTAGACCATTAAACTAGTAGAACTCATGAAAGTCAATTGTAAAACTGAATATTAAGAGGATTTGTTGCCTTTTTATGTCAGAGCCACTTTGCAAAACAGGTCTTATCTTCTTTTGCTGTCCATTGAAGTCATAAACAGTGATGCCCCTTCTCCAGATTATAAAAGCTAATGAAACAGAAGAGGTGTTTTGAATAATGGAGTACCCCAAAAACATGTGGTGTTGAATATATTTCTACTAACATTTCTCTCTCTCTCCTCTCCCTGCCCTCCCTACCACACATCTACTCAAATAAAATTTGTACTATTAACTTTGGCATATGGTCTCATTTGCACATTAATTTGGGCAGAAGCATCTCTTGATAATTAGATCCAAACACAGGTGTATGCATGTTCTTTCATCCAAATGTAAGCATATATATAATTGAAGCAAACTTAGTCCTAGGAATCTACCTTGTCTCAGCAGAAGTATTTGCCTTTTGATCCAATAAACTCTAAATACTTGGGCTCAAACTGAAGTTTATGAAGTTAGAGTTAGGTAAGTTAATTTCAAACTGATGGTACCACTTTTGATCCTAGCATGTAGTATTGTACAAGTTTTCTACTTGAAATTGTTCATAGTTGCTACCTGTCCTTTCACAATTCAACTGCAATTAAAAAAAGAAAAAAGATTAAAAAAAATACTACTAGCAACAGTAAAGAAACCGACTCGGGGAGCAAAAAAAATTTACATAGTTTGAATCTTTCTCTGAAGACAAGACAGGTGATCTGAATTCCAACAAGTTTGTGTTGCAAAGTATTCCTTACATTTACTTACATAACTTCCTGAAATATAGTTCTGCTTATTTAAAGTAAATACAGGGAATCAGCGCAGTGATAACCTGGGGAGTTAAAGATCACTTATAGAGTAGGACAAAAATGTTGCCACTCTAAATAATAGAGCAAAAGCTGTCGAGTCTTAGCTCAGGTTTGCTCAGAGGGCAGATTTCCCACATTCAGGAATCATTTGCAGAACTTCAGTTGCTCAGTCATCTAAATGCTTCAAACGTAATTTTTCTTTACTCTCCAACACCACTCCTGTGGTGCACAGGACAGCACACCACAGTATTTGAAAGTTTCTCATTTTGTGATCCCTATTCTCTCATGTTAATTTAGGTTGCTGAAATTTCAGTGATTTTCATGGAGTACATCCCAACCTAAACTGTTAAACATTATTAATCCAGCCCACTGCATCTATTTGGCTGTGTATGTCATCTATGTGTGTCATGACCATATATAAATATTCTATAATTTATACAGTAATGAAGCAATGTTTCCTGTTCAATGCAATGAAATATATTAATTTATTTAAAAAATTATTGCAGAACTCAAATGGGGAATTCTGAATTCCAATGCCAAAACTCCCTTTAACTCACTGAAGGTAGTCTCTCCTGTCGTAAGTGCCACTGGAATTCCAAAACCTGTCTGGATACCTGAGGAGAGAGCAGTGTAAGCCTTACTTCAGTAAGGCTTTTGATGCTGCCATGATATCCTCCTAGACAAAGTCAGTAAGTGAAGGCTGGAGAAGTGGACAGTGAGATGGATGGAGAATGGATGAACAGCAGAGCTCGGGGGAGTTTGATCAGTGGCACAGAGTCTGGATGAAGACACGCAACTAGTGGTATCCCACAGGGGTTTTGATATCGGGTCCAGTCTTGTTCAACATATTCATCAATGACTTGGATGAAGGGGTAGATGCCAAGAAAGCCATTGGTATCCTGGGCTTCATTAGGAAGAGCATTGCCAGCAGGCTGAGGAAGATGATCCTGCCCATCTACTCAGCCCTAGTGAGGCCACATTTGCTGTGCTGTGTCCAGTTCCAAGCTCCTCAGCACAAGCAAGACATGGAGCTCCTGGAGCAGGTCCATCAGAGAGCTATGGAAATGGTTTCCTCTTATGATGAAATGTTGAGAGAGTTGGGCCTATCCAGCTTTGAGAAGAGAAGAGAGGAGAGGAGACCGCTCCAATGAGTGAGAGGAGACCTTGCCAATGTCTATCACTCTCTGAAGGGAGAGTGACAACAGGATGGACCAGGCTCTGCTCAGGGGTGCTGAGCAACTGGACAAGAGCAAAGGGCAGAAACTTGTGCACAGCAAGTTCCATCTGAATATGAGAAAGAACTTCTTTATTGTGTGGGTGACCAAGCACTGGATCAGATTACCCAGAGAGAGTATGGAGTCTCCCTCACTGAAGATATAGGACAGAATGCACAGTGAGCATTATCTAAGGTTTCCAGATAGAAGAATTATCTTTTGCACTTACACCAATGCCAAAGTGATGCAGAAACCTTGAAGTTCCTCTGCTAACCGTCAAAGGTAACTTGGTACCATAAAACAAGTATTAACACAAGGCTTCAAGCACTTCATTCAGTTGACAATGTATTGGAAATATAATTTTCTCGTGGGAAACTGCATTATAAAGATCAGGTTATTCATGCAAATGATTCATTAGGAAACTAAGGGAGATGTCAATTTCATGCATCCCTTTGTAATTTTTATTTGGATTGTTTAAATTAGACATTTAAAACGTCATCAAAACTTGTAGTTTCTTTAGGAAATCTATTCCAATAATTTTTGGACCTATTTTATAAAAAAAAAAATCTGCTATTGTGTAATTTGGGTTATTAACATAAAAGTAGTCATGTAGATAAATTCACAAAGTGCATCCAGAAAGGTCTGATTTATTTTTTTTACTTTAAGCTATGACCATAACAGACACAGTATCCCTAAGAAAGAACTTCCTGCTTAAAATGAAAACAGAAATTGGAATAATTATTACTTTTGGTCAATGCTTTAAATATGTATCCAAATATTCAGTTCATCCCAAAGAAGGGCATGGAAAAAAGGATGTGTTTGTTGTTTATGTGTGTGTCCTTTCTATCAGGATTTGCATCACTTCCTATCATATCCATTTTTCAAGCTGTCTTCAATTTAGAATCTTTAGCCAGTGGCAGAAAATTGTATTTGAAACAAATTACTCAGCTTTGTTCAACAAGAAAACTGCAATATTTAATTTTGGAATTTGATTCAGAACAACTAACCTTAGGGCAGTAGATGCTGCCAAAAAAGAGAGAACTGATTTGTCATATTATAGTTGTACGTAGCTGTGATTTCAGAGTGTTTTTTTCCTTACGTGTAAGAAGGCACATACCCAAAATAATGAGAAAACGTTTCTGGAGTGGTTATGGCCTCTTTGCCTTTCCTCCTTGATAGATCTGTACTTGCATACAAGAAGGTAGATTCAACAAGACAATTTCAAGAGAATGACACCTTCGTTAGTGGGTTTTGTCCAGAGAATGAGAGACCTTTTAATCAGTGGAACAACACCTAGGGAAGGCGTGGTTCCTAGGAGAGGTGAAGAGCATCTCCTAGGCTCTGCTTCCCAAATTCTGTTTCCCTTTTGCTGTGAAAGCTCCTTTTTGTGCCCAAAATGTTCACCAATAGGAAAAAAAAAACTCTCATGTTAATTTTCATTTATTCTTTTTCTAACACTGCTCAGATTCCTTCCTTTGGAAAAAACAGCTTTCATGTACAAATTTATCATGGTCTTTAAAAGCCTATTGTTACACTGATAGTTTCTGAATAATAACAATCTGTATTACAATTTTACAGGAATTTAGATAACTTTGCTTTGTGGATGTGTTTGAAAAAGATGCACTGAGTCGGAAGGAAGGTACTCAGTGCAGATATTGTGTAGGCGTCACTTTTTCAGACATAAAATAATGCGGAAAATGTCTCTGTAAAGTCAGATTTTGCATACTGCTTTAAAATATAAACGAAACACAAAAGAGTCTCTTAAAACCAACATGTAAACAATGACATAAGATGTCTTTTTGTTAGTCTCTCAAATGTCCAGAGACAAGATGGAAAGACTCCCTTTTCTCTCCTTTACTTGCTAAGAAAGAAGGAACTCTTCAGACAATCAGACTGGTCAGATTGGTGTAGTTTATAGAAAAATTAAATAATTGCATTCAGATCAGTGAGAATCCAGTTCCTTCAAGAATATAACAGAGTGTTCCATTAATATGAATGTGTTTCTAAAAAGCTAAACGATCAGACAGGCACAGGCACAGCAATCAGGAGGCTGGTGAATAATGCTATAGATATTGGATGATCAGCATGGGGAAACAGCAAGAATCCATAGCATACTCAGCAGGCATTGATGCAGGTTACATATGGGACTAGTAAATCACCCAAACTAATTATCAAAGGCAGTATATCACCAGGCTTTTGAAAAGAATGTGGACTTCTAGGTACTACAGCAGTGTGAAACACGAAAGCAGGTATATATATCAGATATTTGACCCAGCTAATCTCCAGATTTGTGCATTTTCCAAGGCATGTAAATTCAGTCATGCTGAGTTGTTATCACAACACAATCAGTCAGAGTGCAAAGCCAAGAGGGCAGACAAAAACAAACAAAACCCAAAAAAACCCAAAAAAACACCCAAAACTCTGAAGAAAAATTAAAAAAGAAGGCATGAAATTAAAAAAGAAAGTGTGACAGAAAGAAAGAAAGAAACACAAAGGGCGTTTCAGAAAATAAAACCTTCTGCAATGGATGGTATTAACACACATGCAAAGCCAGGACCATTTGGTAGCACTAATCACAGTTTTTATAATCCACCTAAACATAAGATAAAGAAGCTAAAATAATCTTTTAATTTTCATTATAATCTTCTGGCTCTTAACAGATAGTGGAGGACTGGCACTTCAGGTAGTTGACAGTGAAGGAAAACCTGAATACAGCCTTGGAATCGAGTTTATTCATATTTACATGTGGATCTGGGGTCAATTAAGATTTGTTAGAGAAATTGAAGTATCTGATCTAGAATGGCAGATGTGATCAGGAAGCTGTGGGATACTAACAACTTTCTGGAGCAGCAACCTGATTGAGGGAAAAAACCAGAGTATTTAAGACAGCAGAATACACCTATGTTGAAGACCCTGAATCTCTTTGCAGATGTGGATAACTAAACTGCATTACCCTCTACACACACAGCACATTACTTTGAGCCACTAGATTTGCCTAGTCTTCTGTCCATTTGATACCCTCCCAGTCATAGCCTGGTAATGTCAGAATAACTAATGCACAAAAGGGAAGACCATCAATGTAATAGCCTAAAGTAATTGCAAATGCCTACACAAACTGTTCGGAATTCTTTATGAGAAATACACACACTGAAGCTTTCCCTTAACAGAAAAAAACATTATTCACATACTGCTGCAGTGGATAACACATTTCAGTTGAGCTGAAAACCTGTAAAACTACTATCATAGGATGCAATAATGAACATGGAGCACTATGGAAAGCACATTAATCTGAAAATAAAGTGGGGACAAAGCACAAGGTTCTAGTTATATATATGAAAGCAGACTCTACCATGAGACTTGGACACATCCAGGCATTGCCATCATAGGAAAGATTTATATTCCTTTTAGTACACTGATTTTTAAAACCTTCTGTGTTGGAACACAATTTACAGTCCAATAATTTTGAGGACTCTCACATGCTAAAATAAAGATCAGCTGAAGCTTAATTTTAGCTTGCCATGTGATCACACCTGGAAATGCTCTGAATTTGTCTGTGTTTAAACAGCATTCCAAGGTAAAAGTTTGGATAGCAGTCCAAAAAAAGGGTTATATAGAAAACATGTGATGGTAAATAAAATTCACCATCTTTTCTGAATCCCCAGCATAACAACTTAATTTCTAAGCAAGTTATACATTAAAAAAAAAAAAAAATCAGAAACCTAAGACATTCAGGAGCTACAAGGGAGTGTTTAGTATAGAAACAGGTTATGACAATCTTGGGTTTTGGGGTTTTTTTTAGCGGTTCAAATAAATACAGCAAAAGTGGACATCTAATACAAAACTCTTTTGTAGGAACGGCTGTGTTATCATTTTTAGGCAAGCTTAGAATAATCTATTTATAGGATGTTCTTGATCAAACATGATATATATTTAAAGGGAAGATTTTGGATTTGGATTCTTATTTCAGTCCTTGAGTATTAATTTCAGTAAGCAACTGAATAGAACATAGGTAAAACATATTAATATTAACCACTAATAATCAATCACTAGACAGAGTAATAAAGCTTTAAAGTCTCTATCACCACTAAGAATTTTTTGGTGCAAGTTAACAAAAGCCTTTTAGGAAAAATATTGTGCTTGAATACATTGGGATGACCTCTTGAAGCCCCCTTAATGTTATTCCTGCTACAGATTCGCCTGTATATATTTGAGTACTGAACATTATTTACTTTAAAGCAGTTCTGTTTTACTTACTTTTTTTTTCTTCGAGTGTGCACAAAATTCCAGGTCCTAACCACACTGCTAAATGGAGATCACCTGGATTATCCAGGAAGCTGACCTTTAGAAGCCCTACTCGGTAAGTCCTAGTTTCATTTTCATGACAGAGGGAAAACCATTTAGGATTTATCAATGCACCTTCTATCATATTAACGCTTCAACCTGACTTTTACTGATCTTAAATGAACAATCATCATGAAAAATGACTCTATTTCAAGGTGGTTTTAAATTACTCACTAGGTGAAGCAGCTCTTCTTCAGACTTACACCAGACAAGTCTCAGGTTCAGTTAATCACATTCCAGCATCTTCACCTTCAGTCCATTTTGGTGGGGAGATCCCTCTGTTTGCTTTCCAGTGTTGATAGTCTTCATTATTAACTGGTATTTATACTAAATGTGTCAACTAGTATTAAATCAGATTTCCTTCATAACCACATCTTTTTAAGAGACATAGGTTGCAGAATTCTACCAGTATTTTTCTGTGTGAAAACATGTAGCTTTGCCAGATTTTTGGTGGAATTACTAGCTTGATGATTTCCAGCCCAAATGCTGAGTTTATTGCATCTCCAAGAAGTCATCAGAAAAAACTTCCTGAAAGTTCCAAGAAGCTTTCATGGAAATGCATTTAAGAGTTAGGCCAATAAAAGTGATTAAGATCATTAGGCAAACAAATTTCCTAATTATCTTTCCAGGTGATTATTGAGGTATCACTTTAAAGTGATACTTTCAAACAATTTTTTTCTTTTTTTTAGATGAAATACATGTGCTTTTCAGCTTTTTTCCTTATTTTGTTTGTCTTTTTAGTATTTTTTTTTAATTTCAACAGATCCCATGGGAAAAGCAGAATCTTTTAAAAGAAAACTCAAAAGAAATCAATTTTTTTCAGAGTTATCTTGACACATAATTTAAGGGCTAATAGCCTTTTAGTCACAGCTCACACACAACTCAGAACTGCAGAAGCTGTAGGCCAGCTATCAGTTAATCACAGTCTCCCTGGATTATTTACTTCTCTTTTGATGACACTTTATAGTGACAATTCAGGAATAGCCTGATTTGTAACAATATAAATCAATGTTGTTTGTGATGTGGATACAAGGATACAGAATATTAACATGTCCTTTTTTCCCCTCTATATTTTATCTTGGCTGCTATCTTTCTTCTTATTTAAATTCCTTCTCTTCTCTTTAGGAAAACCATCTGGATTACACTGGCAAATACTCCAGGAAGGCAGAACTAATTGCTCCAATTATTATTGGAGAACCAGGTGGGAAATTAGAATGTGGGACCAATTTGGGATAGAAAAAATTATTCTCAGAGTTTAGAGAGGAAGCTGATAATACTTAGGTTCACAAGGCTGTTGTTGTTTATCTTGACTCACTTTTTAAAGTGTGGGGTTTAGGCATTAATAGTAAGGCTATTCCTAGCTTAAGGGAGCATGTATAAAATATAGAGTACATTCTAAAAAACAAGAGAGAGGATAAGGACTACTGTCAGTGCATCAGCCTGATGCATTGCTTAAGTATCCCTTGTGATAGAAAAGTATATCTGATCTTTCAAGTCTTAAAATCAAAATATTACAGGCTATCTGCAAGTGCTTTCAGCACTTGTTTTCTATTCCTGTATGTCATTTTTTTTCCTTCTGTAATGTAAGAGCTGCTCATGTGAGAAATTACCCTTGCTGGTATTTTCTGCTTTGATTTTTGCTGGCATTGATTAAAATTATGTTGTCAAGAGTAGTTGATGGCAGACCCTTGGTAGAAGGTAACGGCAGAAAACAAGGTTGTGATTTTATATTAAAGACAGTTTAAACAAAGTCAGGTTGAATTTTAGCCTTTTTATTTATTGAGATAGTAGAGAAGTTTGGCAATTCTTCTTCTTTCAATTAGTTATCTTCCTGGGAAAGGATCACATTTTATTCAGTAATATTTTATTTCACAAAAAGACCTCTTCTTTTGGCAATAGGACTATAAAAGCAGATGTTACAGCCAAAAAAATGTGTTTTAAAAAAGAGATTAACAGGTTTATATTGCTCTTGAGGAAAGACAATGAGAGTGTGCAGCAATTTTTTTTGCTATGTACATGATATGAACTCAAAACCAAAAAATGCAACTCAACCACTGCTAAAGTGAGTTTTGGTAACATTTCAGATTGTCTGGATTTCTCTTTAAATCCATGGATCAATATTCATTGCAATCAAGTCAACAGTCTCATACTTGGTCAGTACAAGACTGTTGATTCAAGAAAAAAACTTAAAAGTCCAGACTTTTTCCAGATTCTTTTACATTTTAGTATATGTTAGGATTAAATGTGCAATACTCCTGAATTATTTGAGTTATTGGGAAGGCAGCAAATGACAAAGATAGTATTTGATCTGTGTGCAAGAACTAAATAGATGATGCTTCCTGTGGTTTTGAGATGCCAGTTTAAAAAGGCCTTTGAAAGAATTGGGTCAAGCCTTGGTGAAGAAACATGGAACTATTCCAAAATTCTCCACTAAGGTGAAAGTGATTGCTTCTGACTTGGTCTTTTACTGCTGATCTATATACTGTTAATTATACGGCTATGAGTCAGGAATCATGTTACAGAAAAAAAATTCAATTCAGTTCAGTTTAACTAAATTTAAGAAAAATAACTATGTGCTTGTTTATGATTTGTAGGTAAATTGAAGCCTGTTCTTGCTAGTAACCTTAAACATGTGAATTCATACTTCCTCTGTCTATTCAGTCACTTTCTGACATAAATATAGAAAAGAGCAGTTGTTTGCTTTGTAATGATAATGCTATTTTCTCTGGAAATAACAGTTCTCAGATTCTTGCTACCCAACACTACACATGTGACATTCTGATGCTGCTTCAGTAGTTGAAACAATCCAAAGGTAAGAAACTAAACAGAAAGTGGAACTTTCCTGGCACACAGTTACTGACTTATCTATTCAAAACAAAATACTGGGTGAAGCAGGTTAAACGTGGGTACCTTATGCTCCTTATCAAAGATACAGAAGAAATCACTGCTGAAGGAGGGAAATAATTTTACTTGTATAACAGTCAAACCCCTGAATGGGCAGCAGTTCGCAGAGCACCACTCACACTGAGCAGGCATGTTTGCAGTTTGTGTGTTGAACTCTTCAATAATCATTGTTTACTCTTTCACATCAAAGGGTCATAAGAATGGTTTGGATTGGAAGGGATCTTTAAAGATTATCTACTTCCAACCCCACCCCATGACAGGGACAGCTTCCACTAAATCAGGTTGCTCAAACCCTCATCCAACCTGTCCTTGAACACTCGCAGGGTCAGGGCATCCATCACTTCTCTGAGAAAGCTGTTCCAGTGCCTCACCACCCTCACTGTAAACCATGGTTTCTTATATTCAATTTAAACCTACTCCAAATTTAAAACCATTGTCACCTTAGGCCTTGGTAAAAAGTTTGTAAGTCCTCTTTATCTACTGCAAGGCCACAGCAAGGTGTCCCCAGAGTCTCCTTTTCTCCAGGCTGGACAACCCTAGTTCTCTCAGCCTGTCTCCATAGGGGAGGTGTTCTGTCCCTCTGATTATTCTAATGCAAAAAAGTTTCTCATCTGCAGTAAACCTCCTCTTTTCAGCCCGGACAACCCAGACATCAAAGTATAGATTTGTGTGTATGGAAAACATTTGCAAATCTCAGTAACTGTATCACAATTATCTGCTAATAATTTTATTCACCTTTTTTCTCCTCTTATAGCTTTCTAGTTGAAGGTCTAATATTAGGACATTTTTCACTGAACCTCTTCAGTGTTATAATATTATAACTAACTAACTAGTTATAATATTATAACTAACTAATATTATACTGCTGATATTTCAACCTTTGGATTTAAAAGAAATCAAACCGCTAATTTTTTAAGGTGTGAGATGCAGCAAGCCTTTAGTTTGTTCTTGGTCATACTACAGTGAGTCCTGTGGTTTAAACAGTGTTACACTAGTCTAGTTAAAGAGCAAGTAAAAGGGGAATTAATTCTTTTTTCCAATTTTTAATTACTTTGAAGCATGTGGCATTGCTTAGCTGTGCCTATTCTGTCAGTTTGTTTCATGCCTTATTTTACTCAAGAGAGCTAATCTACTTATTACTCCTGAGTGCTTCTCTTCAAGAGACAGTGTGATACAGTTTGCAAGACAATTTGCTCCAGGGTCTATTCTATGTAGACAAGATGGATGAAAATTTCTCCAGGACTATCCAGAAAGCTATAAAGGAATGTTTCCAAGTCAAACGATTCCCAGTCACTAGCTTACAGAGGCCATTTAGCTTTCCTCCAAAATATTAGTAGAATGACTACCTAGCATTTTTTAAGGTTTCTGTAGTATTTTAACTATTTTTCTGATAAATAAAGATTTGACTTCCTTAATTATTGAAATAAAGAGATAAGAAATTAAACTGTTAAAACTGAATTTCTTAGTTTATAGTTTGGGTTGATGAATCACAAAGCTGAAAAATTAAGAAAAAAAGCATGTTTTTTTATCTTAATCTATTCTGAATAGATGACATAACAGCAACAGGACTGTATAATTTGCCTGTTAAAATATGATCACAGAGCATGTTTGGGGATTTTTGTTGTTGTTGTTGTTGTGTTTGCTTTTTTGTTTTTTTTTTTCTTTAATCTGCAACTCAGGCAAATCACTAGCATGCAAAAAGAAAAGGAAAAAATCCTGCGAGAATTCACTAAAAGTTATACTAAATGAGTGCCTATCTCTGTTGTATCATTTTGTAGAAGTTCAGTAACTATGTGTGCATCTTTAGATTTTGAAATAGTACAAATCTATACCTTCTGTTGGCCTATGGAAATATGCCTACTGAGGCTTTACTAGAACATTCTGAAAATTACTGCTCAGATTCAGTCATCTGTGGAAGGAGACAGTTTCTTACTTATAGAATTTTATTACACTCAGAGGGTGAGGTTCAAATGACCATAGGAAAGGTCATAAAGTGAACCTCTGAGCCATGGCAGGACTACGAAGAGAAGTTTTCGGGATGCAGGACGTGGACTGGAAGGCATTAAAAAAAAAAAAAAAAAAGAAAAAAAAAGGGGAAAAAGAAAGGAAAAAACCCTACAGTCTTGGAAGATGTGGGTGAGGTACTATACTGTTCCTATACAAAGATTAAAATTTTCTGGCAGAAACTTCTCACAGTAAGACCAATAACAGAGACACTGTGAGTACTCATTCACTCAGAAGAGCCCTGAAATACTCCAAAAAGAGTCTTTGCTTGAGATGAACCTCAAGGCTTATAATGATTGAGGAATGATATTTTGCATGCATATAGAATCTTCAAAAGGAGAAGACCTGAAATTTCAATGACAATGCTATTTATATCTAAGCATCTCTCTTCTACTAGAAATAATGGCATCTTGGGATTACCTAGCAAATTCACACTTTTAAAATGTATGAAAATAATTTTCCCCATCTAGTTTTTAAATGGATGAATGGTTGGTGGGTGGAAAATACCATCTGGAACCTCTTCATAGGACAGATAGACCAATCATGATCTACAACTGAATCAAGATATTAATCATGTTCTTTTAATTGTTAGTTTCAATCCTTACATGGATGCAATTGTGTTTTTTGTAATGTCTGTAATACTCCACACCATGTCATAAGAAATTTTTAAACAGGGTGTATTGCACTTTCTGAAACAAATACAGAAGCTGGCTTGCATAACTCTGTGAATTTCACAATATATATAGTAAGATTTACTGAAGCTTAAGAAGATGAAGTATTTCATCTGCTCAGGGCAGAATGCCCAGAGTAAGATAGCATGCAACAAGGCATATAATAAAAATAACTAATACAGTGTCCAAGAGCAATACTCTAATTTTTTTTATATTATTAAGTAGTACAAAAATACAGAATATGACAAGATGATATATTCATAGAAACAAAGATTATCATAGCCATAATCACAGCTGTTTATATTGACCATTTGGTTGTGTCAGCAGGGTAAATAGTACTGTTTTCCAGTATTTACTTATAACTGTACTAATACACGTTAATAGCACAAAAACGATTCCTAACAAAACATTAATACAAGTGGGCAAAATATTATTACAAAAAGATATTCTCAGCATTTTTCCCTGTGATTCCACTTATGTAAATGCCTACATTTTGCTGTCATATCCCCATGAGCTGAACCCAAACCCTGTTGCTGCAGTTCTGATTCAGCTGCCTAGAAATCAGTTCTCATTGACATCTGAGGGTCCTACCCAGCTTTGCCTGCAGCTCCTGCTCTTAAAGATCCTATAAATTCCCTGCCATATTTGTCAGGCCTGTGTGAGTGACTCGGATGACTCAAAAATTTAATGTAGCAGCAGATCTGCATGTTTTAGCAACTAAATTTGTTCTGCACTCTTTTAAGGAGACTAACCCACAAGCAACCTTTTACAGAAGTTATGCACTAAGAATATTTGAAAATGTAAAACATAGTACCGATATTAGAAGGTTTTAAATGTGACACTAAATCATTATTTGCAAATAAGAACACAAATGTCAGCCGTGGGAACTCTCTACAGTTAATGGAAAATAGGAATTAATATTTGCTTCCACTTAATTGCAGAGCTCAGCTGGTCCAAAACACAGGTAAGTGAACTACAGAAAAGGTATGATTTTAAGATTTTCATTTCCTTTTATTCATCTATAAAAAGAACACCACAATAAATCTGTAATACTGTAATTCTCAGTTAATCTTGATTTCCTCTAAATTCTGAATACTTCCCCAAAAGTTAATTATATTTACATGCTGAAACTGAAATGCTCTTAAATTGTTTTCCAGCTTTTAAATTAATTTGCCCTTTGAGACTGACCTTTCCCCTCTTAATCAGCTAGAAATCAGACACTGGCTGCACCAGCTTCTCTCAATGGTAAAAAAACACTTAGTAAAAACCACTCTTTTTATCAGACTAGGAGTTCACTTAGAGTTCCCGAGGTAGGGGAGGTAAATTGCATCATAAGTGAAAATTAGGGAATTGCAGCTCTTGAGTTATTTGCAAATTTTGAAGACAAGAAGAAACATAACTTTGGAAAGGTAATTTTTGTGACCAAAAGTTATACATATGTCTTTCAGAAAGTTTCAAAACCTGTTTTGGGTATTGTTTGGGGTTTTTGTTTTTCTTTTTTTTTTTTTTTGTTTGGGTTTGTTTGGGTTTTGGGGTTAATTCATGATACAAATAAGAAAAGAAAAGATTTTGTATTTGTAGGCTCTGACATTTAAGATCCAATGACAAAGTAAAAATTAATAACTCATCATGACAAAGTAAAAATGCAAAATTCCCAGTTTCTCATTTTCATCTCACCATTTCTCTTTTAAGAAACAAATTATTTTTCAAATGCTTAAACACACTGTTGAGAATTTGAAGTTTGATAAGCAGATTAATTTGGATTTTTATAAGTACTATAAATGGAAATATTTAGTAAAATGCACATACACAGGTAAGGATTCTTACTTTGGAAAAGAGAGCTTTACAGCTCTACCTGTAAATTCTAATTTGATTTCTTCAACTCTACGGAACATTAGACTGCTTTTACCTCAAATATGGAAACAGCAATTATTTCCCCATGTATAGAGATTCTAGAAACCTGAAAAATGTTGATTTTAAAAAATTATTAAACTGAAGATAAATTTATCAATTATAAGTTTAAATTTCAATTTATGAATCAATTAATATCTCAAAGTTGCATTGAAATGTATGTAAATTATAAAGGTCTTATTTTAATAATAAATTGAAGGTCATGATAATTAAGTTTTATATTTGAGATGAACATAAACATACACTTGAAAGAATATACCTTATAAGTAAAGGAAAATGGA
Organism: Grantiella picta; assembly: GCA_013397955.1. Lineage (NCBI taxonomy): Eukaryota > Metazoa > Chordata > Aves > Passeriformes > Meliphagidae > Grantiella > Grantiella picta. Next base: position 534,884 of record VZRM01000657.1, read on the forward strand.
ATTTTCATAACATGTCCTTCAGTACAAAACACTCTTCACTTTCATGCAGTTGTCCATTATTACACATGAAAAAGATAATCACATTCCCTATGAAATTTTGAAAGTCACTCTATCAGGCACTTTCCAGTTCCAATAGCACAATGTCTCCTTCTTTGTTAGCCCCACATTAGTACAAAAAAAAAAAAAAAAATTGCTCAGGATTTCCCAATCCAATTAAGGTTTCATTATAGTGCATCTGCATTAAATGCAGCAGTCAAGCCTGCTCAGCAAATATTTTTATTTAATATTAATGTCTTATGTTAATGCTAATATTAATAATTTCTTTATGAAGTAAATATTCTGAAATGTTATAAAAATAGAGCCTGACAGGCATTAGATATTTTCTTCTAGTCCAGTGAATACTGAGTCAGCTCCATACTTTGTATTTTTTATTTGAAAAGGGATGAACATCAGAAGACAGATAATATTATATATTATTCATGGTAATCTAACTATTTAATTACTTTAAATAAACAGGTGAGACACCATTCTGATTTAACCTGAAGCCTCATTACATTGGCGCTCTTTGTGAAGGACCCCCAGAGAAAAGGAAGGTCAGTACTTTAATCTACAACACAAAGAGAGCATAGACTAATTTTTCATGGCACAAGTCAAAGGAATAGGTATGCAATTCCTGCAATCATGGAGTACCACTGTAGTGCTGTTTGTATTTCTTTTTACCTTCTGAGTCTGTTACTCCCACTCCCGACTGCTTTACTGGGTCTTGTCCATTCTGGCTCATCTTCCCTCTGTTGAAAGATATGGTGGTTGTTGTCAATAAAAGCATATAGAGATGAGACCTAAGACAATGATATACTTAAACCAACAAGGCTTGGCTCTTTTAAGACTTTTTTTTTCTCTTCTGATGGCAGCTGCAATCACATTTTGCTAAGCCTGTATATTCTTACAGAATGGGTCCATCAGGTGCTGTGTACTACCTGCCCCACGTCAATCTGGGGCTGCATATCTCCTCTTCTCACTTTATCTTGTTGTAGTCAACAGTGAAATATATAATAAGCAGTCACAACAATTGATATTTGGTCTACAATACCATTATTTCAAAGGTAAGGCATACTTGCGGTTGTTATCTTCTTTTAATGATTGCTTTCCTTTATGGTTTAGGTATGTCTGAAGATGTAACATTAATCTTAAAGTTAAGTGAGTTGAATAAATCATACTCTGGAGTTCCCTATTTTCCTGCATTGCATGTAGAAAGAATCTGCATTACAATCTTGATGTCTATTTTTAGGCAATGAAATTAGGTAAAATATAAGCTATCTTTAAACATACATGTTGCTGGCTCTAAGGCATGATTACAATCACTCTCAAACATGTCTGCTACTGTCAAACATTTGTGGTTCTAATTTTCTTTTTCCCTTAAGACTCTGAATGCTATGATAGAGACTGTAAGGCATTATCGTTAGTTGCATGTGATTCCTTGGGGGTTAAAGGGTCAGCACTGTTCTTTGCTCCCTCTGAGCCTGTTTCATGTCTGAAGTTGTCTAAATTCGCCATGAACTAAAAAATTAGCATAAAAATCACAGTTTTTAAAGTGATTTTATATTCACTTTTAACAGAAAACTATTCTTTTCTTCTTCTGTAGGTAATGCTTCATAAATGATTACAAATATGGTACAAGAAATATTTGTCCCAAGGGTTATATTACTTATACATCATGCAGCTGCTTTCCACCTTCATTCAAATGCATTCAAAATGAATTTTCATTCAAATGCATTCAAAAATAATTTAATTTTACTGACACTGTACTTCTATAAAGAGTTACACAAAAAGGCATAGAGAATCTGGTCTTTATCAGAGATAAGAACATGAGTAGCATCAGGAATATTACAACTGAATAATAAGAGTATTTAAAAAAATCCAAAACAGAAACACCTTACAAGATATATTCAGATGTATGAAACTGTATATAATTTTTAATTTTCCTTGATAGTTATATTACTTAATATTGGCAAGTATTCTAATTAGTTACCTCATCAAACAATTCCCATGGTGTCATTTTTTAATTATTTTATTTGGCATCAAGACTTGCTTCAATTGTTCCTATTGTTAAAGCACTTGGACTAAAATAAATAGTTTAAAATTCAGCATATCTGACATTTTCTATTGGTAGACCAGAAACATAGTCTAAGCAGGGAGCTTATAACCAAAAAGGTTTTTAAATGCCAAGATACTTAAAAATATTTAGCCTACTTAATACTTCATATCCAAATTGTGAGCTGTGGTCTTATGGATATGCTGAATTAGACTACAAGGTCAGAGTCTCTGCAGTTATTATCAAGCCAGTGTGAATGCAAATGTTGAGTAGAATTTCAATCATACGTATATTCAGATAAATAAGAATTTTTATACAGACTTTAAAGTGGAAAACTATTTTTAAACAATTTAAAATTATTTTTAAACTATTTATCTATTTTAAACATTCTCTCTAGGAATGATCTGATAGTAAACAGTTACTTTGTCATTCATTTTCATTAAATTGCTATGTAAAGCCCTGGAGACTAACATGAAAAATAAACAAGGTCTTGTCTGTATAAATTTCCTGTGTAATTTTAAAGACTCTGTCTAATACCAGCATATAAATAATTTACTTTAAAATGCCATAATAAAAAAAAAATTAGTTTAGCCTTAGGAAAAAATAAGAGACCTGGATACATTTTATTTAATTAAGTATAATTCATGAGAACAAATTGTTATAAGAGAAAATCTGCAGCTGTGAAGATTTCCTCCTGCTTTTCAGTAGGAGTGGGGCTGATTTCAGGCATGAGACCAGTTAGTCTGTCAGCCAAATAGCCAGTAACTGTAGGTACTGTCACATTGTTAGTCACTACCCAGTAAATGATATTTTTTGGACTCAAATTTGGCATATGTAAACTGAAAATTTCTGTTGAGAGCTCAATCTTGTGTTTCTATGCACAAAGATTTTATGCATCTTTGCTTTTCCCACTAAGAATGACAGCCCAATATTTTTCTTTTGAGGTTGTCAAAGACTATTAAAGATTTTTTTTTTCCCACTGAGAAGTACAAGTCTTTTTAGTCTAGAGCAACATGAGTAAAAAGTTCAATGAAGATCAAACAATTGGCATTCTACAACATGAGCTCACATAATCACCCTAGATTCTGATGATGAGATTGAAATCTTAGATTTAGCTCTATTTTCCCTTTAGTTACTCACAAACTGTAGAAAAATACCATTGGTATTATTTTTGAAAATGATAAATACTCAGAAATATCACAGTTCTAGAGAATTTTTACTTTATTCAAGTTTTTCTAGGAAGCTTATATCTTTTGTGACTAATAGTTCACATCTTCTAGGGAAAAGAAAAAACTTCTGTTCCGGAGAAAAATATTGAACAGACAATTGCAGACATTGTTGCAGACAATGAATGAACAATGACCACCAACTAATGTTTTCAGAACGGTCAATCTATAATTTTTTTCAGGTCAGAATCATTAAGTTGATCAGAAGTTACTTTGTCCCATTAGGGAATATAAATGAAATTGCTAAATGATGCTGCATGCTGACAGACGAGGTGAAAAAATCCTGGTAAAACTTCTCTCTGCGGAGTACTTAACTGGGAAAAAAGATTTTTAAAATGAAATCATTTTATAGGATCATTACTCTGATAGTATCTTGATAATTCCTACAGGGACTCTGTACCAAAAATCTTTTTCCAATCAAGAACTGAGAAATTCTGTTGAAACCCCTAAAAACTTGGGAAAAATTGAGCTATATCCAGAGTATGAATTCCACTTGCACTAGTAATATCTCTTTATAGAAGGACAAAAATCTGAAAACTTAAACTAAGCTTTCTCAAGCTACAAAAGTTGTACTTTTAAAACATAAGCCAAGCCCATCTCTACACACTTCCATCAAAGGCTGAGACTGGCACCTCTCCTATGTGACAGGAAGAAATTCATGAGGTTGGTTATTAACAATTCAAAGCTCTACAAAGCAGAATAAAAGTATGAGCTCTGGGGAAATCTCCCCAGTTAGCTGCTATTCTACAGCATAACTCAAGTCTGCAGAGGAAACAACACAAGAAGATGACTGGCAAGCGAAAGTTCCATAAATTGTGCATGGAGGATACTGTATATTAAAGGAAAAGCCTTACATTCTTGGGATGGGAAATAGGTTATTCTCTCCTGTGGCACTGCTGCTGCCTTCGCTATCCATGCTGTATCCACTGCCAAAACTACTGGCTGAGGAGCCAGTGGAGACAGAGCTTTCTGCAGGTCGGTGATTAGTAGACCTTGCTGTACAGAGCAGGAACAGGGGGTTACTAAAAACTTGTTAGACATCAGTACCATTGGCATTAAGAAAAAATGTAATTTATCAAAATCACATGGTGCAAACATTTTCACTTTAATATTTTGCATTCAAATACTGCTTTTATCATCTTTTGCAGGTGATGTTTGTTTTCAAGTAGAATAAGGTGTTCTAAACCAAATAATACACTACCATATTCTTTCTCCAGTCAAGTTAATAGTTCAGATCAACAGCCTGAAGGAAAAAAAAGAATGGGATACAATGATTTATACTGCTTTTCTGATTAAAGTGACAGAAAACCAGTTATTAATCTGCAACATTTCATATGATAATCTTTTAAAAATGAAAGCCCCAGCAGGCCTTCCTCACATTCCTTGTGAAATGTTCTTTGCATTTGGTGATTTTGAGGAGAGGAGTCTGCAAAGATATGTAAGCACACAATCTATAGCCACAGAGAAGAGAAAACCACCCCCCTGCAGACATAACACAGCTATGCATTTTATTTCTCAACTGCTTCTACCCATCTGGATCTCTCTTACGACATGCATAGAATTTTAATTAGCATAATTTGATGGGAGATGCCTTAATCTAATTTAAGACCATTTGGTGTTGGTGTAGCATACGTTAGTTTTACTTCAGATTGCCTTATTTTGTATTTTGGACATTACTGCACTACATGAACAAATCATCCAGTATTTGGCATTTAGCAAGTTGAGAAATATAAACAAGAAAGGACACAGTAACATTACACATAGTAATAAATACAGGAACAATAGAGTAGCTATTCTCATACTGAATAACACAATTGTCTGGGAATATTAATACAGATTTGGGGATTTTTTTATTAAATGTCCTCTAATATATCTGCTGTTGTCATGTTTCATCTATTTCGACCTACTGAGCATATATACTGAAGACAGAATATACTTTTTTGAAAAGTTACTTTTCTATGAAGACTTACTGAGATTTTATGTTATTCTCTTGAGCTGTGAAACTCCTGTGTAAGCAGTTAAAAGAGATTCTTCCTTAAAAAATAAATTAGCCAAGTATTTAACTGGAAGTTTTATAAGAGCCAGAGCCCCAACAGTGTCTTGCTTTAAACTGGGAATCAATATTATTTATGCCTAATTAACTGAATAATATTTTTGGTGAAGACTGCTGCATGTTACCAGATGTGGGACCAGGAAGCTGAGTGTAACTCCTCAAACATAGTGCAAAAACAGGTAAGTAATTTGAACTAGAAGCAATGAATGAAGCAATTCTTATATCATCAGTCTCTGGGCAAACTTTAAGACAGAACTCTTACTCTCTGCAGTGATTCTTCACCGGTAAACCAAGCTGTCATATAACTTTTTTTATCTTTTAAACTCTATTGATCCCTCTTGTTTCACTATTGGCTAAAGCCAGAAGTGGAATCTGTTGGTCTACATTGTTTTCAGATAGAATTATTCTTTAGCTCTTTTTCATGATTTTATACATTAATCATAGGCTGCCTTCTTGTATATTAATACGAAGGACTAAAATTTAAAATCATAGTGTTAATAGCAGATATTCTCAGTATCTCACCTGGAGAGAAAGACAACCATGTTTTTCCAGAGAGTTAACCAGCTGAGGTGGCTGTGTGCAGTGGTTGCTTTATCACTCTGAGCTGGTGAGTGAATTCCTGTCAGCAAAATGCTGCTGGGAAATGCTGGGCCAGTAAGATTTCAGAGGTCAAACAAACTCTCCATAATAGGGCATTATTGCCAGTTGCCCTGTATTCAACAGCCTGAATTGTTGCTCTCTTATGCCTGCCCCAAACTAATTCATGACCTGAGTTCTCATCATGTTTGCATGACCTGTATGTCTCCCGATGTGTGAGGTTTTTTTGGTTTTTTTGTTTCGTTTTTTTTGCCATGGCATGACAAATGACTCACAGGTGAGAACAATTGGGGGATCAATACATCTGCAAAACAGCCCAAAGCAGTGTTGTGCCAGCACAGCAAAGCATCTTCAGTCCTTCCCTTAGGCATGAATTTGCTTAGTGTGGCATATATCACCACCCAAACATATGTGGCCTGAAAGGATGTCTCATATCTGGGCTTTTGTTTTTATTGCCTTTGCTGTAAATGCTACTGCCTGAAGAGATTTCTTGTATCTTTACTGGTGGATTTCTAAAACCAGTAAGAATCTAGAATTTTGTTCAATTCAGAAAAGCTTGAGGCTTTTGAAATGGATTAGAAGTTTTGCTTCATCTATTTATAATAAACCCAAAGCTGTTTCTTTTGAAACAGCTGTATCCTGATGACACATTCAATATCCTGTATTTTTAGTTTTTCTACTGTTTTCACTAATTCACATCATTTTCCATACTGATGTTTTTTTCATAAGATCACTTGGTCAATGGTTATAATGGATCCAGGTTTAGATTCATTACTGGATTTTGAAAATTCTAAAGTTTAATGTTATTTTTTTTCCTGTCTGCTCTATGAAAGTAATGAACTACAGCATCAGTTTGTGACAAGAAATGAAATCCACAAATAGATTTAACAGCTGGTTTCGTGACAAACTCAGAATCTGGATTCAGAGATCATCTCATAACTTGTGAGACACCCACACTTTCTACATGTCTGTATTTTTACAGATACATCTAGACCGCTAAAGTTTCTGCTGGTTATATGGGAAACTTTGAAGTTCTGATGATGTGGCAATGCCCACTGCCAGGCAAAATTTTCCCAGAGAGTTAGCATAACTGATTATATTCATTTTCTATGGGGAAAGATGAAACTTCTTCCATGCTTTTATGTTCAAGCAATTAGTCTGTACACTCACTTGAAGTCTTATTCTTTCTCTTTGAATACATGCAAACATGTCTTAGAAACTTTAAAAAGAAAGTCAGAATTCACTATGTTGCTCCTCTGGTCTTACCAGTCTACATAAGTTCTGTGAAATCTGAAAGTGTCAGAACAATTTCCACCTTGCTTGGTCAGTTGGGTTCATATCCACATGAAGGACAAGCAACTATTACATTGTATTTAGTTTTAATTTTATTTTTGATTATGATATTAGGGCAGCTTAATCCTGTGTTACAGAGCTTCTGCTTACAGCTGCCTCTGCTAGAAAATGCTTTAGTCCTCAGGTTTTGACATCAAAGTTCTGGCAGGAGGTGCTTTGGTCTGTAGAATTTGAATAGCTTTGTATGGATTCGCTTGGGTCCAAAGTTTAGATATTCTCATCTGGTACCACACAGGTGCCTGAAGCTACAAGGTGTAGTCTTGCTTTACAGAAATCTACAGTGTGTATCTGAAGAGGAACTCAGGTAAAGGCAATTTCCATCATTTGAACAGTAAGTATCCAGAGTATGGAAGAGCTATGTTTCGTTGCTTCCTTGCTGTTTGTTTTCTCAAATTATTTTCTGGATCTTAACACAGCCACTCTGCCCCACCCCCC